>JAHWFO010050193.1:1501008-1562388 GCA_023313115.1 Rhysida immarginata
TTTTTTTTTTTTTTTTTTTTTAATTTTATTTTATTTTTTTTTTTTTTGTATTGTTTGGTTTTGATTGAAAATCTAGAATACCTGGAAGATCTGGTGGGTTTTCCATGCTGTTGTCACATTAAAAATGTTAATTATTATTATTATTGTTGTTAATTTCTTGTCTGACTCGGCCTGGCGTTTGGCTTTGTTTTCAGTTATTTATTTATTATTATTATCGGTTTTTGTTTTTTTTTGGTTTTTTTTTTTTCTCTCTTTATTAGTCTATTTTATTTGTATCATTAACCCCGTTTTGGGCTTTGGCCTGTTGGGGGGCAACAAAGGGCTTCATCTTCCGGTTTATCTGGCGGATTGTATCCCTGCTGTTGCTACATTAAATATAAATATATAAATATTATTATTATTTTTTGGTCCTTCTTTTGTTTGAAAACATACAAAAGATGCTTCTATAAAACAGTGGGTACATCTTTGATTTACTGGGTATATTTAGGCTCACATAACTTATTGGATATCACCTCATTATTTATGACTTTCTTGACATGTCCTATCCAGATCTTTAACTTCCAAATATTGAGCTTTAACATTGGGCTTCTTTGGCCTCCAAAAAAAATGTTTCGATTTTTCTTTCCTTTTTTTTTTCCTTCATATTTTGATACTGAGAAATATGTTTTTTATTTTATTTTTTTATTTATTTATTGAGTTATTTATTTATTTATTTATTTATTTATTTATTTTATTTTATTTTATTTTATTTTATTTACAAAATTTACAAAAATACACTGAGAAATTTTGTATAAAATTTAATGTAATAATAATTTTTTTTTTTAGCAATTTCATTTTCAATTTCAATTTATTCAATTCACTTCAAAATACTTTTCACAAAATTTACAAGCTTCATACATACATCAGAAAATTTGAAAAAATCAAAAGGTCACATAAAGCAATTCAAACTTGGTCTTCATTATAGAAGCTGTGGTTGGCTTGTGAGGACCCAAAATTCAAGCTCCTGTAATTTAAATATAAGCTCCAGTAATAATAATAATAATAATAATAATAATAATAATAATAATAATAATAATCATTGTTGTTTTTGGGTGTGCATTTTAAAATAAAATTAAAAAATTTTAAGTGTAACAATCCTTAACCTACAAGGATAAAGGGATAACTTGCTTAAATAGCCTTCAGCATATTGTTGCACTGATGCTTTGTTTTCTTGCCTACCTGCAGAGCCTCTGTTAACAATGAGACTTGGTAGAGGTTTTTAGCAGAGCTTTTGTATTTGAATTTTTTTTATATCTAGCATTAGCATTTAATTTTGAACAGTGGAAATGTTATTTTGCATTTGTAAGTCATTTTTCACAAGACCATGTTTAAAATGGTGTTTTCTGCTAAGTATGCTGTAAAATGATGTAAAATGGGCAATATAAACAAGTACAGTTGGGCAGGCTTTCCTAGATCATTATAGGCTTTAATATAAGAATGAAACTTCGTTTCAGTTTTATTATACAAACTGAAGCCTCTTGCTTGATTGCTAAAAGTTTACTCCAACAAAAAGAAAATCCAAACTACCAGTATATATTTCATATTGTTAGATGCATTAAGGATCGAATCAGTTTTGGAGTATAATTTAAACATAATGTGCTAATTTATTTAAGATCAGTTAAAGTTATTTTAAACTCCAACACGTTGAGGCAAATTTCAACCATCTCAATGAAAAATTAAATAATATGCAACAATTTTCCGTAAATTCTAAATTCTGAATAGTAGTTGTTGGGTTTTTTTTTTATTATTTTTTTGAAATGCAGGGTTCATATAGCAGGAATATGAAATATTTTATTGTCTTATGCATTTTGATACTAAGATCATCATCAGAAGTTTTTATATATATTTTATTGCCTTGTAACTTTATTGATATTTTTATGTAGAATTTAATCTAATATTTGTATCTTTTAACCTCTTATTTGGTTTTTGATGTGTTAATTTTGCAATATTATATCTGCACAAGCTATTTCACCAGTTACAGTGGTTCACGTTTTTTGATTTATGTGTTTATTGATTTCTTTATTTAATATCTTTATTATTTGTTTTATTAACTTTTGTAATCCCTCCTGGGCTCTGCCTGTGTGATTACTAAAGTTAAATATATGAATAAATAAACAAATAAATAAAAATAACAGTGACGTTAAAATTGATAGGTAACAATGTCTGTATAAAATATCATATAGACATTGTTACCTATCAATTTTAACTTCGTTATTTTTTTTTTTTATTTGTTATAGATGGTTTCATATGGACCATGCTATATTCTATATTCCTGCTACATGGACCATGCATTTATTTCAACTAACCTATAGCAGCAGAAAATATATGGAAATCTTATTGTTTTTTAATTGTGATTTTCGAATTTTAATAATCTCAATAAAACGTCAACGGCTTGTCGTAAAAATAAAAAAAAAAAAAGTTACACCTCAACATAAAAACTATTCTCTAATAATAAAATTTTTAATATTTTTAATTTTATACATGTTTTAACTATGTAATTCCAATCGAATCAAAACCCCAAATTCATGTCACACTTATGATATTTAGACTATTAAAAATATATAAATTTTAAACATATCCCAATAATTTAGTGTATTTAAAGTTTTTCAAAAGTCCAAAAAGTGTATAGGCATGAAGTTAAAATTATTAAGACTTTAGTTTTAGGGAATGAATTTTGTGTTGAGGTGTAAAGTTTTTAGTTGGGATACGTTTAAGTTATTTTAAAACTTAATTGAGATTTAAGTTATTTTTAAAATAATTAGCATTAGATATGAAAATACATTAATATTCATCTCCCATACAGACATATATTATGAAAAAAGTGAAGATAGTTCTTTTTATTTTCTTTCCTGTTATCTGGTCCTGATGTGTGTATTTGATATATTATTAATCTGTATTAATTTTTGCAGCCCATCAATAGTTTTAGTGAAAAGTGTTCTACTATATTGAAATACATAAATTCACTGAAGTTGCATCCGGCATTGGAGGAAAGGGAAAAAATGCACTTGCATAGAAGAAAGCAGATTAAACCTTTCCTGTCAGTATATAGACATGGTTTTCCTTGTTCAGATTACAGGGATTTTTAGCCAAGGACACCACGTGCACTCACACATACACATAGAGGCACACTCATGCACTCTCTCACTCTCTCTTTCTCTCACTCTGCTGTTGTGCCTCTGCCTCCTTCTGTGTCTCTTTCATCTTATATTGTTTCATTTACCTTAAATCCAAGTATACATGTATAGTGGATGAATTTTTCATTTTGAAAAAAAAAATTGATGCTTCGATTCAAGAAATAAAAGTTCGACCTACGAAAATGCTATTTTTAATGTTTAGATTGTTATTATCAGTTAAAATGTTTACATAATGTTTATAGACGCGTAATCGCAGATAAGCTTATTTAAATATAGGCGAGAAAGCAATTTAAAAATATATACATTAATTTAAAGATATACATTATTTCCTGATTGCAAATGAACATGAGCTTTATTAACTTAAAACATTTTCGTAAAATGCTCTTCCCATGTAATGGAATAGAAATTGATCTTGAACACAATAAGAATTTAAGGAAAGGAAGTTTCTTTTTTTTCTTTTTTTGTTTTGTATTTTTTTTTTAACAATTTATTTTCGCATCTCATTTGCAATCATTGCAGAGAGGAGGCGACTCTCGTTGGAGGGATAACTGACAACAGCTACAATTCATCACTACTCATTTGCACCAAAAATCATTTTCGTTAACACCGGGTAGCATTAGCGGTCGTGGATTGTGAGCGCTGATATTCTCCAGGCCATTAGCGCATTTTTCTTCAGGTCTATTCGCGAGCAGCGTTAATTTCCTATCGAGTGAGTGGAGAGGATTACAATGAAATTTACATGAGCATTGACAATGAAAAATTCAGCGTAGTTTAGAAATGAATGTAATAATTACACACTTAACACTTTAATCAATAAATTCTTAATTAACGTGTAAATTACACATACAAATCTTACTCGCCATCTGACAAGTTTACAGGGGTGCAACTAATGATGCTGAGTGTTGATTATCATCTGCTTTGGAATGTTCGTCGAAAGGTTGATGAAGATGACCATTTGTATTTTAGATACATCCACCCATACAGGGATATAAATAGGTTGGGCTTCCTTATAATTGCAGGCACCAAGATGGGCTTGATTTCTTCTTGCATGTAGAGAAATGCAAGTGCTCTAAAATGAAGAAAGAAAGAAAAACTAAAATTTATTTTTTATTTTTATATAAATAAAAGAAACTGTTGCTACATATATATATATATTTTCTGAAGAAACTAGCAACATATTCCATTCCCGTGTTTCTTTTATTGAATTATTTTTATTAGAGTTAAATAGACTTGTTTATTTCTCCATGGAAAAAAAAAAAAAAGTGTTTTTTCAGTTAATTTTGGAAAAAAATATCCTGCATCGCTACTTTTCAATAATAAATAATACAAATATGCCATGCAGATTATGGAATTGTAGAGAAGAATATGTTTTAAAGTATTCATGTGTGTTTATCTTCGCAACTAAAAAAAAATTTTTTTTCAGTTCTTGGAGATGCTTCAAATTGAATTTGTATGTTTGCAGCAAACAGGCACATGTACAGGATCAATTTTTTCATAGGATTTCTATGGGACATTTTTATAATATTATTACAAATATAAAAAATATATTTCTTTACAAATTTATTGAAAAAAAACTTCAAAGATTGAAACAAAATGGAAAGGAAAAATAAATAATTTTGTATGGGTTGATGCATAAGTCCATCCCATTATGTTTGGTATGGCAAAAATAAAAAAAATAAAAAAATACTGGGATGAACTTGTGCGTCAACCCAATACTAAGATATTGAATAATTTGATCACAATAATAAAAAATAAAAAAAAAAATTATTTTAAGGGGAGTGGCTGGGGGGGAGAAAAAAAAGATTTTTGAAGAAAAATTTGATTTTTAGATATTTTCTTACCTTTTCATATGTATACTTAATGAAATAAATGTTTTTTGGGATTTATTTAATGGTTAAATTTCAGTTTTTGATTCACAATCATTAAATTTTAAAAGAAAGGATCTGTAATCTTTAAAGTCGTTTTTCTCGTTTTCATTTTTCACCTATCCCATCTACACAAGAAACCAAGTTACAAGAAAAGTTATGTTTGGAATTGGAAATTTTCTTTTTTGTGTATGGTCTTTATATAATGTTCTTGAGTATGACAGAAAGCTTTTTCCAAATAGAAGCAAACTAGTTTTTGAAAAAAATATTTACATATCAGAGTGCTTGTCAACTTTAGAATGTTGCTGGTTAAAAATAATTGTTCACATTTAAAGTAGCTTTGTGTCTTATCCTGGAACATAATCTTGAGTCTGATTTGAGACAAAAACTTTTTCAGTAGCATGATTACTTCAGCTAGAATCGTTTTTCTTGCATACGATAATATTTTATAAGAGTTATTTTTTTTTTTTTTCCTTGGAAACTAATACGCAGAATTTTAACTGCTGCAATTTAAATTTTTTTTTTTTATATATATATTCAATTTTAAAAAAATGATAAATATTTAAGTAAAAAATGTAAAAAGTTTCTTTTCACTGGCCATTCCCCCTTAAAATTTTAATATATAATTATTCAAAATGTAGCTTGCTCAAATTGAAATTACTTTATTTATATTAATTAAAAGTCAGATGGTTTATTAATGTTCAGTTGTAATTTTCTTAACAAATTTTTATGAAAACTTCTTATTCCCGATGAAATAATGGTTATTAATTGAAAGATTTAGTCAATTGATATTCTGATGTTGTTGACATAATTTTGAAGATTATGGTGTCATAAAAAGTTCATTTTGAAATAAAATAATCCATGTCAAAAGAAATAAATTAAAGAAAAGTTTGACAGAACTTTCGGGCTAAGCCCTTCTTCAGGTCAATATAAAAAATATAAATTGTTTTTCATATTTTTTTTTGGTAAAAATATAAAAAAATCTCATGTGAATAACCTGCGCGTTTTCTGTGGGTTTTTTTTTTTTTTTTACATCCAAAAATCGTTAATTGCAGATTAATTGAATGTGTGGGTTTTAGGTGTATTTTTTTTCCAAAAAGAATTTGTTAGAATTCATTTCAAGTCAATGAGGTTTTGAGTAGGCCTAATGGAATGATTCCGATATTCCAGAGGAAGTCTGTAAGTAAATTATAAATGGATATAGAAATGAAACAAATAATAGTACTTAGTTGAAAACTACTTTTATTTCTCCACAATTTCCCTGTATAAAGTGGCACTGTTCCATCGTTTCACAAGCCCTTCACAACTGGCAGCATAAAATTCTTTGGGCTGCTGTCCGAGCCAGGCAGTGAATTCTTTTTGTACAGCTTCATTGCTGGATAAGTGATGCTTACATTCTTCTGGGATCATAAGGGCTTATTGCTTACCACATTCCAGCGAGAGTAAACTGTATAATGCAGACTCCTACTGTAACATCCTCATGAAAAGTCATAATGACATTCAACTGGAGTGACCAGAACTCCTCATCAAAGGCATGTTATTGTTGTATGATAACGCACATCCTCATATTGCCATCAAGACATCTGAGATGCTGCGAAAGCTCAACTGGGAATTTTCGAGCATCCTCCATATAGCCCTTATTTAAGGTAATCAGATTTTCAAAATTCAAAACCGGGACACTCTGCGATGACTAGGACCAGAAGTGAATGCATATGGCTGCGTACTGGAAGTAATGTCAAATGAAGTCGGAAATGACCGGAAGTAATGCGTTTTGATTATCAAAATTCAACTGGAAGTAAGAAAGCAAGTAAAATACACAAACGAAGAACTTTTTCATGGAACTTTTATTACATCTAGCTGAGTTTTTTCACTTTTCCAGATATTGTTCATGTGAGAAAATACTATTTCTGAGAAAAAGCTGGAACAACCCGGGACATTTTTTTTTCAAAACTGGGACAAATCCGGGACATTTTTTCAAGCCGGGACAAAGAGTCTAAAACTGGTTATGTCCCGGCTACTCTGGGACGTCTGGTCGCCTTACCTTATTTCCCCCAAGCAACTTCCATTTGTTTGGCTTCAGACAGCAGCCCAAAGAATTTTATGCTGCTGGTTTTGAGGGGCTTGTGAATTGATAGGAAAAGTTTTCAAGTCAAAACTTGTTTATTTCTATATCCATTTGTAACTTACTTACTGACTTACATTCATATGAAATCTTTTTTTATTTTTTGTAAATATTTTATTTTTTAATGAATAAGCTTAGTTTCATTTGTGAAATTTAGTAGCTCTATAAAACTCGATGTAGGCAATATTCAACCAAATTCTATATAACTCTATAGCAGTTTGTCAATAGTTGCAGGTAGTCTTAAAAGCAGGTTATATGCGTGAGATTACAGTATCATTAATTATTACACAAATGCATTAATGAACACTTTCAATTGTTTTGTGTAATACAAGATTATTCATAAAAATACAAGAAACATTTTAAAAATTCATCATAAATAAACTACGCATTACCGTAAGTATTCTACTATAATGCAAAACATTTTGACCTGTAAAAACCCCTAAATTTGTGGGATGGCATTAAACAAGAGGAAAAAATTAGCGCATCCCAGTCGACAGGTCAAAATTTTTCACATTACAGTCGACAGGTCAAAATTTTTCACTTACGGTAAATCATTTTTATTATACGGATATATAAGAAAATTCTCCAAGTTTTCTTAAAATATTTCACAAATGCTCAATGTGTTCACTTTTAGTGATAAGGCAGACTTCTAGGCTATAATCCATACATATGTCAACATATCACGGTCCACCAGATCCACAGCAGCAGTGATACATTTGCGTAGTAGGTTATCGGGAAATGGAGGCAATAAGACTGTGTCATTGACAGACACCCACAAGAAGAAGTCTCACAGTTTTAAATCTAGGAACCGGAGTGGCCATTCTATTAATGCATCAGCATTTTTTCGTTCTATCTTGAATGCCGTATTTGCTACTCTATTCCCTAACTGCAAACTATGGCAATTATGCACGTCAGATTTTTTTTTTTCAAAACCTTGGAGAGTTTTCCTTTCTATTGTCAGATTTACTACGATCTGTTGCTTAGTTTACTTATGAATTTTTGAAAAGTTTTACGACTTATGAATAATCCTGTATATAAAACATTAAAAGGTATCAACATGATTAAATCAAATATCAAAGAATTATGCACCTTTTTATGCGAGTTCGTCAAACTTTCTGATGGTTGGATAGGAGAAATTCTCGATCTGTGAGCCGGATGCCCGCCTGCCATTGTGCTTTCAACCTTGACGACTTGGTTGTCTTTAAGACACCTTGTGACAGCATGGCTGTCCGGTTGTCTGCGATAGCCCAATTGGTAGAGGCGTCAACCCTGACAGTTGAGGTTCCTGGTTCGAATCCAGGCCGTAGAATTTTTCCTTCCATGTTTCAATGGAAAAATCTTTACCTAATACTTTGAAATTTTTGTAACAGGTATATTGTAAACTCCCTTAGGGAATAAAAGGGGTGGTGTTTTTAATTTTTTTTAACATAAATTCCAAATTTCCAGATATATACATTCTATGGGGTATATTTGCAAAAATATTGTACATAAATTCATTATCATAAAAAAAAAGTTGCACCAGAAGGAATCGTCAGATTGAAAAGATATTTGAAAGGAAATTAGTTCTCGCCAACAAAAACATGATTACACAATGACGTATGACAAAATTTATTGATCAAAGTACCAAAATCATTACGACTCTCAATGGATGTTGGGCTGCCGTTTTCTAATGTATTCCGCAACACTTTGTGGCATGGAGTCGTACAAGTTCTTAACATAGTCTCGATTCAGTTCACCACATGCAGACTGAACTTTAACTAGTAGCTCTTGCAGATCTTGAACCAGCAATGAAATGTTAATGTAGCATCCCATATGTTTCTATGAGTGCAACCCTTTTTTTTTTTGATGAAGAGTATATGTCAATTATTTTCTCTCATTTTATTTCTTCTCCTGCACGGAGAATTTAAAAAATTTTTTTCCATAATTAATTTCCTTTGTCTAAAAATTTATTTTTCTAAAAAGTGGTGATTTTTCCCTTTCTCTTTTTCAGATTAAGAGTGCTACGAAAGAAGATGGCATTTTACGATGATCCGGACTTTCTGCTCTCTCATATACGTAATTCATTCATAACCAGTGATGATACAGGAATTTGTGAATTAGCCATGTTTAATGAAGACTTTCTTGAGAAAGTAATGGCAAAAGTGAAAATCTGTCAGAAATTAAAATATAATATGTTATTATCTATTTAGATAACAAATTATAATTTAAAGAACATTTCAGTAGTTTGCATACATAATTAAGGAGAGCTTAAAAAAAATTACAATTTTACAGTCTGCATTACATATGCTAAATTTATTTCATGTATTAAATTTTCCAGCGAGATATTTTATTCCTCTATAGACCTTTCAATAACCGTATAAACGACCGTACTTTAATATCAATGCTAGGATTACTTGTTCTTTCTACACTCAGGCGTTATTTGAAATTGTTTCTCGATAAACCTTACTCTGAATTTGTTTGATAAACAAATTTTTTCCTGTAGAGCCTTATACAGTTATTTTTATAATTTTAGTACGTTTTTTAATAATTCACGAAATAGGTTGTTCTGTTGCCAATTTTTTTCAATTTTTTTTTCAAATTCTGTATTTCGGTCTGTCCCCACTTTTGTTTAAGGTGTTGAATGTAAAATATATGAAATGAATGTGCCTTATATCGCTGATGACAAATATCTCGTCCAAATTTCTGTGGGACCAATATTTCTCGAGATTTCGGCCAAAATTCAAATTTTCGAAAACTGCGAGTCGCAGCAAAATGGAACCAGAACAGTTAAATAGTACAATATATCAACAAATTTTTGTATTGACAAGTGGTCAATATTCCGACGGATACTATTGGAAAATCATAATTATCAATAATCAGTATTCAATATTTCTATATTTGACATCCTGATACCAATGCGATTTATATACAGTCGACCCTCAAAATAAAGATACCCTCGGGACTGGAAAAAATTATCCTTATAAGCGGAGTATCCTTTTATCCGGAGTTGGGGGTTTTCGTCCACAGCTTGTCCTACACAAAATTTTTCGGCAATGCTTGCTTGAGATTCATTAGAATCCAGTACCGTAAATACTGTATTAAGCGCCCGGGCGCTTATATGCAAAAATTCAGCGGGCCCCCAGGCGCTTAATGCAGGCGGGCCGGTATTACAGGTCCGGCACTTTTAAAATTCTGCACAACTGTCAAGGATACTATTATGCAAAATTCTCACCCTTCTCCTTCATTTTTTCTAAAAATATCCTGCTGTGTTTTCCATTCCCGTTAGGATCAGTGCTAAACTGTTTGGCTGCAGCCTCTGTAGAATGGTTTTCAGCCTACTTTACTGTTGCGAGATTAAAATTGATGCTATAACTGTGAAGTTTTCATTTTTCATCAGCTATGTTGCTTGACTGAATCCAAAATTAAAAGCAAGAAATTAGAAGACAATCACGCTGATATCTAATTTCCGGTTTAGCAATGGCATTTGGGAGAGCAAACATTCCCGTGAGAAAGCAGCAAGAGAAGAAAAATCCATGAAATGAACTAAAATAAGCACCCAGGCAGTTATTGAAGGTCCGGCGCTTACTTACAAAAATTCAGCGGACCCCCAGGCGTTTAATGCAGGCGGGCCGGTATTTCAGGTCCGGCGCTAAATACAGTATTTACGGTAATTTAAGAACTTTAACATGATCAGATAGAGATGGTTTTACATTTTACAGAGGACAAGTTACACTAAAGCTGTCTAAATGCTATTTGCAAGCATGTTAAAAAATTAAAACAAATCAATAAAATAAAATAAAAATGCACTATCACGGAAGTTGGGAGTCTTCAGAGAAGGATAAATTCCAATCGACACTCGAACAGTGAAGTGTACCGAATTTTAAATGATCCCTTACGAAGTTATATATTGGATGCAATGCTATTACTGATCAGTTAGCAATTTTAGGCAGTAGCGCCCATTGGCTTAGAGGGAGATGATAAAGTGGCTAATACAGCTTTTTCACATTGCTTTCGTACTTTTTCACGAACATTTAGTACATTTTCATGAACATTTAGTACTTTTTCACAAGCATTTCGTACTTTTTCACCAACATTTAGTACAATTTCACAAACATTTAAATCTTATTTATAATAAACGGTCTAAATTTACAGAACAATTATAGGCAATGATCAATTTTTTGTGTGCATCTACATAAGTAAACAAATATTGAAGCAAATTTTACACTAGGACGATGTCTATCGCTGGATCCATTAGTCAATCAGGAGCATGTTACATGGAAAATCTTCTGGGTGAGGTCTAAAACCCTCACCGGTGGGAAGAGTTAGCAAGTATTTCTCACTGAACTAACAGTCTTTTTCTCTGTTAGGATCGGAGACATGGTTACTTTCTCTTCTGGTTAGGACTAACCGGTTTGGCACAGGAGCACTAATTGCCGTTTTCAACCTTGTTAAAATGACAGGATTTATGACCGACCAATCGCTAACTCTTCTCACCGGTTACATTTTCTGACCTCAGCCTCTTGATTCATGGGAAATTCACGAGTGAATGATTCTAAAATTGATCATTGTCTGTAATTGTTCTGTAAATTTACACCGTTTATTATAAATATGAATTAAATGTTTGTGAAAAAGTACGAAATGTTTGCGAAAATGTACGAAATGTTTATGAAAAAGTACGAAAACAATGTGAAAAGGCTGTATATGCAGTGTATGCATATAACCTAGAGTGTGTCTGCCAATGACATCACAGTGTGTTTAGAGTTATTTTATCCGTTTAAGCGGAGTTCAACACAAATTTTAGCATAGAAATTTAACCTTATAAACGGATTATCCTTTTATCCGGTATCCTTTTAATCGGAGTTAAAATGCATCGAAGTCAACTACAGAAAAACAGGACCGATCCTGTTTATCCTTATATCAGCCATCGTTATATCGAGGGTCAACTGTATTTGCATATAGTAGACACTATAATTAGTATAAATTCGCAAAATATCCAAAATTGGACCATTTATTACGGAGATATAAACTCTTTAAGTTTGCTCATTCTCATTTGGTTTATTTTGACTTCAGATTCAGATAGAGCATTATAAAGTATGTAAAAGCTCTATTGGGCATACATGTCCTATGTATTCAGAAACACGGCCAAAATGGCAGTTAAACTTACTCATTTTGGTCAGTCTCGAAGGAACATTTGTTCCCGAATAGATAGGATGTGTGTGCCTATTATAGGTTTGACTTACTTTTTTGATGTTCTCTCCAAATCTGAAGTCAAAATGAGAAAAGCAGAATATATTTTCATCAATTTCGTTATTAATGAATGAAAAAGTTTACCAACACAACAGAAAAATTTGAAGATCATAAAAGTTTGATGGCAGAGAATTGAAATTGTAGAAAGTCACTCTCAAAAGAATTTGGAATCCCACTATACGAAGAAAGACATAAGCATAATTTCTTGGTCAGTCTACGCCAAGATGAGCACGAGATGTGTTTCAAAAACTTAGTGTTGCAATGTAATTTTTGTTATTTTCAATGTGACAAGGAGAAAAAATTTCAGAGTAGCTGCTCTACTGGTAGTAAGCAAGAAGGTAACGGAATGAATTCCAAATTCTTCTGCCATTGGACTTTTATGATTTGCAAGTTTTCCTGGTTTGTTGGTGAACTTTTTCATTAATTAAAATTGTCAGAAATGTTCGGAAAAAAATTGGAGACAGAAGAACCGACTTCACGCATACAGTAAGGATGCTTTTAATTAACTTCGTTCTGGCAATGCAATACCAAGCATTCACAGTTGGTTAATTTTTCTTTTCATTATTTCAAATTTTCACTTGCTTGCTTAAGGACTCGGCATTAGTCTTGTTTTTGTTTCTATTCTCATCAACACAGTTTAGGGACTGTTTGGCCTGCTTTGTTCAAGGTTACTTTATTATTATTATAAGAAATTATTATTATTATTATTTGAGGAATTCCGATGATTATGGTAGGTTTGACATATTTCCTATAGTGAAGAGGTTTCAGAATTCAAATATAATCAATTCACTTTCGAATATGATTAATTAATGAGGGTTCATTGATTAAATTTATTATGACATGACATTTATTATAATAATTAATAAACATGTTTAATATATCATCGATTACTATTTCATTGAACAGCAATTAAATTCGTTTGTTTGTTGTTGTTTTTTTAAACTTGTAGCCACTCATTAAGTTTTTTTTTTTCTTTTTTCTTTTTTTTTTAATACTCCGAGAATGTAATCTAATACAAGAGCATGAAATGATAGACGGTAATGAAAGAATGTTTTCCTCACTAATTGTGAGATAATGGTTGGAAAAAAAGTATTATTATCTTAAAAGGCGATAACGTAATAGATAAGAATATTTCCTCTGAAACATGACAGTTTAAAGGAAAAGAAACATAATGTTTTGATTACCAGGTGTTAAATGTTAACGCAGTGATTGAAATTAGAATGACCCTTTAAAAAGAAATTCAATTGATAATTTACTCTAAGATAAAGATTTTAAATTATTAAATTACATACACCATTTTGTTGCAGAATGCTATTAACCAATTCAATTTAACTAGAACTATTATTGAAATGAAGCCAAATAACGTCATTTGATTTCTCCGTATTGATAATAGTTAGAATTTGGAACTTAACATATTAATTTTTTTTTCTTTGTAATTTTGATGACATTTCTAATCAGGTTATCTGATGCTTCTCTGGATTTAGATTTGAATAAATTTTGATGCATATGCAAATACAGTAGTTGCGCTTGTAGTGTTATTTCAAAGAGGAAGTCAGAAACTGAGATTTTTGTTAGAAAATCAGCCGTTGCACAATAAGATATCAGATTACAAATGCTGTCGTTATTTTTGTTCATGTTTTATCATGTTACTTTTGGACTATGAAAATTGTGAACCTGTTTTTAACCTCGAAAAGAATTATCAAAAAGAGGCAACCTCTAATCCACGAGGAGAATTGAAATACCTGATATGCATTTCAGCTATTAAGTAGCCTTCTTCAGCGGTGAGAGACAAACGTAAAAAAGAAATTAAAGTCTTAATGCTAGAGAATATATAGAGGGGGGGGGGGGGCAATTTGCCAAGAATATATCCCATTGGTTAAGTGGAAGGGATATTAATGACTTATGGACATGGTTAAAACAATGGGCCAATAAAATAAGAGGAGAGATCTTGTCCAACAGGGGGAGGAGAAGTAAACTAAAACAAAAAGATTAAATAATAAAGTACAGTACAGAGGACATGGCTCTTGCATCCGAAGTGGGGGGGGGGAATCTAAAAAAAACATTAAAAATAAAACTATGCCATTACAAACTCGCTTACTGCGAATTTTTACTTAATAAGAAAATTTTCTCCGGCTCGACTTTTACAATGTAATTTACATGTAAAATTGTTCTAATAATAAGAAACATTTTTATGAAAATTCGGTAAATATGTAAGAGTTTTTCAACTTTTGAAGTTTAAAAAATAGAATTTTTATTAATTATTTATTTTTTACATTGGAAATTTTAAGATCCCATTGTTCCGAGATTCTAATGTCGCATGTCTAGAACGATAAAGCGTTTTGTTTTATCACTAAGCTTCCAGAAGGCTAGACCTACTACTGAAGAGGAAGACTGAAGGATTCGAAAAATGGGAGATTCTTCAAAGCAAAGCTGCATATGGATAAAGTTAAGCAATTATCTCTTTAAAGACTATGTAGAAGTAGACAACAGCACATTCCTTTAAATGACGATGAAATTTTGGAATTCTGTCAAGGCAGACAAAATGGAGAATCAAGAAATGAAAGTGACGATGAAGAGCCTTTGCCTGAGCCAGCGCCGTCTTTAAAGCGTGTGGATTCGGGTTTATTAGATCTAACCAGCGGTAACTGACTATTTTTCACTTAATCATGAATAAAAATTTTTTAAAACATTAATCTGTGTTTGTGAGGTGTTTTCATTACATCTTGGATACTGCGAAAACTGGATAATACGAAAAAGTTCTTTGTCCCTGTAGTTATAAGCAGTTTGTATGGTATATGTGACAATCTACTTGAAAAAAGCATCTATTGAGAGCATTTTTGCATTTGACTGGGATATTTTTGACTAGTAACGATGGATCAAATGAATTAGAACAAAACCTGGAGAGGGCGTACCGTAAAATTTTGAATACAGGCCCGGGCGTCTATTTGTCTCAATGGTCTGTCTCCCTCCCGGCAATTAATTGAGATCCGGTGTTAAGAGCTATTCCCAATAACAGGGTGTCTAGCAAAACCATTTCGAAAAATTCCCTGACTTTTCCCAGTTGATCACGTAATTTTCCCTGACCACTAGCACCAAAAAAAATCTATTTTGATAGAATATTATTGACATTTTTCAAATTTTTCGTTCCAATTTCACATTTTTTTGCCGATTTTGTAAAATTCCCTGGCTTTTCCCAGTAGGCAAAGGGTAAGGTAGCATGGGATTGGTCGAAATTAGAATGGGTTAAATGAAGCGGCCATGAGAAGGCATACATATATATGAAGACGTTTAATAATCTGAAAGTGAGGGAAAACGCTGGAATTTATATCGATGACTGAAAAAGACCTGGCGTTTAATTGAGACCTGGCATTTAATCTGTTTTTAACACCCACGTGGCTTTTATTCGAAACCGGCATGTATTTGAATACCTGGCCTGTATTCAAGATTTTACGGTATGCGAGGTGGGAACATGGATATGCGCAGATTCGGGTATGTATACATGGTGGGGAGATGGAGTGTTATTTGCAGGAAAGCAATCGTATTAAACGGTATATTGTATGGAAAATATACTAAAGTTAAGGGCCGCGGAAAATGCGCATTTTATGCAAAAAGTCGTCGTAAATGTGAATGTATTAAACGGGTACTGCTGTATTTCAGGAGCTCTGACCAACACAGTTTTTCTCACAAAAATCACGTTGAAATACGAGGGGAGATCAAAAAGTAAGTTGCACTTCCACGGTATGGCCATTTATTACACCACCTATACAAAAGCAACACTGCTATAGCAGCATACAATGTAGGTTCACTTTTCCACATAGTCCCCAAGAGATCCTAAACATTTATCCGAACGATCAACCAACTTTTCGATTCCGGATGCATAGAAATCTCCTCCAGCGTTTTGTAACCACATTTCATCCCCTGTGATGATTCGCCGCAGAAACTCGTTGCCCTCTGCGGAATACCGTTGCAAAAATGCCAGTGAGGATTCGAAACGTTGTCCCTTGTGAGCATCAGTTAGAACACGTGGGACCCATCTTTGACACGGCTTACGATATCCAAGGTCCCCGTGAACAATGGAGAACACACTGCCATACGAAATGTTCAGCATGCTGGCAATTTCCACCAGTTTTATGCGCCGATTCTCTCTAATGATTGCATCCACACGGTCAACATTTGCAATGGTACGGGACGTTGCGGGCCTGCCTACGCGATCTTCGTCTGTGATATCCGTGCGTCCTGTTTCAAATTGTTGACACCACTTTACAATTCCTTGCCAGGAAATTGCATGCTCTCCAAATACAGCAGTGATTTCACGATGAATGTCCGTGCAATTCGCTCGTTTGGCCCATAGAAATCGGATCGCTGCTCACACCAAGTTTGGAGTGGACATCCAGTTGACGTGCCAATGCTTTTAGCCCACTAGTCACACAAAACAATGGGAAACCACAGCAACCGTCCTATCCAACGTCTGCGCAGGTAATGTCCGTTTCTCCGCTTTGCTCGAGATTGTGACACACAGCGCGCTCCTGCAGCGAGTTAGTGCAACTTACTTTTTGATCTTCCCTCGTAGATAGATTCCCAACTTTTCCTTGAGGTGCTTTAGGATGGCATCTTTGAAATTTCTTGAGAGTATTCAAAATATTCCCAATACAATCTGTAAATTACAAGTGTTAAAAATCATTGTTTTAACCATGTCCATAAGTCGTTAATATCCCTTCCGCTTTACCAATGGGAGATATTCTTGGGGATTTGCTCCCCCCCCCCCCCCCCCCCTTGTCTATATATTCTCTAGCATTGATGCTTTTATTTCTTTTTTACTTTTGTCTCTCACCATTGAAGGTGGCTACTTGGTAGCTAAAATGCATATCTCGTATTTCTATTCTCCTTGTGGATTAGAGATTCCCTGTTTTTGACTGTTCCATTCCACAATTTATGCTTAATTTTTTTCCAGAATAATGGAACAATAACTGTTAACAATTAAATTAAGTAAATGACACTTATTTTAAATGAATTTCTCAGTTGTTACCAAAATCTGATAAATTTTAATAATTACAGAAGGAGATGAAGCCAGAAACTGTGGACACAGATTAACAAGAACAACAGGAAACCACTATTCCACATCGGAGGTTTATTGCAACGTATGCGCATTTCGGCAGCCAAGCTGCCTTCCTCAGCGTATACAAGAACTTGATCAGACCAGAGAAGTTCTGTTCTGATAAAGTAGAAGAATTACAGAGTCACTTATATAGTAAAAGGGACCTAGTTACAATCCAATTACAGAAATAAATGCAAGTTTAAAGTACATACAGTGAAACCTCTTTAAGCCGACCAGCAGTGGTTCCATGAAATAGTGGTCGTTTGTAGAGGTGGTCTTCTTAAAGAATTGGGGGGGGGGGGGGTAAGCGTAATTTATAAAGTTTCATTGTCTCAATTGTTTAACATTATAAGGATATAATCTGATGATATACAAAGCTTGCTCTTTTGGTTTTATTTATTATTTTAGTGATTTGCATAATGGACTAAAGTTTTATTAATGAATTTGAATGAAATTCTCATAACTTTATGCAGTAATGTGGCTATTCAAAATAAACAATACGTGAAAACAAAATATTAATACCTAATACATGTATAATTACATAGCAATAAAAGTGATCCCAATTATTGGATCAAAAATTTCCCCTATTCTTTGTTGAAAAACTGCAACATTGAAGTTTATTTTTTTCTGCTCAATATTTTACGTACTGTAACTTGTTGATATTTTTTTTTCACCTCTTCAAACAAATTCAGCAAGTTCTGACTTGGTCTTGTAGCGATAAAAAACAAAGTTTTCTTTTTGACATGGTGACAATAGCAGGCAAGTAATTGAAATGTGATGTGAAGAGTGGAAGTGATGTAAAGTGAGCCCAACACTTGCATTCTCCACTGCAATTACATGTTGAGCTCTTCGTAACTGTAAGATAAAGCAGCGGTGTGAGTGAATGCCACTGGTACACAAAGCAAAGAAACGGATTGAACAATGCTCAGTTTCCTACTCCTCCTTCAAAAAAATGAGCATGCTCTTTAAATTAGAGGAAGTGGCATTATTAACGCTTCAATCCCAAGACCAACAACCACCCATTTCAGGCACCAATCATTGATGTTCCCTCTTTAAACCGACCAGTAAACATGGCAAAATCAAGTCATGGCAATCTTGACTCGATTTTGTCATGTCTACTGGTCGGTTTAAAGAGGGTATATTGATGGTTGGTGCCTGAAATGGGCGGTCTTTGGTCGAGTAAAGAGGTGGTCGGCTTAAAGAGGAAAAAAATGCATTATACCTATGAGACATTAATTCTGTGCCAAGGAAAAGTGGTCGAGTTAAGAGGGGGTCGTGTTAAAGAGGTGGTCGAGTATAGAGGTTTCACTGTAAATTGAAATTACAGGTAGACGATGATCAACCAATCAGGAGTCGTTGTTGTCCATGGTACGTTTATTCTTTCCATAGGATAAACCAATCAGAAGCCATTGTTGTCCTATGGAAAGAATAAACGTACCAAGTGACAACAACGACTCCTGATTGGTTGATCATCATCTACCTGTAATTTCAATTTATGTGCTTTAAACTTGCATTTATTTCTGTAATTGGATTGTAACTAGCTCCCTTTTACTATATAAGTGACTCTGTAATTCTTCTACTTTATCAGAACAGAAGTTCTCTGGTCTGATCAAGTTCTTGTATACGTTGAGGAAGGCAGCTTGGCTGCCGAAATGCACATACGTTGCAATAAACCTCTGATGTGGAATAGTGGTTTCCTGTTGTTCTTGTTTAATAATTACAAATGGAATTGTGAATTGTTAACATATTAATCAAAGGGAAACTACCTGAGATTAACACACAATATATTAATGTGCTGTAATTAAAATAAATTATTTTATATATTTTAAAAGGGACCTCTATCAGTGTTCATGAGGGTTCATGGTTTCTTAGAGATTTCGAGGAATTCTAGAAATTAAACCAGTTGGAGACTATTAACGAGGAGGTTTGTTGATTTTTTGCTTACCCGGGAAGCTCACGGAATGATAATAAAATTCTGAACTGAAACCAATCCATTTAACACCTATGCCCAATAACAATGATTATGAAGATATTATGTGAAATTATGAAGATGTCCCAAAAATTCACGCAAGAAGCAATTTTGATAGAAAACACAGTTTTTTAATTAAAAACTGTAAATTTCTTACCGATTCTTAAAGTATACAGTATAAGGTTATGTATGGAATAGCATATCGGGTTATATCTGGCGGATACACACTTTTGTCGAAATTTTCAATAGCTGTTTTGCGTAAATGTGGCTGAATTTTCTTGATACATCACTCAATTTCCTCCTTCAAGACGTGGGTGGTCATGGGCTTGTTGGCATAAACCTTAGACTTCGAAAAACCCCAAAGGAAAAACTCCAACGGCATTAAGTCATATGATCTGGGCGGCCAATGGGGAAGTTGCATGGAATTTCTTTTTTAAAAAGAAGGCCTGTTTTATATAGATTTCGGTACGCTGAATATGAAAATCGCCATTAAAAATCTTAACAGTATTAAAAAAACTATCAAATTTAACTTCAAAAATACAAAACCACGCCCCCAAACAAAAACGATGTGTGACGTCACACGCCATTGAAACACACGTCTTTGTAGATCAGCTCTGCCGCTGCGCATGCGCGGAAAGGGGATAGCTCCTAAATGGCATCTTCTTTATCGATACCGCTATTTCTTTGCGTATTTTAATGCATAATTAAGCCATCCAGTAACAAATTGATACTACACAAGTCGAACAGGTTGTTTAAATGCTCCTCGAACTAATAAAATCGATCATTTCAGATATAAGATAAAAATTTTTTCCCTTTTTATTTTTTCTGGTGGTTGTACAATTTTTTGCCTACTCCCGAAAAGTCTTTTGTATTTCAGATATAATTTTAAAATTACAGCACCATATGAAAGCATATATCCTCGGCCTCCACGAGAAGAGATGAAAACGCAACTATCTATGATAAAATAATAGAGCTCACGAAATTTTGTTTGAAAAACGAGTCCTTCTATTACTTATTTTCATGTCTATATTTCTCCTTGTGGAATTCAGGATTATAGTCGATAATCACCGAAACACGGATAAGATGTATACATTCATGAGTAAACAATACACTTGAACAAGTGATCGAAACCGGGTGAAATTTAAAGTTTAATCGGATCAAAGTTTTGCTACGTCTGAAGAATCAGATGAAAAAACTAATTGTATCCCATGTGGTTTTGTCCATTCCTTCTTCGGCTAGCTCAAAATCAAAGAATAACATACGAGTACTAGGTTATGGAAAACGACGTTAATTTCGCACCGAGTATCGCTCCTCAGTACTTTCATCTATTTTTATTTCTTCTCTCGTGATGTTTTGGTGCTCTTATGAATGCTGTATTAAGCCTTATTATACTTAGTGCTTGTATACATGGGAATGAAATAATAATTGTAAGCATACATGTTTATTGCAGACAGATCATGAAAAGCAGCATAAGAGATAGGCATGGTTTCTGGTTTCATGGCGCGTGACGTCACATCACTCTTGAGGTGTGACGTAGCGTTTTTTGGTGGTGTCAACTTTAATAATTTTTTAAAAAAGAACTACGCACAATTAGAAAAAAAGAATACTCATACTGGTATATTAGTGATCTAAACTATCGAAAAAAATTTTTAAAAAATTTCATGCAACTTCCTCATTCTAATCACCAAAACGGGAAATTACACGAGCAGGAAATGACTCGTGCAGTAATTGAGTTGTTTCTTGGGCTGTATGACTTGTGGCACCATCTTGTTGAAACCACATGTCGTCCACATCCATATCTTGCAATTTAGGCACAGAAAACTGGATTATCATGCCACGATAGTGAGCACCATTGTCTTACCAGCCGCATTTTCGAAGAAGAATGGTCAAATATGTCTCCAGCCCAAAATCTGTGCTAACCAGCAAGCCATGACCACCCACGGCTTGAAGTAGGAAATTGAGTACTGTATCAACGAAATTCAGGCACATTTATGCAAAACGATCCTGGAAGATTTAGACGAAAGAGTGCGCATGTGCCAGCAAAGCTGTGGAGATCATTTACCGATATGCTATTCCATACATAACCCTATGCTGTATACTTTATGAATCAATAAGAAATTTACAATTTTTAAATAAAAATCAAAAACTTCTTGCATGAATTTTGGGACAGCCTTTATTATGAAATATTATCAAAGATTTTGTAGCCGCATTAAATGCACACATGTGGTATATAGAGGAAATTCCCCAAACTGTTGAATAACTTCAGAACAATGGACCTAGAGTCAAAACAGATACATCTCTAGGAAAATGCCCCTGCCTAGTTGAATAAGAGTATTCTCAGCACCCCCGCTATAAGTGCTCAGTAGTTACGAAAACTAATTTTTAAGTCTTGTAAAGATAGAGAAAAAAATTCAAATTATAAAATTATATAGCACTACTGATTTACTAGTAATCCGCTCTTTGCATGAAGAAAACAAAAGCATAAAACTTGTAAAACAGAGGAGAAAAATTCTTGTTTGGGACATCATACAATGGCCGTTTCACGGTTCAAACCGTTTATGTTGGCCAAATAAATGAAATTAGTTTTAAACGAAGGCAGAAAAACAC
The DNA here is from genome assembly GCA_023313115.1 of Rhysida immarginata. NCBI lineage: Eukaryota > Metazoa > Arthropoda > Chilopoda > Scolopendromorpha > Scolopendridae > Rhysida > Rhysida immarginata. The sequence continues at coordinate 1,523,066 of JAHWFO010050193.1, forward strand.
ATAAAAGACACAAGCTGTCGTTTATTTGTTAGTTTATCTGCGCACTTCCATTTTTGTGACTCAGTACAAAATGGAGGACCAAAGCGTACCAAAGTGGCGGTGAATCCACAAAAACCATCAAAATAGAGTGTGGGAAATGGCGGAAGAAGTCCTGATTACCAATTTTATTGTGGAGATTCCATATAGTTAGGCATTGGATAATAGTTAAATTACAAACTCATGAGCTACGTCTCGACTCAAGGAGGTGGCCATGGCCATGTTTTAAACAACTAACTCCCTCTCTGTCAGTTTTTTCAGGAAACCGTTTAAATTGTTAGACGGTCTGAAAATCTGGTGTGGAAATTGCATTATCGGGTTCTTGGCCCGTTCTTCTTCCTTGAAGGAACAGTTAATGAAAATGTGCACCTAGATATATTAATCAACTATGCCATTCCTCAGCTACAGGAATGCAGCCGACTGTCATTGGGTTTTCAGTGGTCTTTTCAGTTTTTGTGGGCATCTTCATGAAATATTCTCTAATGTGTAAATTGGCAGTTATACCCCAATTTCAATGTTCTCCTAGATCAGTAGACTTTACCTTCACTTAGATTTTTTTTTGGGGTATCTTAATGATGCTTGCAAGTAACCTTGCGACAACTCATCACGCATGCAATTGAAGGTGTCACACCCCAAATGTTGCAGACTATGTGGCATGAAATTGAATATCGATTGGATATTTTGTGAGCTATTAGTGGGTCGTGCATCTTGAATTTTATTAAGTTTTTTCTTTATGGTTAAAAATTTTGTGTTTATGCACTGATTTATAAATGTGTGTTTCAATATCAATGTACATCACAGAATTTATAATATATTACAATCCGGGCAATCATTTGTGGGCATAGTGTATAACATAAAAAGACTGTCATGCTCCGAAACTCTTTTGGTTCTGAATCTAATCAGATTCTGATGCATGAAGCATCTTTATGTACTTCTGATATTCAAATTAGAATGTGAAAAGGGCCATGTATTGCTCGGAAATATAAAGAATGAGATATATACATCCAGGTTAAAGCCATATGAGAATTCTAATTAGATGGCTGACAGGTTTTGAAATTTACTTCTTCTTCAGATCCAAGTAAAACAAACAAGAACTGACAGTCTATAAATACATAAATAGAAAAATAAAGAACTACTCAGAAGCCAGTACGTTAGAATTTAGAGACTGTTTCTGATTAATCTGACAAAGGTAGAACCAATCAGGGGTCAAATCCACAGTAAAAGAACTGAAGCTCTCTCAATTAGAAGAAATTAAATATGTTTGTTGAGGTTTATGTTAGATCTGATGGCATTAAGAATCATTTTGTCTGAGACACCAGAACTAAGGCTTTACTAACAAGGGAACCATGTGAACCTGTATCTCACATTTTCAAACAACATTGCAAAATAAGAAATCGCACTAGTTTGGTTCTTTCAAAGTAAACTGCGAAAACGAAAGAATTTGGACAGACATAGCCATAGAAAGACCTCATTGCTATGCCCTTAGGTAAAGTGGTCACACATTAATTCATTTATTGGCGCTTGACAAAATTTCTTTCCTCCCCCACTCAACAATATGCACAAATCCACTTAAAGTGAAAGCAATGGACCTACTTCTTATGAAGGAGCAGCAGACGACAATTGAATTGATTCTGAAGTTTCTAAACAAAATTTTATTTTTTTTTAAATAGATTATTAAAATTAGCTAATTGTCATCCAGTAAAAAAATCTGTGTAGTTATTAATAACTCAAACTCTGATAACTCAAATTCCCGGTTAACTCAAACGATATTCTAAGTCCCATCCCCCAGAGCATTTAATTCAACAGAAAATTCACTCATTAACTCAAACTAATTTTTTACGTAAATCCCAGATAAATCAAAGTAATTTTGGTTTTATTTAATAGGTATTTCTAAATTTAAGCAAAACCTGTCTTTAAAAAAACAAGCTTTGCGTGTTGAAACTTTATTTCATTTTTCAACTTTAATGTTTACGTCCACATGACAAAGAAAACGATGCAGGAATCTATCACAGTTGCTGGCAGCCATTGTGAAAATCAAAACTTAGTGCGAACACAAAATTGCGAATCGAACTTGTTGATTGCGATCGTTCAATGCGAGAATATTTAGACGTAGTAATTGATGACGATTGCGCGTTCATTTTTAGAGGACGTGTTCATGTTGACCATAAAGTTCATTGCATGAATGATCGCAAACGAGTTTTTAGAAGCAATCATGCACTTCTGATTGGCCGTCACCATTTTGATTTTGAAACTTCACTGTCTCATTTGCCTTTGTTGATGTAAAAGTAACGGAAATTCGGGAAAAAAGTGAATTCTCTGTTTCAAATATAAAACATTTATACATATGTCATAAATGTCATCAGATGAAAAATAAATGGGCAAAAATCACCAAGAGATGCCTATCAAAAGTTTTTACAGACCGGAAGTAGAATTTGGAAGCCATTGCCACAACAGCGGTGGAATTGATTTTGTGTTGGACCGTATTTTATTGGGTTTGTACTGTATTTGTATATGGATTTCATTAAAACTAATCAAATTCATAGAAATATTGTGAATATCATGTAATCTTGTAGTGGTCATGTTACCTCGTTTTCGACTTACGGGTTAACTCCAAAACCTGATAAGTCAAAATTTTTTTGTGGTCCATTGATGATTTGAGTTATCAGGGTTTGACTGTATTAATAATTTTAGAAGGAATTTTGCAAGATAGCACTATAACAGTTTTGCTTTGGTAATCTTCATGCAATTTCCAAGGTGACTTCATGTATTCGCGAATGAAATGAAATATAGAGGGCAGGGCTGTCGATCTAAAAGGGCAGCTGAGAATATGAACATGGATATAATGCGTTGGTGGGGGCCTATGTGTCGCGGTGCTTTATAATTTTAAATAAAAACAAATATTCATAAATGCTTACTTTATTAGATGCATAAATTATTTCGAGACTAATAATTGTATAGCAAAATTAAGGTTTTGGCGAGCGCTGTTAGCGATTTTGCTTCTCCTTTACCTCCATGTTTATTTTTTACCCCCACTTCCATTTCTGCTACTGCCTTCGTGCACTACCATCTTTTCCAGTGTATGCTTGCATACAAATAAACAGTTTGGTTTTATATCCTGGCGCATTTTAAACTAAAATTTATTTGTCCCCTTGTTCAGTTGGTTCCCTTGTAAGGTTTAGGGACGAAATGTTTTTATCACATGGTGTAGGCATGGGGAGTAAAATTATCTTTGTCTGCTCCCAGTCTTCCTTTCACTGCATTACCATTTATTATTTTCTCTAAATATGCAAAGTCTTATTTAATTTTTTACTGGAATCATTTTTAGATGCATGCCTTGTTATAGGAGCCTATATTACGCATTTGTAACAAAAGTTGTATAAACTTAGACCAGTTCTTCTTTGCTCTCTTATCCCATTGCTACAAGAAATAAAAAAAATTTTCAAACTGATACTCTCTTGTGCACATTCTGTATATATAAGGGTCATACAAATGAAAGTGAAGATTTGTGTGGAAAAAAAAAAAAAGACGACATATAGGATTGTAAGTTTTTGTTTTCAACAATTGCGAAACCCCACGTGCAAATTGAACAATAGGTTGCAAGTGTTCCATCACGTGAGAAAGAACGATAGCTCTCGTTTCAATGCTCTGAGAGTGATCGCTTCGTCCAAACAACAAAATGGAGTCAACGAAACAGGAACAGAGAGCAGTAATTCGTTTTTTGATCGCAAAGGCCCGATTTTACTGGACTTACTTGAAAAAGACACCACAGTTAACGCAGCACGATATGGGAAATATTGAAGGTACTGCGCGCTGCCATCAAATGCAAGCGTCCTGGACTCCTGACAGAAGGAGTGCTGCTTCTTCACGACAACGCACATCCTCACACCTCGGAAGCAACGGTAGACCTCGTCAAAAAGTTCAACTGGGAAGCATTGCAGCATCCACCTTACAGCCCTGACTTATCCCCGTGTGACTTTCACGTGCTTGAGGATCTCAAGAAACATCTGAAAGGCCGCAGGTTTCAGTTGGACGATGAAGTGAAGGAAGAGGTTTTAGAATGGTTCCACACGTAATCGAAAGACTTCTTCCATAAAGGAATTACACGCCTTGTTACACAGTGGGATAAATGCCTTAACGCATTTGGAGAGTATTTTTAAATTCCTTGTATACATTTTGGATAAAAAAAAAATTTTCTTTTTCATTTGTATGACCCTTATAGATTATCTTGCATGTGAAGATGCATAATAAACATATTACGAGGGGTGATCAAAAAGTAAGGTTACAAAGCCTGCAGTGAACATGTTGATTTTATTTCATACAACTGATGTAGCCAACTGATAGTACATACGTTTGGTTATTTTTCGACATAATCTCCATATCGGTTTAGGCACTTGTCAGTTCGTGGGATGAGTTTGAATAAACCCTCGTGGTAAAAATCCTGTACTTGTGTGTTCAGACACATTGTTGCGAAGTGTTTCACCTCCTTGTCTGAAGTGAATTGTCGGTCTCCTGGGTGCTCCTTCAAGCGAGGAAAGACGTGAAAGTCACTTGGAGCGAGGTCCGGGCTGTAGGGAGGATGTTCGATGATGTCCTAGCGATACTGCTTCAACAATGTAGTGGTCTTCTGGGCTGTATGAAACTTTCACTTTCTTTCCTCACATGGGGGGTCCCACATGTAACAGATGGTCAATTTCAGGAGGAAGGGCTGCAGCCACCTCAGCCCTCATCTGCTTACAGCCCTAATCAGGACAGAGTGCAACTTAGTTAGATCGAAACAGCTTTGAAATTGCCATTGTTTTGAGAGGTCACTTTCGTATTATTTTTGGTGATGGGAAATTCAAATGAAAACTGAATTAATGTACTGTATAATGAACTGTACATTGTACAGCTATATGAAATAAAACATCAAATTTTCAAAAACTGGCGAGTTCAATAATTTTATTCAAATGTTAAAAGTAACTATGGATTTAGTTTATGACATGTTTGATATGCTTGCCATCAATGGCTATGATGTGGCACAGATGATGAGCAAAATTCTGCAAAACTCGCTGAAGTGTCGAAACGTCGATGCTTTCGATGACCTCCCGAATGGCTGTTTTGAGCTCAGCGATGGTTCCGGAGTTATTTGTGTAAACTTTGTTTTTAATATTGCTCCATAAAAATGAGTCACGAGTGTTGAGATTAGGAGAATATGGCGGCCAAGCGATTCCCATTCCAGTGGCCTCTGGGTACCCCGAATCTTACTTGTATAGTGAAACACTCGTTAAGCGAAACCATTTTTCCCATAGGAATTGATGTAAAATATGATAATGCGTTCCATGTTAAAAGAATAATTAAAATATACAGGGTGTCCCACAACAGGTATAAAAAACTCCGTGAGTGTATTCTACATAAAAAACTGAGACGAAAGTGTCGAATAAATTTTTGTTTTAGATCGTTCATTTTTGAGTTATGGGTCTTCAAAGATAGCGAATTTACCCTAATTTCACATACAATTCGTTAATAATAACGTAAACACACGGGACATGGGCTCTGAATTGATTGTCAGCGTTATGATGGTGTTGCCCAAAGTCATGACTATCTAAATATAAATCTACAGCAATTTGTGAAACTTAACCTCAAATTATAGTATTTTACAACTGGTAAACGTAAAGGAATTACAAATTAATAAACATTGTTTTTTAATAATAAATAAAAAGGTAAGCATAATTATTAATAACAATCTGTGGAATCTTAATTCACATTAAATGCTCAAAGTGGTCATCGTCAGCATCGAGACAAAGACGAGCGCGATGAACAAGATTGTTGCAAGCTCCTATTGCCATTGCGGGTATTATGGATTCCAATGCTTGGGTGATCCCGTTTTGCAATTCATCAACGTCGTTAACTGCTGTACGAAAAACGGCAGTTTTTAGGTGCCCCCAGAGCCAAAAATCTAGAGGATTGAAGTCCGGTGATCTAGGCAGCCAATGAATTTCTCCTCCTCAATTAATTTTCTTGAGTTGTCGGTGAACACTTGATTTGGAAATGTTGAGTTCGGCTCCCAATTTGCATACACTTAAAGTTTGGTCTTCTTTGATGCAACGCTCAATAAGTTCTTCATTTTGAAGTTTAATTTGTCTTGGCCGTCCACAGCGATTAATTGGCATTGTTACCTCTTTTGTACGTACACGGTGAGTTAAATGTAGCACAACATTTATTGAAATTCGCGGGTGAATAGGGAACCGCTCTGCCCAAACATGAGCTGTAGCATTTACACTTCTATTGCACTCGCTGCACAAAACTAATATTTCGAAATAATCTTCTTTACTTAATTCCATTTTTTCTAAATAATGATTAGTGGCATAACAATTAAAACGACAATAATCGGTAACAATTGACAGTATATAAGTCAAGTTGAAAAACGAATTGTATGCAAAATTAGGGTAAATTTGCTATCTTTGAAGATCCATAACTCAAAAATGAACGATCTAAAACAAAATTGTATTCGGCATTTTCGTCTCAGTTTTATAAGTAGAATACGCTCACGAAGTTTTTTTTATACCTGCTGTGGGACACCCTGTATATTTATGTAATTAATTTATTATTTATAATCTAATAGTATAATTCTCTTATCCGTCCGTCCGACTGTCTGAGGCCAACAAAGAAAGTTACAACAATCCGTCTGAAGCCAGAGATTGTTGTGTTTTAAGACAATACTCAGCGATTGTTGTGAATTAAATAAATTAACTGAAAAAAGTTTTATGCAGAATAATAAGTATTGAAAACCATTGATGCTCCACTTTCATTTCTTTGCTCTTCAACCTATACGGTTGACTCCCGTCATGTGACAGGTGGATTTTCTAGTAATATATAAAGGCAGTTTTTAAATAGGGGAAGAGGACGAGGAAGGTTATTGGGAAAAAGGAGGAGAATCTTCCACTAAGAGAAAATCTTCTTCACTAGAAGCACCATCTAGAGTAAGCAAGGTTAGCCGAGAATCTGTGCAATGTTATCTCGTCCTCATTCATTATGCGAAACGTCGCTCGTTATGCGAACCAATTTGTTTTGCTCGGAATGCTAATCAATCATTATGTGAGGTTCCACTGTATTCTTAAGTTCTCTGATATTTAGTTCTTGAAACCGGAATGTACACTGGTAGCAAATTTCCTTATTATTTTTTTTAAAGAGGAAAGCAAAGAAATTTGCTTTTTCCCTTGGTTAATCTCTTCAAATGTGGCAGAATAAATGATTTCAAATTCAAATGCTTACCGTGTATACTCATCTATAAGCCGAGATTTTTTTTTTCCTCCAAAAAATGACCCCCTAAAAACCACATTCAGCTTAAGCACAAGTCATAGTTGATGAAAGCTTTCATAAAAGCTCAAATAAGTGGAGTTTACAAAAACTAAATAATTATTTATTAATTTGTTTAGAATTCATTTACAGTCAATTCTCGTTAATACGAAATCGTGGGGACCAAGAAATTTTTTCATATTATTCGTATTTCGTATAAACCAACAATACTAAAAGTGTTATGAAATAAGCACGGAAATAGAATACTTTAAGTTAGAAATAATTTTTATTCATCTCTCCTAAAAAAATCTGTAATAACAGTTTGTTTTCGCGCTAAAATAATTTTTTTTTCTAAATCACTATTGACTTTACAATATAATGTAAATAAGTCTTCAGGAACATCCTGACTGTACAATATATAAGATTTAATTTCCTCCATCAATTCTAACATTCTCTGATTTGATGGAGCAGATTGAATTTAAATGATAAGATTTCTTGGGCAGAAGATTATAAAATAGGGCGGTTTCGTCAGCGTTGTTTCGTCACTAGAGCACGCGAAATTTTCAATGTTCAGCTGGTTTGCAAACTGGTTAGCTTTTTCTTTTAGAATATCACCGCTAATGGGAATATTCTTTTGTCGAGCCTAAAACAAATACAGAGTACAGTACATTACAGAAAAAAAAGCTTACAGTAATTTCTACAGCACTGTATTGTACTACATGTATACCGGAATAGAAAAAACGTTAACTTACTTGTTTAAACCATGTTAAAAGTGCCGTTTCCATGTCTTCGTGTGCTGCTTTTTGCATTCATTTTCTTCTTTTCGCGCTCGATTCAGCCTGTTGTCTTATCTTTTCCGAATTTTTAAGTATCGTTGATAATGTTGACGGTGGAATGTCAAAGTCTTTAGCAACCTGCCCTTTTATAGCATATGGTTTTTCCGTTGCATTCAGAATTCGTAACTTAAGATCTAATGAAAGATCCTTTCGTTTCCTTTTGCTTGAAGCTGACATTGAATAAAATTCCTGACTGTAATAAAATTAGATAACTGCGTTGCAGCGATGAGAAAATTGATTTTGAAACGATGCCGATATTGCACTTGTTTAAAGAAAGATTTGAGCGCCATGTGACAGGATTTCAAGCTGAACCAATCAGATTTCCCGTTAGTCTGAAAGCACGTGATTCGTTAGTTTGAAAAATTCGACTAAATAACCGATATTTTTTTATCGAATAATTGACTAAAAATTATCGAATAAAAAGTATCGATTGATTAAAAAAATCGAGTATTCATTTATTCGAATAATTCAGAAGCAGTCACATATGAAATGACTTTGAAAATTATTTTTATTAACTTTACACTTCGAAATCTGAAATTTTATCATCAAAATTGTTCCTAAAAGGACTATTTTTCAATAAAATTATGAAATTTTCTTTTGTATAAACCGTATTTTAATAAAAATATGTTCATATAAAGCAGAAAATTTTACATAGTAATTGCTTTCTTGGGGACGGGCCACAAAATGTCTTCTTATTAATCGGAATTTCGTATTAACCAGTTTCGTATTAACGAGAATTGACTGTATTAACCTTTCCGCTGCTTAGATAAATTCCTGATAAGATAAAATTATCCACTCTATGCATCATAATGAGAATTGTTTAAAAATCTGTGGTGGCCTTACTGTTGATATCACTTTTCCCCATCAACAGGTATCTGTTGTATTCAGTCCGAGAGCATGGAATCATGTCCTGAATGTGGTTGTTTATATTGACAGTATAAGTTTTAGAGCAAGGATTGCCCTCTCACACATTCAGTTGGATGTTTATAATTTTTAACATGTTTAGATAAACGTAAGTTCTAAAGGAATTTACAACATTAGAAACTTCATGAGAAATATAAATTTTCTCCAGTTATTGGCTCATTAGGGAAAGTATCTTAACGTTTTCAGCAAAAGCTTGAGCAGCTGCATGGCCTACAAGTTGTGAATGGTTCTCTTATTTGTTTAAGAATAATTTCTTATATCGCTCCAAAGATTTAAATAAAAATGAAATAGTGATTTTTATTTATTTATTTATTTATTTATTTATTTATTTATTTATTTAATACTTTTTATACAGGGTCGGGACACATTAATATGACCACCTCTCCTCGAACATGTTGGAACGTCTCATGGTATGCAGATGAAAAATCATTGCATATCGTTAAAAGCTGACAACAGCAGACATGTAGTAGCATCCGTTAACACAGCAATTGTCACCGCCATAGGCAGAGCAAATGATCTGTCGGGCCTCCAGAAGCCGATGCTCATTGGCTATCGGGCCAAGGGGGCAGCATTTCAGAAACGGACACCTTTGTGAACTGCTCTAGGGCTGCGTTGTGAAGGTGTATCGCGACTAGACGAACCAGACAGTTTCGAGCAACTGAAGAAGTAACTGTGGGGCCCCTACGGGCCATCGATCCTGGAGGCATCGTCGGTTATGACGCCTGGCCAAATCCAATTGACAAAGCAAACGAACAGTGAGACCACTAGGTGTGTCAGCACCGAGACAGCGCAACGATCCCTCTTGTGGTTGGGGCTCCGGAGCAGGCGTATGGTAACAGCACCCATGTTGATGCCTGTGCATCGCTGAAAATGCCTCCAGTTTGCAATGGACTGTCGCTATTGGACCTCGGCCGAGTGGTAAAGGGTTGCTTTCTCTGACGAGTCGTGGTTTCTGGTAAACAGAATGGACAGACAATGGAGAATTCGCCGGGTAAGCATCTGAGAACAGGCATCCCGACACCATCATTGGCACACGACAGGCTGGTGGGGGAGGTGTGACTGTTTGGGGAATGTTTTCGTGGCATGGTCTGAGTCCACTGATACCGCTGGAGGGTACATTGAATGCTGTTCGTTACCTGACGATTATCGCAGACCAGGTACGCCCGTTCGTGTCGACAGTGTTTCCTCAGGGTGATAGCACCTTTCAACAGGACAATGCTCCATGCCATACTGCCAAAATTGTCCACAACTGGTTCGAGGAGCATGAGGATGACTTCAAGCTACTCCCATGGCCACCAGACTTCTCGGACCTCAACCCCATTGAACATTTGTGGGACCATCTCGATCGCCATGTCTGCAAGCTGGACCCTCCACCACGCTCGATGATGGAATTAGGGGATGCACTGATCGCCGAATGGTCCCAGATACCTGCAACCACCTTCCGAGGACTTATTGACTCTCTGCCACGTTGACTACCTGCTGTCCTTGCTGCCAAAGGTGGATATTCCAGATAGTAGCAGGTGGTCATATTAATGTGTCCCGACCCTGTAATTATCCCCCATAAAACGTGAATCATTAAGACAAGCGCTGTAGCCAACGAAAAAGATGGTCAGGTGATTTTTCAGAGCAAGCATTAATTTTGTGGGGAACGGGGCCTGAACCTTATGTCACGGCGTCAGTTATGTGGGTAACGGGGAGAAGGGAACCACTATGATTTTGGCGAACGATTCAAAACAACACAGTTTAATAAACAAAACAGAATAACGAAAGTAAATAATAATCAACAACAAAGCAATCAATCGTAATAAGCAAATAAGCACCAATTTAACAGAAACACGGCTTTTAACCCATAAAGCAAAAAATAAATGTTACATACAATTATACTACCTAACTCAGGGCAACACTCGTCCTCAAATTACTGCTGGCTGGGCGCTCTCATGAGCAGAGGAAGAAAACTGTCTGGGCCATAGATAACGCCTTTATTAGACAGAGTGAAAGTTGGATTGGGTAACAGGGATATAAAGTAGGAAACGGAGAAAATAATAGAACGTCTAAGCGAGTAAAATCAGTTCGAACTTGCCTACGAAAATCTCAGCTTACCGACGGAGCTATGATGATTCTCAGGAACATCTGATGAGACGGAGAAGGTCAGCTAGGACCCGGCAGGGGGCAGCCGTAGCCCAGTTGACTCACCTTGCTTAATGCAATGGTGGAGTTAAGCAACCTTGGGCGTGCTTAATCACAGGTTGGGTGACCACCTGGAAATGTCCATCGCCCCCCGTGCTTCGGAGGGCACGTTAAGCCGTCGGTCCCGGCTGTTACCGTTTCCTGTAGTAGTCGTTACTGGGGATAGTACAATAGACTCAGAGAGTCGCAGTGCTCAGGTTTCCTAGTATAACCACTTCGGTTTCTAGTGTAACCACTTTGGTTTCATGGTAACCACTCACAGTTCATTCATAGGACCCGGCATGAGAAAGACTGTTGAGACCGAGGAGACCGAGACGGGATCGAACATGTGTCAAGCAAAACCACCCCGAAACAATGTCGAGCGAGACTGGGAACCCATCCGTCTACGACAAGGCCCGAAGCCATAGGGCTATCAGTAATCGGCAGAAGACCAATTTCGAGGTCCGATCTCGCACCAGCGGTCGCCCAGCGAGGTTTTACATGACAACCAAAATTCGCAATCTCTCTCTCTCTCTCTCCAAAATTCGGAGAGAAAATCTGTCTAAAACTTCATAAAGAAGCCAGCACAAGTCAATCAAGCAATCAATTGACAACCAAACCTGTCGAATCTCGGGCCATCCGATCCTAGAAAGAGTCACTCTCTCACAAAAGATGAAAACTAACAAAAAGGCGCTAATTAAGCTGACTCTTCTGTCCAAGAGTGGATAAGGGTCATAAAACTCACACATGGCAACAAAAGGCTATTCAGCAAAGAGAAGAACCACCCCCAACGAGGTCAAAGGCCTCCCGCTGAATTGCCAAGCCCTAAACAAGAAGAGAGGCTTAATTAAATATTCAGAGGGCAAACATCCATGAATATTATCCAAATACAAAACATCAGCTCCATGAGAAAAGGCTATCATGTGTAAATTACACAGAGCGGAAAAAAAAAAGTGGATGGAAGGACTGCACAATCACCACAATTTCATCAACCATTGTTGACACAACATACAAACACGACCAACTGATTGTTGACGCAAACACAACTGGTTCACACATGCAAGCAAAGAAACAAAAACCAAGTCTGTTTCATATCCACTGTGTACAAAAAGATCGAGACTGTTGAATATCTGCAGAAAAAAAATTAAAAACACGTGTTTAATATTTTTCAAAAGGCTGTGGCTATGTTCATGGCTACCGTGAAGCTATAACGGCTCACGACAATAAGGAGTCATGTCATTTTTATGAGAAGTTGGTTGCCAGGAGTTGGAAAGAAAAAATAAAAACGGGAAAATTTTTTGTAAAGGCGGGGAATGTAAACCTTTATAACTCAAAACTGGCTCGTCAGAAGCGAACAAGTTATTTAAAAAAAATTTTTGTCTTAATGTGAGGAGTCCGTACATGTTGAATTTATGGAATTTGGTTCGATGGTATGGACGCTACAGCCATATCTTCATTTTTAGAACAAAATATTGTCATAAAAATACGTCAAGGCACAATATAAAGTAACTGTCAAACATTAATTTGGTTCTATTTTTTTGCTGTTTTGGAGGAGATAGTTACACAAAAGTGGTCACATATATGTAGACGGATTTTTTTTTTTATTATTATAATTGCTACATGTTTTCTGGAATCATGAGTTTTTAAGTCAATTTCAGAAAAAAAATTGAGTTGGGGAAACGAACGCCAGGCCTTCACTCTTAGTGAGTGGTAGGCCAACAAGGGGTGCTAATGATGTTTACAAAGTAATTTACAGTGTTATTATCATCCCCGTGCTCACTTGTGAATTTATCCCCGCCCAACCAATAAGAAATTTGTACTGCAATAAGTTTGTGTATTCAAATATTGAAAATTAAATCTTGGAAAAATTATTTATTATTTATATAATTTAGCAAATAGAATAGAATCATTTATAAAACTCTCCAACGCTTGATACGACTTCCAGTTGAACATTTACACGAAAAGTGCCGCGAAGCAACTCCCAAAACAACGCATGATGTCACTCCTCAGTGTCGTGAACCGTTATGCCTTCACGGTAGCTGTGAACATAGCCACTGCGTTTTCAGAAAGTTATCCAGTGATACCAAACTTGCCCCCCCCCCCCCTCCCACTCCCATCCCCTGAGGATGGAGGAGAGGGCAACTTTGAAATCTTACATAGGGCCCTGTATATTTAATGTGTATTAAAAATTTTGGACTTTTGAAACACTGAGGGATCTTAAAGACCATCAAAAAGTAGAATAGGAATGTCTGTAAGATCCATCCTCTTATCTGTTTGTTTTCATCGAAAAAATTAGGTTTAAAACTTTAAAAGTTCCATATTTTCAGTGTCTCTATCACCTAAACGGTTGGATCAATTGAAAAAACACACAGAAGAAAACATTTCTCAAATGTTGGATACGATCTCAAGTACAATTGAAAATAAGGGTTCCTATTTAATATTTCGAAGTTCCCCCCCACTCCCAAGGGGTGGGGGGATCAGATTTGATATCATTGGATAGCTTTTTGAAAAATATTAGTCATGTGTTTTTTCTGGGTTTTTTTTTTTTTCTTTCCCGATTGAGTTTATTAATTTTTCTGTAATTACATATACATTTAATTTATATTTTAGAATTGCTCTTCCATCTTGCGGTGTATCGGGGAAATTTGATTTCTCAACCAGCCTGGATAAAGGGGAGTCTACTGCATGTAGTTTATTTTGGCTGGAACTTAACCTTCAAGAAATGTTGATAACTTTAGATTAAACGCTAAAAGTCATAATTGTGACATTCCGTGTCAGTTATTACACTGGTCAACACACATTTTGCCTCCAATCATTTAAAAGTCATTTTATGGTAAATTTGTTGCACTGATTCCGAATATGAGATCAGTTGTTTCAAATTGGCTCTAGTTTTTGAGATATTTAATATAGTTCATTTTCTACGTTGCAACGTGTATATTTATCCAGTAGAACTGCAACTTTGACAACCGTAGGTTTTCTGGACTAATTTGAGTGTGCTGATTCTATATCTGAACTCCAAATTTGTCTATCGCGTCAGGATGTTAAGTTTCAGTGGTGTAAAACAGTCTCCTGATATCAAATTTAAACAATGGCTACCTTTAAAATTTAAACTATTTTTATAACTCGAGATCTTGACGTGATAGGGAAATTTGGAATTCAGATTTGGAATCAGCACGCTCAAATTAGTCTAGAACACCTATCTTCCCCGGTACCAAAAATGTTGTTGACCAGAGCTATTGGTAGTCATTTTATTATGTACACAATTGTTTTTGCAGATTACAAAAAAACTAGAGCCAATTTTGCATTTTCACAGTCATATTCGTGTTCAGCATATTCAACTCATTAAGAAATGGTTATTTTCATATCGGAGGCAAAAAAGTTTTGAAAATTTGTTGCCCAGTGTTATTAACATATAGCCCGGCGGAAAGCAGGTTTAGCCGCCTTGTTATTCCCATTTGTATTTTTTTAATTACGAAATTTGTTATGCGTCTGTTTTTAAAGAATATGATTTCGTTTAGGTGTGTTTGGACAACATAAATTTTTTTTTTTTTTTTATCAAAAAGGTGTTATTATTTGTTATAAAATGGTACTTCGCTTATTGTGTTGTCTCGTTTATTGTTTATTGTTGTTATTTGTTTTAACAGTCGCTGTTGCAGCAATGTGTACCTTTCAACAGAGATCGCATTTTTCTTGAACCGGGCATTGTTTTGTTGAAGTTTTTATTTTCTGAGAAAACAGCATTAGCCTCCAGATGCATCCTTGTTTTTGTTTGTTAATCCTGGTTACGGAGGAATGTTGGGCTGTTGTGGAGGATTCCGTGTTGGGAAAAGATTACGGAATGAAAGCTCGCTTGAGCATATGTTGATGACAGGGTGACAAAAGAGCATTGGAAGCATGTTCGCATAAATGTGTTTCTTTCCACCTTTATCTTGAGATGGCATTCCCGAGTTATATCTAATTAACATATCCTCCGGAATCATGCCTTGCTTTTATGTTTAGTTTGTTTAATTAGTTTTGTGAAGTTTTTGTACGTGTTTTTCCTGATATATTTCGAACGCCATTGAAATGGGCCGCCAGATGCTTGGATGGGCGGTAAAAAAAAAACCCGATACAATTAGAAGACCTCAGACTGTGAGTGTTTTGGAACTTTTTATTTTGACATGTGGTGGGGAGTTCGACAGTAGACAGTTGACATTAGAGTATAGCTTTGTTTGACCTGAGAACTTATTTCTCCACTGTGTTGGGCCTGTGGAACTGTGTTGCGCTAAGCGCATGTGAGGGCTCCTTTAAACTGACTCTGTGTATTAGACTTTGCTTGTGCTTGACTTGTTCATGCCTGGGAAAAGATTAATGTAGCCTTTTGGATAATGTTTAGTTATAGCAGTATTTTGTGTGGGTTCGTATAAAGAGGGACATGCACATTTCCCAGGAGTGGTCAGTGGGGGCCGCTTAGTGCTTTTGAGCCGCATAGATTGTCTCAGAGTGGAGGGATTCCTCTATCACTGCCGGTGTGTTTAGTGGTTTACACCCAAGCCAGCGAGCGGGATATCCATTGTATTGCAGTGCAAACCATGGCCAATGTGTGTCGCCCAGGAGGGTTTCAGTGGTTCCCCCCTTGCATGTGTAGGTGCTTTCCAAAAGGAACCACACGAACTTTTGTGGACGTCAATCTAGCTTCTGAGGGGTGACACCATTCGCCTACCAAGTTTGCAGCTGTATCCACTATGTGAGACAGTCTGCTCAAGGAGATGATAGCCATGGATCATTGAGATAGGAGCCTGTGAAAGAGGTCCCTGGGTAACCTCCTCCTGGGTTGTGAACTGGGTGACCTATGCTTTAAGAAATTTATGTATACAATAATAAGTTTGGGTATTTATGCATGTGTTAATTGGATTTTGAACATTAGAGGGGGCCCCCTCACTTTGATGAGCAGCGCCGTCATCAATGATGCAGGTGTTACTTTGAGTTGTTTTTTGAAATCATTATGTACTTTTGTCTTGGTCGTGGGTTTTTTTTTTTTTGTTTTTTTTTTTATTTTTGTGCAGAATATCATTATTTGAAAATCGTGTTTAAAGTGTGAAAAATGCTACTTCCGGTCTTCACCCTCGTGCTCCATTTCGTATCAGCTGACTTGCTCAGATCGACATCACGGCGAGATTAGAGTCCAGTCTTAAGCATTAGAGAAAAGCTCTTCTATAGCAATCCCTAAATAAATTAACGCAAATCATCCCTTTCAATTGTTCCGTGTGTGTGTGTGTAACAACTTGGATAAAATTTTATCTTTAAATAAGTTTCCTAAGTCGGAATTAATAAGAAACGAGTGGATAAACTTTTGTCGGAGAGAAAATTGGCATTCTTCAGCGTACTCAAGTATTTGCTCTGTTCATTTCGAAACAGATGTTTCACTATGATCCGACAGTTTTAAAATCTTTGAACGTGAACCGAATAAATTACTTGAAGCAGGATGCTCTCCCTACTCTTTGATGGCCAAATATTTTTGGAGTGATCCAGGAGCTACCTGAACGATTAGCTTCTTTGAAGTGCAGAGAAACTAGACAATAAAGAATAAATGTAGGGTAAAAGTTCAGAATAGCATACATTTCCGAAATGTTTTGTCCAGGCCAGCCATCTTTGTTTTTAGAATTATTATTACTGCTCCACATAATAAATAATTCATTTTCACAAATTTTTGTGTAATTTACGCGAGAAAAAAATGGCTAGAACGGCCAAGCCGACTCGGGAAATTGCGGAATGCTGTTCAGAACTTTTCGCTTCCTAAAATCGCATGACTTGCTATCATATATTCTTCCACTACTCTATGCTGAAAAATGCCTATAATAAACAGTTTGTGTAGTTTATTAGTTAATAAGCATTGTCAGTATTTGTACTTATTTGGATTCAGCTGCGTCGGTCTCTGCATCGTTCGTGCTTACGAGATATGGGCGAGATAAGCGAAGGATGAATGCGAACCCCTGGTTCATTACAGTACTGCTGAACCTCTGTGTCATTTCTGAATGAAACTTCTTCCATGTCCTTTAAAAAGGAATTAAAATCTATATCAGATTCGTAATTGCTGCTGTTGTAATCCTCTTGTTCATATGCGTAAACCATCATAAAATAGCACGTGTATAGAAATAAATGAAGACGTCTGTCTAGCGAGGATGTCATTCCTTTTTGTGTTATGGAGTGTGGGAAGTGACCTTGACTTTCGTAATTTGCGTTTGATTTGAAATTTTTCATTTACACCACGTTATTACAGCTTTTTGCAATCGATAAAATGTAGTTTTCAAATGAAAAAATGTAGTTTTCAAAATAAAAAATGTGGTTTTCAAAATAGAAAATGCAGTTTTCAAATTAGAAAATAGACAAAAAATTCATAAAATATAAGTCAAAGAAACCAAAGAATTTAATTATATATATTGTTATAGTACAGTAAATTACAAAATTTTATTATATAAATATTAGTATTATAAAATTAAAGATTATTATACAAATTACTGTAGATTATTGGATATTACGCCGTATTACAAGGAGTAAATATAGTAGCTGTATACAATAAGAAACATACAGTAAAAAACACAAATTCTATTCTCTTCTATTCATTGTCATCATCATTATCATTTTGAGGAATGTCTGGAAGATCATTTAAAATTTCAGTGCGCTGAATGCACGGTACTAAAAACTGCCGGCTATGTACAACCCAACCATTGCAGTCACCGGAGGGGGGGGGGGGGGGTATTTGCGCTGCTGCAGTTGAAATGGCAGCGAGTAAGGCTGGCCGGTCAGGCGCGTGTTCGCAGCGCACAAGCAATTTTAGTTTGCTGAACGCTTCCTCTACAGGGTTTAGGAACGGGCTATACGGAGGTAGATAAATTACTTGGCAGCTGTGATCATCAATTAGCTGCTTCACTTGGTTAGTTTTATGGAATGGAACATTATGCATAATTACATGTAAAAAATTTAATGTTTTACGTGTATGTAAATTGTGGAAATCTTTTTACAGTGTGTATTTTAGCCTATATTCGAGTTACACACGTTCGCTGAGCTCATCTTGCCCGTCGTCTGCTTAATTTCGTCGCCGTTTATGTAATACATATAATTGCCTCTAGAGGGTAAGGGAGAGTGAGGCTAACTAAAGCTCCTAATCTAGAACTTTAGGGCTAACTGGGACGCTTTCTTCATTTTATTATGTAAATTATTTTGTTTCTTTGACTTATATTTTATGAATTTTTTTCTATTTATTTTCTAATTTGAAAACTGCATTTTCTATTTTGAAAACCACATTTTTTCATTTGAAAACTGCATTTTTACATTTGAAAAGATTATTTTTTCAATTGAAAACTACATTTTATCGATTGCAAAAAGCTGTATTTATATCTCGAACTTTCATTTTAAATAAGAGTTGTCCTTTAAGATAAATGAATCATGGTCAATTGAGTTAGTTTTTTTAAGCTTGTACATTTTAAAGTTTAATTAGAGAGTTTTGAATTTATGGTTATCACTTACCCCCTTTTATTGACGATGTTTGGAGCAGTTTTTTTAGTTTCTGCATTTCTATTATATGTACGTATTGACTATGAACTCTCAGTTTGTTTATTAATACAAGGTTCGACAATTAATAAACGATACTGGCACTACTTTGAACATGTTCAAGCATGTGTGACCACGACAAGGCATGTTTTTGATCTATAAATTATTCTTGTTGCTGTGTTTGTATAATTTGGAACAATAAAGATGTGTGCTTCAGCTCCATTCAATCATTAGTTTGCGTTCCAATATTAAACACGGAACAAAAGGCAAGCATTAAGTTCTATTTTAAACTTGAAAAACCACTACGGAAACTTAAAAGTTGATAAAGCAAGTGTAGGGTGATGATGCACTATCTCGTGCATGTGTTTTTGAATGGTTCGCTAGATTTCATGATGGCTGGGAAGAGCTGAAAGATGACAAACACGCAGGAAACGATAGAGAAGGCGGAGAACTTTTGTTAAGTGATTAGCGAATGAACCTGAAAATGATGGAAGAACTTTTAAACGTTAACCAAGAAACAATTCCCCTAATATTAATACACGATTTGGACAAAAGGAAACTACGTGCTCGGTTTGTGCCACATTTCTTAACAGATGAGCAAAAAAGGAAATGGAGTGGATGCTTGCATGGAATTCATCGCGGCCACAGATACCAATCCGAAGTTTCTGGATTCAATGGGACAGGGAATGAAACCTGGTGCTATCAACATGACCCTGAAACAAAATGACAAGAGCATGGAATGGCAGTCCCCAATATCCCTACAAAAACAGAAATTCTAGTTTGAACAGTCAAGAACAAAAGTAATGTCCATCATTTTGTTTAACAGCACTGACCTTATCCATAAGGAGTTTGTTCCACCGGGACAAACAGTCAAAAAGGTGCACTACAGGGAGATCTTGCAGTGTCTGATTAAGAAAATTCATCAAGTGTGGCCACAATTCCACGCAAAAGGAAGTTGGTTCTTACTGCACGATAATGCCAGACCACACACAGCAGTGCTTGCCAAGGAGTTCTTGGCTAGTAATGGAATTGTGAAGCTTTATCACCAGAATTTTTCCTCTTCCCAAAGTTGAAAACAAGTCTGAAAGGACACGGATTTGAGAATATAGAGGACATCAAAAAGAATTTACAGCCGAACTTGGAAGGGTTAAGATAGAAGACTTTGAGGTGCGTTTCCAAAGCGTATATGGATACTGCATTAAGTGTGTACCATCAGAAGATAACTGCTTTAGAAGATATTATACAGTTTTGCCAGAAATAGGTCTTTGTAGCGCAAATTGTGTGAGGCCAGAAACTGTGGACAGTGGTCAACTTTGTATACAACTGCTTTGCAAAAGTTTAGCAAGTTAGTGAAATTATATCAAAGAGGTGAAAGGAAATAGCTATTCTCATAAATTGTATTATATGAATAAAGATAACAAATCTAAAATAAGTGACAAATATCCTTTACATTTATTTATTCAGTGTCTAGAATAAACAAAGAATTAAATACAAAAGCCCATTTGTTTCAAAAGTTTAACAAGGTAAAAGTTGCGTCTCAAAAATTTAACAGGTTTTACATATTTCATTTACATATAGAAAGAACATTCTATTTATTGGGAGGAGGTTATCATCAGTTTTGCAGTTAAGTACACCTGCAAAATGCTTTGTGTGTAGTATCCTGCGGTTTGCAATGGGAAAAGCATCGCAGTTGTCTGTGACAGAAAAAGTACAAATTCTGGAGCAATGAAAAGCAGGCAAAACATTACGAGAAATTTCTGGCTATCCGAAGATCAGAATTAGTAATATCGCGATGTTTAAAAGCCATTCGAGAAACCAATGGGAAAATTTCTGGTGTCAAACACCAGTCAGGTCGACCACGAATCACATCAAGACGTGACCTGAACAGTTTGAAGAAAATCTTCATTCATCAAGATTTTGATCATGTAGAGAACTAGCAAGGAAATGTTCTCAGCAAGTTGGGAAAGGCATTTCGCATCATACAACATGAGCTGATCTCGGTTATCGGTCACGAGTACCAAAGATCAAACCTGCACTGAATCAGAAGCAACGCAAATGTCGTGTCGACTGGGCCAAAAAATATTTGCACTGGACTACCAAGGATTGGTCCAAGGTTACATGGAGTGATGAATCTGTCTTTTGTGTCTCATTTGGTGATGGGGGAGTTCGAGTATACCGTAGACGTGATGAAGAATTGAGTCCAGCATGCACTCACCAATCTATGAAGTTTCCTGCTAAAGTGATGATTCGGGGGTGCATGTCATCCAAAGGAACAGGTCAACTCTGCATCTTGAAAACTAGTGTTAACTAGTGAAATCTTGGAAAACTATCTTCTCCCAAGAATTTCTCTTTCAGCACGACAATGCTTCATGACATAAGGCAAAGATCGTGACCTCTTGGCTCTTGGAACGAAACATTCCTGTACTCAGTTGGCCAGCCAACTCACTGATCTTAGCCCTGTTGAGATCATATGGAAGACATGTCAGTTGTATTTCTACGGATGAACTGATAAAGAAGCTAAGAGAAATATGGGGATCAATTACCCCAGAAGACTGTCGTAAATTGGTTGAGTCAGTCCCAAGCAAAGAGCATCGCACAAAATATTAACATAATCAAACTTTATTTTTTATTTTAATACACAGTTTTGTTTTCAGAATTGACAACTTGTTAAATTTTTGAGACGAAACTTTTACCTTGTTAAACTTTTGAAACAAATGGGCTTTTGTATTTAATTCTTTGTTTATTCTAGACACTGAATAAATAAATGTAAAGGATATTTGTCACTCATTTTGGATTTGTTATCTTGAAGGCCGGTTTCCATTTAGTGTCGGTTCGGCGTAGGTTAGGCGTCTGCGTCTTTTTTTGGAATTTTTGAAAAACACACTCGTTTTCCAATTAGCGTCTGTTAAGCGTCTGCGTCGGTTCGGCGTCGGTCCAACGTCGGTCACATGTCGTTTCAAGATCTAGCATGGCTAGATTTTTAGGCGTCTTTTTCAGGCGTCTTTTTGATCTAGCCAATCAGGTGCGATCTACTTCGCTATGGATTCTGGGTAGTTGTCTTCGCCGATTCAGATGGAGAATCATGGCTACCGTAGCTGCTGTTCGCCGACACGAGTTCTTGCAACTTTTCCCTCGTGAATTTATTAATAAGCAGGTTATAAAAATTTGGTGAATCATTTATTTATTAAGTAAAAATGATATAGTAATAAATTCAAAGCGTGAACTTGAATGGAGTGGTTGATATCTTCTTTTTCCATCACCTTGAGAGAGCAACAATTGTTTGCAGCGACTCGACCAATCAGATCAGACCAGATTTCGGATAACGGTTGAAAGTCACTAAATGGAAAACGACCGCGTTCGCGTGCTAATCAGGGCGCGTCTCACGGCGACAATTGCAAAAAAGGATGCGGAAGCAAAAATGACGCCGCACATGACGAGACGCCAAACCGACGCTAAATGGAAACCGGCCTTTATTCATATAATACAATTTATGAGAATAGCTATTTCCTTTCACCTCTTTGATGTATTTTCACTAGCTTGCTAAACTTTTGCAAAGCAGTTGTATTTCCCTGACAACGTCTTCAGCGAGAAGTTTGGACAGTCAATACATCGAAAGTCAAAGGTACACAGTGTGGACAGCCTTTTATATGAGAAAATTTCTAACATCTAAAAATCGGAGGGAAAAACTAAGCACTAGCTATGATGTAGAGAGCCAAAATGACTTGTAGCGACGCAAAGAAAATGGGGGACAATAGTTCCATAAAAAAGTAATGTTTTTTAAAAAAACCCCACTATTTTATTATTTTTTCTTTTTTTTTTTTTTTTTTTTTTTTTTTTTTTTTCATTTATATATATATATATATATACATAAAATGGTGTCTGAATAAGGTACCATTCTTCTACCTGCATTGGACCGTCATCGCTATTGAATAGTTGCTTTGTAGCTTTGTTCTTGATTATTTCCAACAATTCGAGAAATGGAAGTAGCTTCGGATTTCTACAATTAGTGAATGACTTAGAAGTTTTTGCATGTGTAATTGTGGCCTTCCTGCATAAAGTGGTCTACAAATGATCATGAACCCCATCAGGCGTGCTTTATACCTGCAATATGTTCCATCATCCTTTTATTTATGGCATGGTGTGAGTTCCCTATATACGAGGGTGGGCTGAAAAGTAATGCCTCCAAGGCCATAACACTTTTATTTTTTAACGAATTTAAATTTTTTTTTTTTTCAAATGATGGCTTATTTTGTTCTCTTTTCAATGCATTATTCACTTTTCAACATAGTCCCCATCTCTGTCCACACACTTTTGCCAACGTGACACTAGTCGTGACATCCCGTCGGAGAAGAAGTCCTTTGGTTGTTTTTGATACCAGGATCGAATCGCGTCTTTCAGCTCGTCATCAGAGCTGAATCGATGTCATTTAAGCGATTCTTTAAGCTTTGGGAACAAGTGAAAATCGCTCGGAGCGAGGTCAGGGCTGTACGGCGGATGCGGTAGAACCTCCATGAACTATAATCGCTGCAAACCGTCTTGTGTTTCTCGACTCGTGTGCGGACGTGCATTGTCGTGCTGCAGAATAGGGTCCATACCCTTCCGAAGTCGGAGCAACCGGGCGCGAAACTTCTTCAGCGTTTGCACGTACTGTTTTGAGTTGATCGTGGTTCCTGGTTCCAAGAAGTCAAGGTGGACAACACCCTGGAAGTCCCAAAAGATGATCAACTTGACTTTCCCTGCTGACTTGACAATCCTGAACTTTTTGGGACGTGGAGATGTTGCATGACGATATTCCAACAATTGTCGTTTGTTCTCTGGGTCAAAACGATGTGCCCACGATTCATCCCCCGTGAGAATGCGCTGCAGAAAAGCCTCGCCCCCACACACGTACCGGGCCAACAGATCCTGGCAAACGTTCTGTCTCTTCTCTTTGAGTTCAGGAGTGAGCATATGCGGTACCCAATGAGCACACACATTACGATATCCCAGCAACTCTGTTATGATAATGTGCACTCTCTCCTTGGAAATTTGGAGCTCTGTAGCGACGTCGTATTGCTTAATTCAGCGGTTGGAACGAATCGTTTGATCGACACGAACTCGATGTTGCTCGTCTGTTGCTGTGATTGGTCATCCACTGCGGGGTCGATCAGCTAGGCTAGAGCTTGCGGGTTTCGTTCTTTCACTAATCTTGCCCATCTTCTCACTGTACTGACGTCAAAAGTTGCATTGACGTATACAGCTCTCATTCGGCGATGAATTTGGACAGGATCGCAACCTTCAGCTGTCAAAAACTCAATCACTGCGTGCTGTTTCAACCTGACTTCCATGTAGGTCGCCATTATGTTTCATTTTCAGCACACCTACACCATCTAGTGACATAGACACTAAGTGTTTTTGAAAGAGAACAAAACAAGCCATCATTTGAAAAAAAAATTTTTAAATTCGTTAAAAAATAAAAGTGTTATGGCCTTGGAGGTAGTACTTTTCAGTCCACCCTCGTAAAACTTAGGGCATGAGGCACACGGGAACTTGTAGACACCTGCACTTTTGTCGCCGAGGATTTTGTCCTTCATTTTGTAAAGTTTTTACTTCAGGGTACTACTGCTCCTAAAAGTCATTTTATAGTTGAATGTTTAACTATTTTATGGAGCCCGTGATTAAAGTGTTTGTTTTATGGTAGCACTATTGTCTGCTTTTCCTTTTGTCTTGAGGGTCGTGATTTGTTCAATCTTCAGGTTTTTATCAATTTTATCCTTGAGTTTGTCTATCATTTTTTCTTGGAAACCGTTGAATGTCGTGTGATGTTTTATGGTGTCTAACTCTTTAATCTTCTCTTCTGTGAAAGGCAGGAGGGCGGCTCTTCGAAGTTGGTGGTAGAAGGCTGCTATCTTTTGGGGATGACAATGGTTGAAATCTTTTTTTATGAATGCTGGTATGTAGTTTGGTTTTCGGTACACGCTGAATGGAGGTACTCCTCCGATCAGTATGTCTTGTATTTGTTAAATTGCTTTACTCTCGTTAATTAGTTGTCTCACCTTGTATAACAGAGGAAAAAACTTGATGAGTTGGTCATTCTCTTGCGACCAACCATACTGTAATGGTTTCTGTGCTCCAATATTTGTGTTTATTATTTCATATTTTCTATATCTGCTGTTTTCAAAGGTTTTACAAGCAGCTACTTAACACTATCATATCAATGAATTATGACCAGTACCCTTCAAGGTACACGCATGGTTCTCCCCAACAACGATTACACATTGCAAAATATGCATAACAGGTTGACCAAGCTTTGAAGCTGGTGTATCAAACGGTAGGTGCACGAGCCTCAAGATGGGTAAACGTCCAGATTTAACGGACCTCCAAAAAGGGATGATAATAGGCTATCGCAGCAAAGGTGGCACCATCTCCAAAACGGCGCGATTTGTGAACTGTTCACGGTCCGCTGTAGTGAAGGTGTACAAAGAGTGGACAGCAGGAACAGAAATCGCGTCCCAACACCATCGCCGTAAAGGGTCACGAGCCATCGACCGATGGGGTGAGCGGTGCCTACGACGACTCATAAAAGGTGACAGGAGAGCCACAGTTCATTAACTGACCACCAGATTCAACAGTGGTGCCAACAGACCTGTATCCGACATTGCCGTCGAACGCACTTTGCTACGGATGGGCCTGAACAGTCGATGCACGGTTGCTGCACCCATGTCGGCAAGGGGTCATCGTCAATGATGTGTAGACTTTGCATGTGAGTACCGCCATTGGACTGCAGACGAGTGGGCTAAGGTCGCCTTCTCCGACGAGTCAAGGTTTTTGCTCCATAAGATTGACGGGCGACGGGGGCGAGTGCGTTGTGAACACCATGAAAAGAGGCTGCAGGAGGCTATCGTGGGCCAGAAACAGGCTGGTGGGGGTTGTGTTTATGTGTGGGGGATCTTCTGTTGGGAGCAGTTAGGTCCATTGATTCGTCTAGAGGGCAATTTGAATGCCTGTGGCTGGCTGTCAGTCGTAGCGGACTAGGTGCACCCTTACATGCTCACAATGTTCCCCCAACGTAATGGTGTGTTCCAGCAGGACAATGCACCCTGCCACAAGACGCGTCTTCTTTTGGATTGGTTTGAGGAACACTCTACTGATTTTCGAGTGCTCCCTTGGCCTGCTAATTTGCCGGACATCAATCCAATTGAACATCTATGGGAGCACCTAGATCGCCACATACGGCAGCTGGACCCTCCACCTACGACTCTCGAAGCTCTGTGGACAGCGCTTCAAGTGGAATGGATGGCTATACCATCGGACACATGCCGCGCACTTCTTGCGTCCATGCCACGACGCCTAGCAGCAGTTATAGCGGCGAAGGGTGGCTACTCCCATTACTAAGCGGGTGGTCATAATTCAGTGATGTGACAGGGTATATTATAAAACTGATGCCATACTTAAAATTGATTCCATAAAGGAAAATCATTGATTTTATTCCATAAAAATATTCAACGAAAAAGTAAAGCACTGTAACAGTGAAAATTGTTAGCTTAAGCATGTAGGACCACGTATTGCAAAGGGGCAAATATGTCCAGCCAGTTTTTTGTGATATAATTAGGATAGAATACAAGCTACTTAAAAACCAAGAAATGATGGCCACGACATGTCGAGCATTATTTAAAACTCAAACGGAACTTCTGAATAAGCATTGCTACTGAATTATTTTGAACCCATATTTCATTTGCAAGTGTTATCATAAATTTTAGGATGAATAAAAACTATTTTAATGATTATTAAGAATACTTAATGTAGAATTGTCGAGTCGGAAAAACGATGAGCTGTCCTTTATTTGAAAATAATTCAGGATAAAAGGCACAATTGTATGTACTACAAAAATGACTTCTGTCCAAAGAGGTATGTGGATAATACTAACAAGGAGACTCCAAGTACTCTGATTCACCGATTTTGATGAAAAAAAATTGGACGAGTAGATTACTTCAAATTAAGCTCTCATGCAAAGCCATTCGACGCACTTCTCAAAATTTGCAGAGAAAAAAAAATCATTAAGTTTTTACCAATTCAGATTAAGTAGAAATAGCTACATTGTTGCAGCTACAGTTAACAGCTTAAAGTGGCTCAGCAGTAACGTGTTGGCTTCTGGTGACAACAACCTGGGTTCGATTCCCGTGGGGGCCACGATGGTTTTTTTTTTGTTTTTTTTTTTCCTGAAATTTTCCTTAATATACACTCACTTCCAAAAGTTGAGCACAGGGAAAAAATGTTAACTTCCGTAAGCCAATCTGAATTAAAGATGCTAAAATTTGCTCCAAATGTAGAAGGAAGTATGCAAATATGTTAGGTGACAGCTAATCACAATTTCGTGTCGAGAAATATGCAAAACAGGCAGTCGTATAAGAAGCCGACATTGTGAAGGGTTATAGGAGTTGCATATAAGTGCTGGTAAAAGGTGTTTAGAACAATCGTAAGATTTGTTTTCAAGCTAGACGTGTTTCTATGGCTTCCAGAAGACGAATGGAAGATTCTGAACGCTGGCAGGCTGTTAGATGCATTGAAGCAGGACAGTCTATCACAGATGTTGCTCGTTTCTTCGGCGTTCATCATTCCGTCATTTTACGATTATGGAAACAATTCCAAACCAGCCAAACAGTTGTCCGAAGACCTGTAGCCGGACGTCCAAGGGTTACGACCCCCTCGGAAGATCGCTATATTGCTGTTGTAGCCAAGCGGAATCGAAGATCGACCTCCACACAGGTGACATCTGTGGTTGCAGCGGCCATTGGTAAGACGATATCTGCCACTACTGTTCGTCGAAGGCTACACATGAATGGTCTGTACGCCCGGGTACCACGAGTTTGTGTTCCTTTATCCGTCCAATCCAGACAGGCACGATTACAGTGGTGCCGCCAGCATGTGAATTGGACTGTGTCGGATTGGGGCAACGTTATGTTCACAGATGAGTCCAGATTTGCCCCACAACCCGATGATAAGCGTGTAAGGGTCTGGAGGGAACAAGGCACATGCAATCGGCCCGAGAACATTATCAAACATCACGCATTCCGCGGTGGAAGTATCATGGTCTGGGCAGGGATTGCATTGGGATATCGCACTGACCTGCACATCTACAGGCGAGGTTCTGTGACGGCTGTACGGTATCAAGATGAAGTCCTAGACCCCATTGTGAAACTGTACGCTGGAGCAGTTGGTCCTTCTTTCGTTTTAATGGACGATAATGTCCGTCCCCATAGAGCTGCCATTGTTGACGACTTTTTGGAGAGTGAGGAGATTGCGTGTATGGAGTGGCCGGCTTACTCACCGGACCTTAATCCCATTGAAAATCTTTGGGATGCCCTCGGTCGTGCTGCATGTAGACGTTTCCCACCTCCAGCCACTCTTAACGATTTGGAAACTGCCCTACAGGAGGAATGGCTATTACTGGACTCTGCTGCGGTGGTTGATCACCTCGTAACAAGCACGATCACACGCTGTACACTTTGTATGACGTTGAGGGGTGCTCACATAACCTATTAATGTCTTTTTTGTTGTTTGTTTTGCATTTAAACATCATTTCGTTAATGACGCAAATATGTCATCATCTTATAATTTATGTAAATTCAATATTTTTTTTAATCTCTGTATGGAATTCTTTGTTTTGTTTCATGAATAGACATAGAGATACTTACTTTCACCATTTCATGTCAATCAAAGCAGTGCTTGTCCATTTTTTGGCATTTTACCCCTCCGTGCTTAACTTTTGGAAGTGTGTGTATATAGGAGTTAATTGTAACATTTTTTTAAACATAATTGCAGTTTTCCAATTCATTTTCGTTATTTTTTCGTAATTATTATAGAAGGAATGCAAAAGAAATGACCATAACATGCTATGATTGAACAACTGTAAATTTTATTTAACATAGTATAAAAAAATTAAAAGCACATGAAGCCGGATAATTATTTTAGCCAAAGAAATCTGTTCACTGGAATTGGGCCCTTGCGATCAAAAAACATGGTCAACATGACCTTCAAAAAACCTTTGCAATCAAAAAAATGAATTACTGCTCTCTGTTACTGTTTTGTTGACTCCATTTTGTTGTTTGGACGAAGCGATCACTCGCAGAGCTTCGAAGCGTGAGCTAGCGTTGTTTCTCACGTGATGCAACACTTGCAACCTATTGTTCAATTTGCAATTGTTGAAAACAAAATCTTATGATCCTACCACATGTCATCTTTTTATTTCCCTTACACAAATTTTCGTTTTCATTTGTACGACCCTTGTACATTATAAATTTCATAATATGTAGTAGTTGTTCATCAATTAAAGTTTCTGCTTTGTTATTATCTTGGTTGAGGTTTGTTTATTTTATCAATAATTTGTATGATACACCTAAATTGTTTAGCAAGTTGTCTGTAATTATTCCACGTGTGTATCAAGAATAGTTTGAATTCAAAGATGATTTGTCATGTGTTATTCAAATATTGAGCATATCACTTACTAGTCAACTGACAATTGATTAATACTTAACTTACTACCAACTTTTAATATGGAAAAAGGTTTTGCTAAAATGAATGATTACTCCTTATAAATGCAAAAGAGAAAATAATAAGCTAAAGTTCACCACTAAATAAGGACGAGAGTTAAAAATTAATTAAAAATAGTTTGTTATTATTAGATAATAAATTTTATATTTTAATAATTTTGATATCATAGAAATTGATTTATGATTGTGAAAGACTGTTTGTGTTTGGATACTGAACTCCCATGTTAGAGACAGTGAAACAGCTCCATTAATCAAATATCTGAAGTAATACAGGGTGTTTCAAAATTATGTACAATAAATTTAGTGACATATTCTTCAGGTCAAAAGAAGACGAAAATGTTCTATAGCACTTTGTCTGGATACAGCCAACTAAACCCGTGGCTCCAAATTACAGGAATTGTTCAAAGTGCCCGCCACCAGCTCGCACGCACGCTTCGGCTCGTTGCACGAGCGACCGTCTGATGTCATGGAAGAGTTCGTCGCCAGCATTACGAACGGTTTGGCATGCATTTTCAATTCGTTGTCGCAGATCCATAATGTTAGGAACTTCTGTGCTGTAGACGACCGTTTTCACGTGACCCCACAGAAAAAAGTCCAAGGGATTAAGGTCGGGTGATCTTGCAGGCCAGGCTACCGGTCCACCTCGACCTATCCACCGATTCGTGTATGCAGCATTAAGGTGTGCTCGCACGACATGGCTGAAATGTGCTGGATCGCCATCATGCATGAACCCCATGTTAGATCTTATCAAAAGAGGAACATCTTCCAGTAATTCTGGCAATGCATTCTGCAGAAACAAAAGATACGTTCGCCCAGTCAATCGTGGCGGCAACACGTAAGGGCCAATTAAGTTATTTCTGACAATTCCACACCAAATGTTCACGGAGAAACGCTCTCGATGCGCTCGAGCTCTGGTAACGTGCGGGTTAGCATCTGCCCAATGGTGCTGGTTGTGAGAATTTACGATTCCTGTCCGGGTGAAGGTTGCTTCGTCCGTGAAAAGTATCTGGCTGAGACAACTAGGGTCTGCAGCATGACGACGTTGTATCTATTGGCAAAATCGTTGTCGGTGTGGATAGTCCGTTGGGTTCAGTGCCTGAACCAGTTGCAGGTGGTATGGATGCAAAAGCTGACGGTGAAGAATGCGCCAAACAGATGAGTGCGGAATGTGTACCATGGAAGAAATACGACGGGTGCTTGTCTGTGGTTCATCGTGTATGATGTCAATTATCACATCCTCCTCATCCGGAGAATGTGCTACAAGCCGCCCTTGTCTTGTTTGACGGCCAAAGGAACCACGCTTCCTCAAATGTCTGTCGACAGATACAAATGTTTGGTTATTTGGCAAACGTCTATTCGGAAAGCATTCTTGGTAGAGTCTTCTTGCTTCCACAGCATTTCCCTCCGCAAGAGCATACATTAGGTGCATGTCAGTGTATTCTGCACTGGAATACGTGTACATGACTTTTTTTTACGTAAATCGTAATGCGTATGTCAAAGCACGCAAACGTTCTGAAATTGATATTCCTAGTGGATATACAGTAATGGAAACAACCGCACACAACTAATGGAACAACCCTAAAGTAGGTTTAAATGGAACAAACCAATCAACCTAGTGTTGGGTCGAAACGCTGGAACTGCTAAAATATCGTCCGCTAACTACCGTGCTTCCCTACTGTATGATATTGGATTACTCGCAAACAAGTTGTTTCCAGACAAAGTGCTATAGAACATTTTCGTCTTCTTTTGACCTGAAGAATATGTCACTAAATTTATTGTACATAATTTTGAAACACCCTGTATAGGTGTCCCTCAGGGTTCCATCCTATCCCCCTTGCTTTTCAACCTGTTTATTAATGACCTTCCTTCGTGACTTTTTCCACTAAACATGATTCTTTACCTTGCTCTGATTATTCTCTTTCTGCGATTCAATATTCTCTTAACGTTCCGCTTACAAGGGAATCTCTCGAACATGTATGTCACAGATTTCCATCAAATTGAAATATGTTACTCAATTGAAGCTACAATAGATGCTTGCAAAATAAGAGTGTGGATTTTTGTTTCTTTCAAAATAAACCACGAAAACAAAAAAATTTGAGCACACATATTCATACAAGGACTCCATTGTATTAATGCGCTTAACAGAACTTCTTTTTTCCACTACTCACAGCAATAAGCACAAATCCACTTCAGATGAAAAGACAGCAGCAGATGGCAATTGAATGGCTTCTCAAATTTCTAAACAAACTTAGTTTTTAAAATAGATTATTATTACAATTAGCTAATTGCCTTCCAGTAAAAAAATGTGTAGAATAATTAATAACCATTTCCTTAATTTATTATTTCATTTTATTAAGTAATTCGGTAATCAAACACGGGGCTGGCTTCACGTGTAACGTCGAGTAATACGTTGCGTTGGTGAGGGGGTATGTATCGAAAAGTAGTATTCATGGATGCCTACCTCATCTTATAAATTATTTCGAGACGAATAATTGTACAGCAAAATTAAGGTTTTATGCTTAATAACAGTGCTCTAGCTGCAATTCTTTGTCGATCGCCGCTGACAAGTTTGCTTCCCCTCTTTCTGCCATGTTTTTTGAACTCTGTG
This sequence comes from Rhysida immarginata, assembly GCA_023313115.1. Taxonomy (NCBI): domain Eukaryota; kingdom Metazoa; phylum Arthropoda; class Chilopoda; order Scolopendromorpha; family Scolopendridae; genus Rhysida; species Rhysida immarginata. The sequence continues at coordinate 1,554,970 of JAHWFO010050193.1, forward strand.
CACTTCCGGGGCGCTTCACTGTCACGCAACGCTATCGCTTCCACGGTGTGCTTGCACGCAAAAAAAAGGCTCTCTGGGGTTCCCTTGTTGGTAAATTACGAAGTTGGAATATACAAAACCATCTTCATTTTAACCTGAGGTAAATTCAGGAAGGTAGCTATGGCTAGAAATTTCGCCTCCTAGCCCTCATGTGATACACTGCAATCTAGCTGTAGCGTATTTGAGTGATCTAGGCCCATTGCTAGACTAGGGCCTAGCCATCGAAGATTGAAAACGAAGAGAAACAATGAAGGGATGAAAAAAGGGTGAAAAAAATAGGAAAGAATAAAAAATTTCTGCTTTAGTTTGATTAATTTCTGTTGCAAGCTCTAATTGTTCATTAATTCAATAATAAAATCAACGATAAGTTAATTATCTCAAAATAAAAGTTAAATATTTTATTAGTCATACAGAGGTAAGAAAATATTCAATACCACAATCTCTCCTTGACATAGCCGTAAATATCTCGTCGCTTGTGTGTAAAATAAATTCATTTCCATTGACAATGACTCGTGTTTCGATCGTATTTTCATGAACATTTGCTTCAGTGGGCGTAGCCATCTTGAAAATGACCAACGAATCCAACCTTTGAGAAGCTCACTTGAAAACGTAGCTGGCTATGGACGGGCAGAGCTAGCGTAGCCTAGCAAACGCGTTCAGGAAAAAGGCTAGGCTAGCCCATCTAGCCGTAGCGAGCCAGCTACCTTCCTGAATTCACCTCTGGAGAAAACGAAATACATTATTTTCCATCAAAAGAATAAGAAGCTCGATTTCTTTAATTTTTCTTTAATATATGACACTACAATATTTGCCCCTGTTAAAATTTTTAAATTCCTGGGGATTTTCCTTTCATATAACTTATCTTGAGACGCCCACTTTAATTTTCTGGCCTCTACCTTAAATTACCGCCTTGGTCTTTTCTCACGGCTTCATTATTTACCAAAAAACATTTTGCTTCTTCTTTATTTTGCCCGTATTCAATCTTCCGTCATATACAGTATTCAATTTTGGGGCTCTACCACTAAAACTAATTTAAAGCACTTGTGGTTTGTCTGCATTCTATTCAAATTAAAAAAATCCAATCCAATTTCGCATCTTTTCCCCACAGCAGGCATTACTTCTATTTACTATTTACATTCTTTTCATCTCACTGTCTTTATTTTTAAAGCGTTAAATAACAAACTTATCTCTTCACTCCCCCAAAACTCTTTGAATCCCAAACCACCCGGTCCATATAATCTCCACAACAAGGAGACATTAACTGTCCCTTTGACCAAATACACCTATCAATCTAAAAGTATAACTGACTTTGGAATAACCTTCCTAATGAAATCCGTTCTTCGTCTTCCTTGGCTACTTTCGGAATGTTGCTTCCTATGGGCATGTGCACCTTTACTATTTAGTTTGGTTTTGATTAGCCCACTAAGGTCGGAGTTTTGGGGGTGAAAATTACAGGGAAGCAAAAGGTCTAGGTATATTTATGCATATAAAGGAGTGAAATTCAGTATAAGCAAGATCTCCATTATATGAAGATTTTTTTTTTTTTTCCCTGAGGTATTCATGCATCCCCCTTAATACTGTTGCGCCACTCCTAGTAGCTATAACCGTATGAATTCGCCATGGCATGGATTCAATTAGCTGCTGGAAGCATTGTTCCATGATGTTTGTCCATGCGGATGCAACAGCTGCTCCCAGTTGACGCTTATTGGATGGTAGTGGATCCATGCCTCGAATAATCCATTCCAGCTCAACCCAAAGATGTTTGATTGGGTTTAAACCAGGGGACTGTGGTGGCCAGAGGAGTAAGTTGAATTCATTATCATGCAATTGGAACCATTCCATGATGATACGAGCCTTGTCACGTGGAGCATTGTCCTGCTGGAAGTATCCTTCCGATGGGGGAAACACAGCAGCCATGAAGGGATGAAAGTGGTCGGCAACAATGTTCAGGTAGCCCTGACCATTAAGGGGTTGTTCTACAGGTATCAGCAGACCAAGAGTATGCTAGGAAAACATTCCCCAGACCATTACAGAGCCTCCACTAGCCTGAACACCGGAAACCAGACAGGAGGGGGCCCATCGCTTCGTGCTGTTGTCTCCAAATTCTGCCTCGGGCATCTGCATGGTGTAATAGAAAACGGGATTCATCCGACTAGCAGACTCTCTTCCAGTCGCCAACGGTCCAGTGTTGGTGATCACGGGCAAATTGGAGAAGTTTTTTGTGATTTGTGTGCAGATCCAGTACCCGGACCGGCTTTCGGCTCTTGTAGCCTATCCTTGCCAATGTACGGGGTGCAGTGCGTTGAGAGATGTTGTTCTGCGGTCCAGTGTTGTACTCCATGGTTAGTTGACAAGTCGTGGAGTTTCTATTCGCACGAACAAGCATTTCCATCCTACGCTGACCCCCTTGGATCGACAAGTCATTTGTGACCACAGGCTTGTCCCTGGAAATGGTTGTTCGGGGAAAGCCTAGAAGGCGTGCGATTACTGTAAAATAATGGGATGCTGTAACAATGTTTGCTGCTAATCTACCTCCGAGCATTTGTTGTTGTTGCAGTTTTTCCAAAAATTTTCGTGAGCAACAAAAACAATGAGTCTTCCCTTTTGTTGAAGAGAGCGATCGTCGTTGTTGCTGTGTTTGGTGCAGAGAAGCCGCTTACCTGTGCATCCCCCCCTCCCCCCTCATGAGATATTCGATGTGAGAGTTTGTTTTTTTTTTTTGAAGGAAAAACGGGAGTTGTAGCTCTATGTGGCTAATTATGTTCGTTTGATAACGGATAATCCCGTCCTGTCAGTGTAAGTGAGCGATTCGAATATCGCTGATAGCACGACTTGTTAGAGCGTCGCGCAATGAGCTTTGCACCTCCGATGTTCTTTTGTTCTTCGGGGTCGAACAAAGCAGCTCGTCCAAGTTAAAGAACACATCGATGCGATTTCGTGTTATCCGGTGAGAACGTTTCATTTCTTCTACTTTTTCCCTGAAACTAGAGTACTAAAGCTGCATAGCCAATAACTATAACGGAACAGATTTATGAGCTTGATCAGCCTGTCCGATGTTTACGATGGCGACCGCTTGTTAATGTACAGCACTGATTGTGTGAGTGAGTGCTTTCATGGATTGAACACGTTTTAAAGCATCACCAGTTTCCAGAATGAGAATTGAGCCACGTCGTTTGATGTTACTATGACAAAGTTGTTGCTTATGCTCACATGTCCTTTCAAACGGGTCCAGTTATTTGAAGTGGGTATTTCTCACCAAGTGTTCCAATGATGCTACCTGGCTATATGCCTGGAGAGCTGTAAGGCAGAGCTAGTCACATGAGTCTGTTCACTGAGTGTTACTAAAAAGTTGGCAGAATCTGATATTGGCGATCCCCCCCCCCCCCCCCCCATTACTACGGTGTTGACAACCAGTGTGTCCAGTTAGGGTCATCCTGAGAGGCGTGTAAGGAGTGAGTAGTGTTTGGGTTTTGACGCTGAAGCATCTGTATTGTGCTCTCAGGGGTTACGGCTCTCCCCAGTTTTGTGTGTTTTTCATGCTAGTGGCATAACTATCTATAGATGTACCATTTTATCTCCTGTTGTTCTGTGTACTCTCGCAGTACCTTCATTAACGTAAAAATCTTGATTTCAAAGTAACCGTCCATATCTCGAAATTTCTTCTATTCCCGTGAAACTTGAGATATGAAGGCTGGCCTTTATTATAAATTAATGAGATCTACCTTATAAATATTTTTAAGATAAATTTTTTATAACAAACAATTCTTATTAAACGTAAACATAATACAGATTCCTTGTCTTCTTTTAAGAAATTAAAACAGTCACCCTTGGTGCCATCGTGGGTTCTCGAAGCCAATGACTCCGATATGGAAATAGATAGTAATGAACTTTCACAATCTTGTGATATTGTTTCCGTTTCAGAAATGGATTATGCCTTGAGGTTTGTGGATTAAATTATATGATTTTGTCTGCCGTTAATTTTGCGTGTACTAAAATGTTTGTTTTCCGTTCCTAGGAGGAGATCTAACACAGCTCAACGGTTAGAGAGGTTGAAGAAAGACCGCAAGAAACAGGCCAAGTTTACCATTCATTGGAGGGATCCTGAACCATTAACGGGTATTTCAGCATTTGCAATTAACATTTAAGTCGTTGTAAAAGTTAGCATGATGTTAGAGGTAATGCCTGTTATTATGTGGGACCAAACGCAAAGATTTTGATTGCAATAGAGCCAATGATGGATCAAGACCTTGTATAGAAACAGAATTGTGCTCCTCTGTTTGGGATTTGCCTCTGTTGTGTTTTCCTCCATGCTTAGTGTGCTATGTTCAGTCTGTATCTCTTCCAAGTCAAAAGGTTAGTTAAAATCAGCTTGTCTAATCACCTTCTGAAAAGGATTATATGCTGTATTGGAATGATGTTTGGACTACTTCATTTTTCTGTTAAAGTGCTCGTCACTCCATTTCTTAACATCGTGATGTTATCCTGAAAGATGCCATTATAATTCGAACTTCACAGCTTATAAGTAAGGACTTGCCGTATTTTTTTGAATATTGGCTGCATTCAACTTTAGGCCTTATCTGCAAATTTGACGGGGGAATGAAAAATTAAATGTATAAAGGCTGCAGTTCACTTTAGGCGGCAAACTTCTTGGGTCTAAAAAAAAAAATAACAGATTGTAGTACGTCGTTTTAGCATCCTGTAGTGTCTTAAATAGTGGTTTTAAGGGTCCATAGTGCTGTTTCTATCGATAAAATTGGTAGAGACTTTACAACACAACAAAGGGAGAACAGAGTTTCCGACTAGTTTCGCCATTTATTCCCGGCTTTATCAAGGATACACACAAGAGGACATAAGCCTTTATATACAGAAAATATCGTACAGAATGAGAACATGATTGGATGAAGAAATACCAAATCGTAAATAATATAACTTATACAGTGGCAACATTGAAAGGAGAATGGTTGGATAAGGAACCAATAACGATGAAATTATAAGGAAAATTAATTGAAATATAAAGGAAAAAGTGATGTCATAACACAAACAAAATTGAAAACGCAGACCTAGAAGAAGACTCATCCGGAGTTAACATAAACTAAGGTATCAATAAAAAATGGAAAGGAAAATTCGAGAGTGGCAGTCTTGAATGGGTTGTTGCATAGATGAAGAATGGTCATGATTTCACTTTACTCTTTGGGGGCATGTCCCGTGCGGGCAAGGTGGATCGCGTAGTGTGAATTTTTATCTTGTTTCTTGTAGGAGTCCATGTGTTCTTTGAATCGTTTATTGAAATTGCGGGTCGATAGGCCTATATAGTATTTATCGCAAAATCCACAGTTTACTCTATAAACTCCGGAACGGGAGAAATTGTCGGTGTGTGTTTGGATGGGGGGATTAAGAGAGCGAAAGCATGGGGTCGATGAGCGGTAGGAAACTTGGAGGCCGAGTGAGGAGAGAAAGGCGGAAAGGCGGTAAAATTGAGGGCTGATGAATCGCAAGGACACCCATTTCTTGGATGGGGATGGGTTGGAGAGGGCAAGTTTTCTTCCTTGGAGAATCCGGTAGAAGGTGGAAGTTGTGTAGTCAATTTTTAAGGCGAGGGCGCGTATAGTTCGGAATTCGGTGGCACGGGAAGAAGGACCGAGGGGTAACTTGAGGGCACGGTCGATGAAGAAACGGAGGGAGGCTTGTTTATGGATAGGAGGGTGTGAAGAGGAACAATGGATTAAATTAGATGATGTGGTGGGTTTACGGTAGACAGAGAAGGAAAAGCGGTGGTTGGAGGGGTCATTAGTGATGAGGATATCGAGGTATGGAAGAGAGCTTTTAGATTCGGTTTCAAAGGTGAATTGGATGTGGGGTGAGAAAGTGTTGAAAAGGTTAGCAATGTCAACGGGTGAAGTAAAACGGGAATCAAAAATAATTAGGATATCATCAACGTATCAAAAGTATGAAAAAATGGTGGAGTTAGAGAGGAGGGGAGAGACAAAGGTGAGTTCAAGTTTCTGGAGGAAGACTTCGGAAAGAAAGCTACTTAATGGGAACCCCATTCCTAAACTGGACGGTTGGGAATTCAATGAACACATGGACTCCTACAAGAAACAAGATAATAATTCCCACTACGCGATCCACCTTGCCCGCACGGGACATGCCCCCAAAGAGCAAAGTGAAATCATGACCATTCTCCATCTATGCAACGACCCATTCAAGACTGCCATTCTCGAAGCTATTGAGATCTTTAAAGCTAAGTTCTCTTCTCCAGATCACCTCCTCAATTGCCAAACCGTTTTTGATATTTATTCAATTTTAAATTCTTTATCCGATATCTTGTAATTTTTCATATTTGTATATTTACTTTCCTTTCCATTTTTTATTGATACCTTAGTTTACGTTAACTCCGGATGAGTCTTCTTCTAGGTCCGTGTTTTCAATTTTGTTTGTGTTATGACATCACTTTTTCCTTTATATTTCAATTAATTTTCCTTATAATTTCATCGTTATTGGTTTCTTATCCAACCATTCTCCTTTCAGTGTTGCCACTGTATAAGTTATATTATTTACGATTTGTTATTTCTTCATCCAATCATGTTCTCATTCTGTACCATATTTTCTGTATATAAAGGCTTTTGTCCTCTTGTGTGTATCCTTGATAAAGCCAGGAATAAATGGCGAAACTAGTCGGAAACTCTGTTCTCCCTTTGTTGTGTTGTAAAGTCTCTACCAATTTTATCGATAGAAACAGCACTATGGACCCCTTACTGAACTTTATTTCTTTGGTGGCGGCCATGGCTTTTGGAGAAGAGTGGGCTGAAGGAATTGCCGACTATCGCTTTAACACGTGAATTTCAAAAAATGTATGAATGAAAATACATGTGACTGGTTAATTATTGTTCTGAAGGCTTAGAATATTAATTTGATTGTTGGAAAAAGATTGAACCAAAGCTGGTTAATTTAAAGCCTTCAACTCAAACCCACCGTTGTGTTTTTATCGGATAATTTTGGCCAATCTGTGATCGATTTACCTTTTTAAAAAGTTTAAAGTGTAACAGAAGTTTCCTATAAAAAGATAGGAAGCTAATATAAAATATGTATTGGCTATTGATCAAATATAGGTATTGTAACACACCCTGGGATGAGCCAGCTAAACAGGATGCTAGGGAGGGAGTGTTGACAGTGTTTGACTGAAATAAAGCAATTGACTATGAAGTAAATAAAGGAAAAAACAGAAAACACTGTTCCACATAGAAAAATTTTACTGACTCAGATGTACATTTCAGATTTCAAAATCCATCATCAGTGAGTGATTTACAGACGGGCAATATATATATATATATATATATATATATATATATATATATATATATATACAGAACTAGAAAAAAC
>JAHWFO010050193.1:1562488-1604010 GCA_023313115.1 Rhysida immarginata
TTTACAGACGGGCAATACCCATATATATATACAGAACTAGAAAAAACATAAAACCAATCGAATAAAGGAGGAAAGAGATATAACATCTCGCTAGCACCAAATAGCCAAAACGAGTCTGTTTTCCCTGACCTTTACAAAAGTCGTCAACTTAACAATAAATGCTGATAAAAAATAAAAAACATCGAAGTTCATAGAGCTTTCACCAATACATTATAATAGCGATAATAAATAATACACACACAAAAAAAAAAAAAAAGAAACCGCCTATGTAATACACGAAATAAGAAACAAACACCAAATTGAACAAAATAAAATAAAGCGATCATACCTAGGAGGGGGGGGGGGTAGTCTACTGCAAGAATTACATGATTTATTTATTTGGTCAAGTATTTTGTTAAAGGCAACCATGGAGATACTGGCATGGGGCCCTCATCCCTGTTTAATAGGTTATTAGTCGCTTTATTTTTTACAATTTCAAGAGATTCAAGAAGATACAATAGTTTATAATTACTAGAACTGTGCACCACTTCAAATAATGCATTTGCATAATCATGTTTCTCGTTTAGTACACGGTCGGCAAAAGCTGATACTCCTATATTAGCATTTCTTTGCAGGCTAGGTATTCTTTTAGCCTGTTTTTAACACCATGTTTCGAGGATCAAAGATGAAAATGATCACATGACGCACATTTCAATTTGTATACCCCACTTTTTGAAATGTACTTGAAATACTTGACCAAATAAATAAATCATCTCGACCACCTCTTTAACACGACCCCCTCTTAATTCAACCACTTTTCCTTGGCACGGAATTAATGTCTCATAGGTATAATGCATTTTTTTCCTCTTTAAGCCGACCACCTCTTTACTCAACCAACGACCATCCATTTCAGGCACCAATCATCAACATTCCGTCTTTAAACAGACTAGTAAACATGGCAAAATCGAATCAAAATTTTGCCATTGATGACTGCTGCCTAAAATGGGTGGTCCTTAGTCTTGGGATTGAAGCGTTAATAATGCCACTTCCTGTAACTTAAGAGTATGCTCATTTTTTTGTATAGGGGGAGGAAGAAAATGAGCATTGTTCAATTTATTTCTTTGCTTTGTGTGTCAGTGGCATTCACTCACTCCCCTGCTTTATCTTACTGTTAGGAAGAGCCCAACATGTGATTGCAGTTGAGAATGCACGTGTTGGGCTCACTTTACATCACTTTCACTCTTCACATCACATTTCAATTTCTAGCCTCCTATTTTCACCATGTCAAAAAGAAAACTTTGTTTTTATCGCTACGAGACCACGTCAAAACTTGCTGCAATTGTCAGAAGAGGTGAAAAAAGAATATCAATAAGTTACAGTATGTAAAATGTTGAGCAGAAAAAAATAAGCTTCAATGTCACAGTTTTACAATAAGGAATAAGGGAAATTTTTGATTCAATAATTGGGATCACTTTTATTGCTAGGTAATTATACATGTACTTATATTACGTATTAGTATTTTGTTTTCACGTATTGTTTATTTTGAATAGCCACATTACTGCATAAGGTTTTGCAAATTTCATTCAAATTCATTAATAAAACTTTAGTCCATGATGCAAATCACTAAAAATAATAAATGGAACACAAAATAAGCTTTGTTTGATCATCATGATCATCAGATTATATCCTTATAATGTTAAACAGTTTGAAACAATGAAACTTTATAAATTACGCTTACTCTATATTAAGCCCCTCCTCCCAATTCTTTAAGAAGACCACCTTTCCAGACGACCAGTATTACGTGGAACCATTGCTGGTCGGCTTAAAGAGGTTTCGCTGTATTTCTTGCAGTAGGCTACCCCCCCCTCCCCCCTCCCAGGTGTGATCGCTTTATTTTATTTTGTTCAATTTGGTGTTTGTTTCTTATTTCGTGTATTACATAGGCGGTTTCTTCTTTTTTTGTGTGTGTGTGTATTATTTATTATCGCTATTATAATGTATTGGTGAAAGCTCTATGAACTTTGATGTTTTTTATTTTTTATCAGCATTTATTGTTAAGTTGACGACTTTTGTAAAGGTCAGGGAAAACAGACTCGCTTTGCTCTGATTGGCTATTTGGTGCTAGCGAGATGTTATATCTCTTTCCTCTGTTGTTCAATTGGTTTTAGGTTTTTTCTAGTTCTGTATATATATATATATATGGGTATTGCCCGTCTGTAAATCACTCACTGATGATGGATTTTTGAAATCCAAAATGTACATCTGAGTCAGTAAAATTTTTCTATGTGGAGTAGTGTTTTCTGTTTTTTCCTTTATTTATTAAGGTAGCCACAGTTTCGGCTCTTTTTCTATTTATTACGAAGACTATGAAGTAAACAAAATTGAATACCCCGTTATTATAATTAACAAATTGACAGGATTAATGACTGAGATTTCCACGAGTATCAATTATTACATATAGATAACTCGCGGGTGAAACTGAATTATATCACAGGGCAGACTAGTTGAATTCTCGGCCGAGTGAGTTCATATTAAAGCTTTATATTGGGGCAACTCTATTATGTTCAAAACGGAAGAGTGTAATCTCTCCCCAGAGAATTAAATTAACATAGTTCCATTTTGTCTAGTCATTAACAAATCACATAAGCTTGTGGGGGCTATCGTCGCAATCTTGCATTCTTTCCTACGCTTTCACGTTCAGCGTTTCTCTGGTAATCTACGGAGGTTCTGTTGGAATTCTCAGCAGGGGGAGCGGGGAGGAAAAGGAACCACGAAGGGAGGAAAGGATCGGACGAAGGGAATGTCTGTTCGGGGAAAACCCACCCGTTACCTGCTGCCGATAATTCTGCTTGTCATCTTGGTGCATTTACAGAGGATATTCATCAGAGCTGAGCATCAATGTGGATTGTGACGTCGGAACAAATTCCCAAGCAACTATTTAGATTTTCCACGTTTGTCAGCCCAATGGTCGAACAGTGATCCTAAACGGACAAAGAAAAACGAAAAAACAAAACTCCAAATAGCATAAACAACTTGAGATTTTCTCATTTAAAAAGGTCCATAAGTCAGTGTAAATACTCATCTGTTTATGAGGCGGTGCAAATAAAATATTCGATTTCAGATCTCTGCAAGGTGATCTGCAACGATTCCTGGATTATCTTGCCTTACGGCTTCCCAGGTAAGACTCAGAGTTCGGAGTAAGGCTCGTTTCAGTAGACCTTCACTCCCTCATCAAAGTTATGTCAAGCTGGACTTGATCGACTTCAGCTTTTTCCATTTGAGGAAATTACTTCTTCCACGACAGAAGGCAAAACTACACTCCCAAAGCTTCGTTCTACAATTTCAAGCCTGCATGATCGCAAACCTGAAGGCCCAAAATAAAAAAAAACGAAAAAGAAGGCAAAAAACGTGCTGACTGCGCTTCGACATTTTTCTAACTCATCCTCATTGTTGGAGTCTGTGTTCCTGGCAACTGGGAGCACAGCTATCCACAACAGTATACAACAAACGGTGACGGGCAACAATTCAAATTATCTCATTCATAAAATTGCTAAATAAAGTCTCTTTTACTCATACTTGCAACCAAATAATTTGTCCTTGCAATAATATACCAGTTGCAGGTGGTTTCTGTTAAACATTTCACACACAACTTATGGGGTCTACGGCGGTAAAGGAGGGGCACGACTGCAAAATTAAGCTGGGGTGTTTAGTATTTATATGTATTGACTATTGACCAAAAATCATTATGCTTCAAAGTTATTGATGCTATTCTTCATTTCAGGTGAGGCGAGGGGGGGGGGGGGTTATTAATATAAAAACAACGAACAATAATTCGACTCTTTTTTACTATAAATTTTGTATAAATAAGTACAATTGACACGTATGATAAATAGAGTTGAATTTCTTTGTTCTATTAATAAAGATTAGCCATTCTTCCCCCCCCCCCCCTCCCAAAATAAAAAAAAAAAACTGCTCCCGATTTCACAGTTGCAGATGAGTATTTTGTTTTTTATAGCGGAATTATACGACACTAGTGGTAAAAATGAACGAGGTGTGCAATGGGCAATATATGCGAATAAATGTGGAGAAGACGAAAGTACTTGTTTTTGAGCGGGAAGAGGAACAAACGCGATGTATGATTGAGCTGAACGGGGTGAACTTGGAGCAAGTGAACCGGTTTGTGTACTTGGGGAGCATGTTTGAGAGGGACGGGAGCATTGGTGGTGAGATATTAAGGAGAGTGAATGCTGGTTTGAAGGTCGTAGGCGCACTTGGAAAGTATGCTAGGAATGAGCGTTTATCGAAGAATGCCAAAATTTCTGTTTATCAGAGCGTGCTGGTACCAACTCTGATTTATGGGAGTGAAACCTGGGTGTGGAATGAGAAGCATAAAAAGCGACTGTGTGCAGTTGAAATGAGGTATCTGAGAGGTGTAGCTGGAGTTACGAGACTTGACTGTAATCGAAATGTTGTAGTGAGAGACGATTGTGGACTGCAACGTAGTGTGGCTGATGTAGTGGCAAAAGTCAACGTTGAGGTGGTTTGGACATGTGAAACGCGTGAATGAGGAACAACTGACGAAACGACTGTATGTTGGTAATGTTGATGGCAGGCGAGGAAGAGGGAGACCGAGGAAAGAGTGGAGAGAGCAGGTGGATGAATATCTGAAGCTGTATGGGTTTGAGAGCCTGAACAAGAGACGTGCGTGCATGAAGAAGAGAATGACCGTGGAAGAAGCTGGGATGGTGTGTAGAGACCGGAATGTGTGGTGCCGATTGATTAGCGATGTATGATTTGGTCGATCCGCTTTTGTTTTTTTTTTTTGTTTTTTTCTTTTTGTGTGCTGCCCACCATTTTTTGTAGGATAGGGGCGTGATGTTTTTGTTGTTGTTGTTGGAATAATTTTTGGTCGGTAGCCAATACAATCCATTCATATTATGCATATTTTCTCTTATATTTGCTTTCTATCTTTTTATATGAAAATTCTGCTACACTTTCTACGTTTTGAAAAGATAAATCGATCACTGATCGCTAAAAATTATCTGATAAAAACATGCTGGATTTGAGTTCATGGCTATAAATCATCCAGCCTTTGTTCAATTGTTTTCTTACAGAGAAATTAAGATTCTAACCCATTGGCCAATAATTAACCATGTTCCAAGTAAATTATTATGTACTTCACGTGTTAAAATTATTGTCGCCAATTTCTTCAGCCCACTCTATTCCACTCCAAGGGGTTGTGATGTCATAGAATGCTCTATCACACTATTGGTCAGCAGTTCATTGATAGAGCCATGGCTGCTGTTGAAGAGTTCACTGAATTAAAAATGAGATTACTGTATTTATTTAGTTCATTAATAAATTTATATAGTTAGTGGAACATGCAGTTTCGATTTCTGCAAAAAAAAAAAAAATAGTACCAAAAGTCGCCATAGGGGGCGCTTATTTCAAGAAAACGTTGAATACCTAATTGTCAAATGAACAAATACCGTACAAACCAACTTTAGTAACAACAATAAACAATGTGTTTCAATATGACCACCAGTGGTGCTGTTCCAATAGCTGCATGCGGAACACGACATTTGCTTCGGCAGCTCGCAGCATATCTGCATTAATTAGTCTGATATGTAACGTTATTTGATCCTTTAAGGTTGAGAGGTCAGGAACGTGTGCTTGATACGCAAGGCTTTTCAAATATCCCCATAACCAAAAATCGCAAGGGTTGAGATCAGGCGACCTGGGCGGCCATACCATGGGAAATGCACGACTAATTATTCTGTCGTCTGAAAAACGTTCTCGCAAGATCTGCTGCACCTGACGTCCGATGTGCAGTGGCGCACCGTCCTGCATAAAAATGGTAGAATCCAGACAACCCTTTTCCTACAATCGTGGTATCACAAAATTCTCAAGCATATCGGCATACCTGGCAGAATGGACGGAACAAGTCACCGGTCCACGGGGACGGATTTCTTCAAAAAAGTACGGGCCGATGATGAAAGAAGCAGTAAAGCCGCACCATACTGTTAGTTTTGGTGAATGCATAGGAGTTGGCAGACGTACTTGTGGATTTGATGCAGCCCAAATACGGCAGTTGTGGGTATTGATATCACCATTCAAATAAAAATGTGCCTCATCACTCCATAAAATTTGCCATGGCCATGCATCATCCACTTCCATACGTGCTAAAAATCTCAACGAAAAGTCAGTTCGGGTACGTTCATCTCCAGGAAGCAATTGTTGAACAGGTGTGAGTTTATAGGGATAAAATGTCAATATCTTATGCAATATTTTCCTCACCGTCGAATATGGGATATCTGTTTGGCGTGCTATTGCGTGTGCACTGCTGGTACCCTGCACAGTAGTCATCTCCTGTTCCACAACAGCAGTTGCAACTTCTTCAACGTGTTGCTGCCCGATTCGTTTGCATCCCCGACCTGGTTGCACTCCTAGAGTTTCGGTAGATTCAAATCGTTCAATCATTTTCCGTAAGTTAGCTATGCTCATCGGTCCTCTTCGTAACGTTTTCAATCGCCGGAATTCACGAAGGGCAGCACTTGCATTGTCGCTCTTCTGATAAAACAACTCGACTAATAACGCCCGGTCAGGCAGAGTAAGCGTCGTCGTCAGGCCATTCGTTGGTGAATGATGGGAAATTCTCAGCCTTGCCTTTTATTGTCATGATTGCTCAACACGGAACGCACTTATGCAAATGTATTCATTGTTTTCTTGAAGTAAGCGCCCCCTATGACGACTTTTGGTACTATTTTTTTTTTTTTTGCAGAAATCGAAACTGCATGTTCCACTAAGTATATACACCAAAATGTACTGCATTTGGCCTAATAGAATTCCCTCACGTTATTTCTTGCCCACCCGGTACTATGGGATGCTAAAACGAAGTAGTTCAATCTTTTTTTTTTTTTTGTTCTACCCACAATTACCGATCATGATTTTTTAATTCACTTTGGGCTGCACTCACTTTTGGCCGCACTCCTAAAATTTTCGATTTTTTGGGGTTTAGAGACGCTGTCTATATTTGCGGTAAGTATTCAGCCAGAAGAGTGCATTAAGTATATCTATTCCTATGTTGTATTACCATGATGATAAACAGAAGCATTAGCAGTAAAGCAACATAATCACATCAATGGCACATAATTCCTATCTTCACTGAGCTTTTCAAGGCAAAATGAAGGTGGGGTATCAGTATCTATCTACTATAAACATACACTGAACGACCAATTTATTAGAGATACCTCATACGGAAAATGAATCGGCCTCCCAGTGAGACCCAAATAATGGAACAGGCCGAAGCTGTGTATAAAAGGGATGCATTGGGATGCATGTATAAAAGGGATCACAAGTTGCAGTCAGCAGCAGAAGTTGAATGAATATGGGTTAATCCCAGGATTTGACCAATTTTTAATGAGGCATAATCGTTGGAGCTCGACGGGCGCAGTTGAGCATTTCGCAAACCGCGAACCTCTTCGGGTTTTCCCATGCAACAGTGTCAAGGGCAGTTATGCCAAAAAACAACTTCCAACAAACACGATTCCAGACGAACCAGGGCCATGGATGAACGAGGCCAACAGCAACTGGCAAGAATCATCCACAGCAACAGGGCGGGAACAGCCCAACAAATTGCAGCACAATTCAATGAAGGAGCATCTCAACCCATTTCGGAGCACTCATTGCACACCTTGCACCGAGCTGAGTTTAACAAGGTTGTCTGTATGGGTGCCATCACTGTCACCACAAAATATGAAACTGCACCTGCTATGTGCACACAGGCATCGCCACTGGACGTTGGATGAGTGGGAGAAGGTCGCCTGGTCCAACGAATTGTGGAGACAATTGTGCAGGCGGGCGGAGAAGGAGTGCTGGTCTGGGGTGTCTTCTCTTGGGACACACTGGGTCCTCTGATATCCGTAGACACATCCCTGAATGTGACACACTACCTGAACATTGTTGCCGATCAGGTGCACCCGATCATGATGACTCTGTTCCCTGGTGGTGACGGACAGTTTCAGCAGGACAATGCTCCCTATCACCGTGCTCAAATGGCCTTGGACTGGTTCGAGGAACGTGACGCAGACTTCCACCTGCTTCAGTGGCCAACTCGGTCGCCCGATCTCTACCCGATCGAGCATTTATGGGATGAAGTGGAGAGAACCAACCGATGCCTTCCCACACTACCATCCAACCTGCAACAATTACGGGACGCTGTGATGTCAGCCTGGGCTGTTATTCCTCCGCAACGGTGTCAACTGCTCGTGAATCCGTGCCAGCATGTATTCAGGTGGTTCTTGCCACTAAAGGAAGCGCAACACGCTATTAGCTGGGTGTCTCTAATAAATTGGTTGTTCTGTGTGTACCAGTATTGTTTGTCGGTGAATAAGCTGAGTGAATGGGAAATTGTCAATGTTTGTCCTGCATAAAATGATCAGTCACCTGTAGCGGTATTCTTGGTATTAAAACGAATTGTCGCTGAGTATTGCAGCTTGTAATGAACCTGATTATTCGGAATTGGCAATTGTGTTGCTTAATACCCCCAACCTAATGATCGTCGGACTGTTTTACCTGGCAGTGGAGTTAGTCCACATCGTGGTATTATTTTGCACCAGCACACAGATGGTAGGGCTCGTCGGATTTTAGAAAATCACCCATGGTATGATCCTCTGCACTGTGTACTTGTTTCCTTACGGAACGCAAAGGTAGCATATTCGAAAGGTGCAGTCGAAGAACAGTGCTCATACGATACGCCAGTTTTATGCTTACCATCTTCAAATTTGTCATGTATGAGGCCTGTGAGAAAAGTATCCGACCTTATTTTTTTTTGCGAAAACCTGATGGATTTGGATCGCGCGCGCTTGCATGAGCGGACCTTGAACCTTTGTGCGTATGCGTGAATTTTTTCCCGCCTCTCAATAGCGTCAGTTGCTGGCAATCAGCATTAGAGGGAGGTAGTGTGTTGTGCTCTCGTCGGTTTTTGATTTGAAGGAAAATGACGGAACGATTGGAGCAGCGTTACTGCATCATATTTTTGCCAGAAAGTGGGCGACAGCCAGGTGGAAACCATCCGGAAGATTCAGACGGCTTTCGGTGACGATGCTATGGGCATCACACAAATTAAGGACTGGTACAACCGGTCGGCCATCAGCATGCCGAAATGACCAGGTCATTGCCAAAGCGAACGCTGTGGTGATGCGGGATCGTCGTGTGACTATCCGAGAAGTTGCGGAAGAGGTGGGCATCAGTACGTTTTCGGCACATTCTATTCTGACCGAAGATTTGGCCATGAAGAGAGTGACGGCGAAATTCGTGCCGAAGCTGCTGACGGCAGAGCAAAAGCAACTTCGTTTTGACGTCTCACAGGACATGCTGGCCTCCGCAAACAGTGATTCCGACTTCATGAACACCATAATCACTGGTGACGAGTCCTGGGTGTACGGGTACGACCATGGCATCGTCACCGAAAGCCTCCAAATCAAAAACCGACGAGAGCACAACGCACTATTTCCCTCTGATGCTGATTGCCAGCAACTAATGCTATTGAGAGGTGGGAAAAAATTCACGCATACGCAGAAAGGTTCAAGGTCGGCTCATGCAAGCCCGCGCGATCCAAATCCATCAGGTTTTCTCAAAAAAAAAAAAGGTCGGATACTTTTCTCACAGGCCTCGTACACGTTTAAGCTCGGCAAATTTGAAAATTATATAATAAAAATTTAATAAAAATCGTGCGTTCCTGTCTTTGCCGAGCTTGCCAAGGCAAAACGAAGACGAGAAACAAAATTTGTTTCTGTTTAAAAAAAATGTATTCCGAAGGATTCAAACCCACAATATCAAGGTTCTCGAACATGACATGTAACCAACGCGCCAATGTGGCTTTGCAAAAATGTAAGTTAATTTTTTTATTTTTTTTTTATTATGAATTAACTTCTTCCTTCTTTTGATTTGGAGATGATCTATCCGTATTAGTTAAAATATAAAGTTAAAAAAACGTTAATCAGCCGGCAGGCCTTGAACGTGGGGGTAAGGCGTCTCAAGAGTAGATTAGATTTAGGTAAGAAGTCTTTGACAGCAGACAGAATAAAGCGAAAGTGCGATTTGGCGTCCGCGTTAAGAAGGAGCACTGTTGGGAGGTTGAAAGGGATCTTACTTATTCGGAAGAGGTTCGACAAGGATTGTCTGTCATAGTCTTAGAGGGGGCAAACAAATAGGATGTGTTCCAATGATTCAACGGCACCACATTCACAGTCTGGATTATGGATTCATGCAAGAATGAATATCTGATGAAGTGGCCTATTGTTGCACACACTTTGGATTGTTGGACATGTGATATACAGGGTGAGTTAAAAGTCGCAGTACACCCTGTTTCTTCGAAAACTTTGCAGGAATTGGGAAATCTGAATATTCCAGTATGGTCTATCTTTTACGGTATGTACCGAACATGGCCGCCATCTTGAAATCGGCCATCTTGAATCTAAGTCAATTTTTTTAAATGGAAAGGGGGTCGTGTGATATATCAAATAACATGAGCAGTTTCTGACAATTTCATTCCTGTAAACAGATTTGAAGTAGCAGTTATGGTTCAAAAGTTACAACACATTTTGTTTGGAATTACAGTCATTTAATGTGTTCAACATGGTGTCCCTCCTGGTCAAGGCATATTTGAAGGCGCTGAATCCAATCGTCATGCACTCGCAGAAGGATTTCGGCAGAAATGCTGGCACACGCTTCTTTAATGCGTTGCTGGAGATGGCGTGTGTTTCTGATTTTGTCTGCATATCCGAGTTGCTTTGAACGACCCCACAGATAAAAGTCAAGTGATGTGAGATCAGGTGATCTGGGTGGCCATTCCACAGCACCATGTCGGCCAATCCAATGACCATGAAGGATTCGTACGATCGATGACTGGCTGATTCCACATTCTTGTTGTGGGCTCTTGACGAAGGATGCCGAAACCGTTGTTGATGTTTTCTCGTCAGTAGCACTTATTGGACGGCCAATCCGTGCCTTGTCAACCACAGTCCCAGTTTCTCGGAATTTCTTCATTAAGCACCTGACAGTGTTGTGTGAAATTGGAGGTCTTTCTGGGTGCCGGTTGTTAAAATCTGCAGCTATGACACGGAAACTTCGTTCTCCAGACATCAAAACGACCTCGATTCTCTCCTCTGTGGTCAAAGCCATCTTCATTTACCTGCTACAAAATGTGTTGTAACTTTAGAAGCATAACAGCTACTTCAAATCTGTTTACAGGAACGAAATTGTCAGAAACTGCTCATGTTATTTGATATATCACACAACCCCCTTTCCATTTAAAAAAATTGACTTAGATTCAAGATGGCCGATTTCAAGATGGTGGACATGTTCGGTCCATACTGTAAAAGACAGAGCACCTCACACATACCTTACTGGAATACTCAGATTTACCGATTCCTGCAAGGTTTTCAAAGAAACAGGGTGTACTGCAACTTTTGACTCGCCATGTAGATTCTGATTTCTGAACAGGACTCGTAATATTAACAAATGCATTTGTAGATAACGTGGCAGTGCTAAATAAAATAATAATAGTTCTATGCATACCAACGACTGCTATGCAAAATTTTCCCAACAAACTGAACTTTATTCTGTCTATTCAGTGTAAAATTTAGCATTAAGCTCTTTTTTTTTTTTTTTTTTTTTTTTTTTTAAATAATAGTAGAGGGTGAGTTTAAAGTCATGCACATCAACGTTTAGCTGTCCGTAAAAGTACCAGTTTGAGAAGTTAAATGAAAGTAAAGTTTCACAGAGATTAGTTGAATGTTGGCTTTTAAGAGGCCTGTGAGAAAAGTATCCGACCTAATTTTTTTTTGCGAAAACATGATGGATTTGGATCGCGCGTGCTTGCATAAGCCGACCTTGAACCTTTGTGCGTATGCGTGAATCTTTTCCTGCCTCTCAATAGCGCCAGTTGCTGGCAATCAGCATTAGAGGGAGGTAGTGTGTTGTGCTCTCGTCGGTTTTTGATTTGAAGGAAACTGACGGAACGACTGGAGCAGCGTTACTGCATCAAATTTTGCCAGAAACTGGGCGACAGCCAGGTGGAAACCATCAGTCGTCACGGTGGAAGCATTCCTCGTCACCACGACCAAAGAAGGCCCGCCAAGTGCGCAGTAATGTGAAAGTGATGCCGACTGCTTTCTTTGACTCTCGCGGCGTGGTACACCACGAGTACGCACCACAGGGTCAAAAAATCACCAAAGAGTACTACAGGGATGTCCTCTGTCGCCTACATAATGCAGTGCGGTGCAAGAGACCGCAGTTGTGGTCAACAAACAATTGGCGCCTCAAAAACCAAACTTGATTCAGACTTTTTTGGCGAAAAACCACACTCCCGTGGTACAACAGGCTCCTTCCTCTCCTGACCTGGCCCCCTGCGACTTTTGGCTGTTCCCCAAACTCAAGAGGCCATTAAAAGGAACGCGATTTCAGACAAGAGAGGACATTATGGCTGCAACGACAGCCGAGCTAAACTCCATTCCGAAAGACGCTTTCCAGGAATGCTTCCAACAATGGCGGCACCGCTGGGAGCAGTGTGTAGAGTCCCAAGGAGACTACTTTGAGGGTGATTAGGTTTTCCAATGCTCCAGGTGTGTAATTTTTTTTTTTCAAGGTCAGATACTTTTCTCACAGGCCTCGTATTTTTAGCAGACTAACTTCAGGTGTTACAATAAATGTTAGAAATGACGTCCTCTTTCACAAATTCAAAAGTTAGTTCGTTTTAGCAGATTTCATGAGACTGCAAACCTGGCAGTATTGATGTTAGAAATGGCTGCTGTGATGTTCGTTTTCAGCTCTGCAATGGTGTGTGGACTATTAACATAAATCACCCCATAGGAAGAAGTCAGGGGGTGATAATTCTGGCAAGCGAGGAGGCCACAATCTCTGGGAAATGACGGACTGATTGAAAAATTCATTCAAAAGAGCACAGTGCTGTTTGTTGCGTGACAAGTCGCATCGTCCTGCTGGAATCAGCAGTAACGTTCATCAATATCCAGCAGAGAAATGAACTGTGTAATGACGTCTGCATACACTACACTGCTAAGAGTGGTGTTAAAGAAAATTTGGCCTACAATCCGATGATGAGATATCGCACATCACAGAGGCAGTTCATGGAGAACATGTGGGTTGTCACTCGACCAAATTCTCATAGCCACTTAGATTGAGCCATGCCTCATTGCTAAAAAACATACGGTCTAATTTCGTAATTCCTCGTTCGTCCACGAAAGAGCGAAACCGTCTACAGAAAAGCAGTTGTTTTTCATGATCAGGAGGCTTCAATTCCAGAACTGCTTGAACTTTTAGCTTTGATCACGACACTGTGCGATATCCCACACTCCATTGTGATTTTGCTTGTGCTTTTTGTTGGTGAATGTAGAAATTTCGTTTCAACTGCTCTTGATTTTTCATCGTCCAAAACGGAGAGCCTACCTGCTCTTTTGTGGTCGGCCACTGATCCCGTTGCCCCTGAAATTATGAACTAAGGGTGTGTCTAAAAAATCTGACCGTTCGCCGACAGGTTATTTGGTATGATCGGCAGCCGTTTGCTTCTCCGCCATCTCCTTTCTCCAAAGTATATTTATTATGTATCGAGCAGTCGAACACTTCAATTTTCTACTTTCGTCCGCCATTTTGATTCTGCTCATCGAGGTAGGTGACCGCAACCGGTCGTGTGATGAAAACGCTCATTGCGACCGGTCGTTAATTTATGAATCGAGAGTCATCCGAATTGGGAGATATTTTAAAATGAATAAAGCCAGTTACGTATGCCTGCATCATTCCCGCATCGATCGGACATAGTCGAAATTTCGAGTCAGTCACTGGTGGCTCCAAAACGAGGTTTCGACGGGCTTTGAAAGGTCGCAACCAGTCGGACTTTTTAGACACACCCTAATCGGGTCACCGTTAAGATATTGGGTGCTGCTGCATCAGGATATTTCTTGCGAAACTCTACAATGACGTGAGAGCATGATTTTTGAGCAAAATAACTCTCCTGGCAAAACAACATGCCGCCGCCTTGAACAACAAACGCTTCACACTTGAAGTCTCTGAAAACGAAATCACTGATACCAGTTGAAATATATTTGAAACAATCTGCACTGCCATCTACCGGGAGGAAATCGAAATTCACTGCGTGTTCACTGAATTGTGGCAGCTTTGATGTGTGCAACTTTAAATTCGCTCTGCGTACTAAGTAATGGTATTAAATTAATTGAAGTATGATATCATTTGTATTTTAGCTGCGGAACTGGGAGTGTTGTTTTCTAAAAAAGTTGATTTAAGTAACAACAACAACAACAACAAGAAAACAAAGAAATCGTTACTGTCAGATCAGCTAGAAAAAATACCGTCATTGCCTGTTAATCCTTTTAGCGAGTACGCAAAATTTGATGGCAATGTAAGATCAATGTTCGCTGAATTTGATCTTTGTAATTTCGTTTGCATTCCGCTCATTTTCATTTAATTTTTTTTTTTTTCCTAGACTTATTCCGGTATCCCTACCAAAACGATAAACATCTTTCTAACGATGCTGCCACCTGAAGATAGGGGTTTTCCCATGACCGTGACGACAATAGCCACTGCTAAAGTGCAGGAACTCATAGGCCTCATCTGTTGGCATTACACGATTTTAGGCAGAGAACCAAAATTAAGGTCTTTGAAGTTTTATCTTTTTTTACGAGGGTTTTCGAGGCAAACTGGGACTTTGCATGTAAAATAATGAAAGGCTATACACTGTCATATCAATGAATTATGACCAGCACCCCTTCGAGGCACATGCACGGTTGGCCCCAACAACGATTACGCATTGCAAAATTTGCATGACAGGCTAAGAAAGCTTTAAAGCTGGTGCATCAAACGGCAGGTGCACGAGCCTCAAGATGGGTAAACGTCCGGATTTAACGGACATCCAAAAAAGGATGATAATAGGCTATCGAAATAAGGGTGGCACCATCTCCGAAACAGCGCGATTTGGGAATTGTTCACAGTCAGCTGTAGTGAAGGTGTACAAACAGTGGACAGCAGGGACAGAAATCGCGTCCCAACGCCATCACTGTAAAGGGTCATGAGCCGTTGACCAACGGGGTGAGCGGCGCCTAAAACGACTCGTTAAAGGTGACAGGAGAGCCACAGTCCATAAACTGACCACCAGATTCAACAGTGGTGCCAACAGACGTGTATCCGACATTGCCATTGAACACACCCTGCTATGGGTGGGCCTGAACCCATGCACGTGAGCACTGCCATTGGACCGCAGATGAGTGGGCTAAAATCGCCTTCTCCGACAAGTCGAGGTTTCTGCTCCATAAGATTGACGGGCGATGGCAAATGCGTCATGAACACCACAAAAAGAGACTGCAGGAGGCCATTGTGGGCCGTAAACAGTCTAGTGGGGTTGTGTGCACGTGTGCGAAATCTTCTGTTGGGAGCAGTCAGGTCCACTGATTCGTCTAGAGGGCAAGTTGAATGCCCGTGGCTATCTGTCAGTCGTAGCGGAACAGGTGCACCCATACATGCTGACAATGTTCCCCCAATGTGAGGGTGTGTTCCAGCAGGACAATGCACCCTGCCACGAGGCACATCCCTTTCTGGATTGGTTCGAGGAACACTCTACTGACTTTCGAGTGCTCCCTTGGCCCGCTAATTCACCGGACATCAATCCAATTGAACATCTGTGGGAACACCTTGACCGCCACGTACAGCAGCTAGACCCTCCACCTATGACTCTCGAAGCTCTGTGGATGGCTCTTCTTGCGTTTATGCCACGATGCCTAGCAGCAGTTATAGCGGCGAAGGGTGGCTACTCCTATTACTAAGCGGGTGGTCATAATTCAGTGATATGACAGTGTATATTGATATATCTTTCTTTTATTTTGATGGACCTCTCTCTATTAAATGCTTTTGCCCTGTTTAATGGTTTGAGTGGGGTTTTTTTTTTTATAAAATTTGCAACAAAAGTATTCTTCCTATAAACGTGCACTGATAATAGATTATTGTAACGTTGGAGATGGATATCTAAGAATGGAAATTTGTTGTCCTCTTCCTTTTCAAAAGTACGATTAATAGTAGCACAAAGGGTATTTAATATTGAAGATAGCGAGAATGTCGTCAACATAACGAGCCAAATTTTTAAATTTTCATATATACGAGGGCACTCCAGAAAATAGTACCCGTTTACACATATCGATGGCGCCACTGATCCAAACGAAAGCTTACGATGCAGGCATCGATACCTACATCTTAGCTTTGCTGAGGTCGAATTTTGAGTTCATTCAGTGCGTGGTTTGAGTTTTGTGACAGTTACAGTGGAAAAGAGGATAGAAAATCCCGCCAAATGCGAAGACCGAAGCCATCAGTTTTTTCGTTGAAAGCGGCTGCTTCGACTTGCGCGGATTTGTTGGAGATCGTGGATGGCGTTTGCTCTCAGGTGTGAAATGGCACATCCAGGTTTCATCCCCAGTAACAATTCGATCGAGGAATTCATCGCCGTGTTGCTTGTAACGAGTCAAGAAGGACGGCACTGAATCCATGCGATTGCTCTTGTGCTCGTCGGAAGACGTTTTGGGCTCCCACCTTGCGCAAATTTTCCTATAGTTCAGATGGTCCATAACGATTTCGTGGAGCAGTGCTTGCATACACGTTTCACTAAGTTTTACTCGCCGATTTTGCCTGATGAAATCATGGACGCGTTTCTTGAGATCTTCGGTGATAAGGGACGGGTGACCTGACCGCTGTTCGTTGTGCACAGTAGCTCGTCCCTTTTTGAAGTTTCGAACCCAACGCCTTACAAATGACTCATCCATAGTTCCCGTGCCGTAAACTTCCGTAATTCTGTCATGAATTTCTGCATTCAAAAAACGGATGACGGCTCGCACTTCACATTTGGCGGGATTTTCTATCTTCTTTTTCATTTTAAACCATCACAAAACTCAAACCACGCACTGAATGAACTTTAAATTCGACCTCAGCAAAGCTAAGATGTTGGTATCAATACCTGCATCGTATGCTTTCATTTGGATCAGTGGCGCCATCAATATGCGTAAACGGGTACTGCCCTCATACAAGTTTGCTAAAATTAGACTATTACTATTGTCCATTGGAGCTGCATTTGAAATTGCAGAAGCACATCCTCCTTCAAAATATGACCCTTGTGCAACAACACACTTTTGCCATCACGTGTAAAGTTCATCGAAGCTTGTCTGGAATCCATTTTTGGCCATGTCCTTTAATTCAGCCTGCGATGCACATTTAACTTCATCTGAAGATTGAAATCGACGACCCTGCAGGCGTCTTGCCAGTTCAGGTGAGATTAGGTGAAATTGCGAGATGAGGTGAGTAAGGAGGATGAGGCAAAGCAGTTATTTTCGTTTACGCAAGAAAGTCATTGATGAGTAGGAATCGGTGAGCAGGAGCGTTGTCATGCAACAGCACCCATGACTACTCAGCCCACATTTTTGGTCTCTTCTTCCGGATCGACTCACGCAAACGACGCAGGATTTCGACGTAGAGTTCTTTGTTCACAGTGCGTCCTTTGGGGATAAATTCCAGGTGCACAATGCCTTGGATATTGAAGAATACCTCTAGCATGACCTTTCCTTTAGAACGTTGCCGATGCTGTCTTGGATTGCGGGTTGTACAAAAATCACCATTTCTCGTCTCCAGTAACAATTCTGCCAAGTAGGGAAAGATGTTTGTCAACAGCCGAGATTAAGTCTCCTGCCATTTCCATTCGAATTGCCTTTTGGTCTTCGTTTAACATGCGGGGAACGATGTGTTGACACCATGTGCATGTTGATATCCTTAGTCAGTATCAGCTGACGTGTGGCCTCTGATATCCCAACTGATTCTGCTATTTGGCAAGTTGTTTGCTGCCTGTTTGT
Organism: Rhysida immarginata; assembly: GCA_023313115.1. Classification (NCBI taxonomy): domain Eukaryota; kingdom Metazoa; phylum Arthropoda; class Chilopoda; order Scolopendromorpha; family Scolopendridae; genus Rhysida; species Rhysida immarginata. The sequence goes on from JAHWFO010050193.1 coordinate 1,580,383, forward strand.
ACGTACTGCCGCAGAAACCTTGTTGATGTTTTCATCACTGCGGAAGGTCACGGAACGGCCGCAGCCTTCGTCGTCTTCGGCACTTTCCCTGCCTTCTGTGAAACGACGATGCTACTCGAAAGCTTGCGTTCTCGATAACATTTCACTTCCGTACACATGCTTCAACATTACTCGCCGAAAGCGAACACAAAATCTGATATTGATTCTCTGCTCAAGTAACGCCATTTCTTTCAGTCGCCAGCTACTAAATGCACCTGCCTACAAAAAGTGCTGTCGGCGCGAGATTTCAACCAATTGATTTGGGACAAACCATTTTTTAGAAAAGGGGGGGAGAGACATCTCCCTTCCTTCTCATCACGCTTTGTAGCTGGCGAGGAACACATGATGAATTTGTTGCCATTCTGGCTGTCCGAAAGTTTTCAGCTGTTGAACTGTTTGGGGTCCTTGTTAACGTTAACTTCCTCTTAATAGCCCACCATATACAGAGGGTTGAACACATTACAACTAAACAATTTACACATGCAAATTCTCCAGCCACGTGCTTGACAGGGCTACACAGTCGTGAGGAGTTATAAAGGGGACATCGCTTCATGATTCTTAATTGTTGTACAAACAGTAGCTGCGAGAATGCCGCCAAAAATCAATAGATATTGGGAAGGATATAGAAATGCACAACGAAACGCGAGCTGGGTGACAAAGCCAAGCTCTCCGTCTTCAAATCTGTCTTTGTTCCCATTCTCACCTACAGTCATGAGGCTTGGGTAATGACCGAAAGAGTGCGATCGCGGGTACAAGCGGCCGAAATGAGATTTCTGAGAGGTGTGGCAGGTGTTACCCTACTAGATAAGGGAGTGCACAGCAGCACAATAAGGGAGTCTTTAGGTGTTGAGCCGCTACTTCTCCGCATCGAGAGATCTCAGATGCGCTGGTATGGCCACGTGATACGGATGCCGCAAACTAGTCTTCCTAGGCAGTTCTTATTTTCCAAGAGACCAAGGGGTCGGCCTAGAACCAGAGGGCTAGACTACATGGAGAATCTGGGTTCGAGTCGCTTGGATATTACCAGGGAGGACGTGCGCCTGATGGCGGAAGATTGCGATCGCTGGAGATCCTCCATAGGGCTGCTGCCCCCGCGACCCTAACGGATAAGCGGGTTTGAAAAGTAAGTAAGTATATAAATGCACTTTCGACGCAAAGTGGTCCTATTCCACGATTATAAAACAAGGCAAGTACCATTTTGAAGTCAATAATCTTTAGGATACTAAATAAAAGCAGAAAAACCGTAATAGCAGCAACGTTGGACGAACCAGGACCCTCGACACAACGACACACTCCAAGCAGAACACCAGAGGCTGTAGCCAAAGTCAAGCGTCTCATGTCTCCAGAAAATCGCAAAACTCAAAGGGCTGTCACAAACAAGATAGGGGTATCCCAGTCAACGGTATGCAAACATCTCCGACTGTAAAAATGGCAGTTCATTGTGACCTTGGACGAGGCATGTTTACCTGTTGGACTGCAACAAACCCAGAGCAATTTACTACAGACCTAAGGATGAAAGAACTTACCAAGATGGCACAGGGAATGCAGAGAAAGTTTTTTGAAAGGATTCATGATCATAGCTGGATACTGCTACAATGGCAAATTGCGTATACAGAAGGTAAACTCTCGCTACTAAAAGAGGAACATTTTGGACCCACTGTTTCACCATGAGGTTTCCACACTGTAAGGACAGGACCGAAATCTGGTATGGGTGCATCAGGATAAAGCTGCGAGTCATATGTCCAAGTCAACAGTTGCCCATTTGCCAACACTGGAACAGGAGACGGGCATGCATTCAATTCCGTTTCAAGACATACCTGAGAAATGTGCAGAATCATCCTCCATGGATTATTGCGGCTTTGGACTGCTGAAACGCATTCTTGGAAGTAGGCGACCCCGTACATTGGATGACCTTTGAACAGGAATGGGCACAGATCGGCCTAAATTCTCTGCAGCAAAGTCTTATTGAATGGAAACTGCGACGTGGAGCCATAGATCGGCACCAGATAGAACATCACCGAACATGGCGGCAGGGATTCTCGTAGACTTAATGATGTTTGCAAATCGTTTAGTTGTAACATACTCGACCCTCTGCATTCTCTATTGGGGACGAATCAGGACTGCAGGCCGGCAGATTTAACACCGAATTTGTCTGTTGTGTAGGCACTGTCCTGTATTGCGAGCGGCGTGGGATTTAGTATTATCTTGTTGAAATAGAAAGGGACTCATTCCAAAAACATACACTGTCATATCAATGAATTATGACCAGCACCCCTTCAAGGCACACGCATGGTTCGCCCCAACAAAGATTATACATTGCAAAATTTGCATAACTGGCTCAGAAAGCTTTAAGCTGGTGCATCAAACAGCAGGTGCACGAGCCTCAAGATGGGTAAACGTCCGGATTTAACCGACATCCAAAAAGGGATGATAGTAGGCTATCGCAGCAAGGGTGGCACCATCTCCGAAACTGCGCGATTTGTGAACTGTTCACGGTCTGCTGTAGTGAAGGTGTACAAAAGAGTGGATAGCAGGGACAGAAATTGTGTTCCAACGTCATCACTGTAAAGGGTCACGAGCCATCGACCAATGGCGTGAGCGGCGCTTAAGATGGCTCGTAAAAGGTGACAGGAGAGCCACAGTCCATCGACTGACCACCAGATTCAACAGTGGTGCCAACAGACGTGTATGAGACATTACCGTCGAATGCACCCTTCTATGGATGGGCCTGAACAGTCGACGCACGGCTGCTGCACCCATGTCGACCAGGGGTCATCTTCAACAATGCCTAGACTTTGCACGTGAGCACTACCATTGGACCACAGACGAGTGGGCTAAGGTCGCCTTCTCTGACGAGTCGAGGTTTTTGCTCCATAAGATTGACGGGCGACGGCGAATGCGTTGTGAACGCCAGGAAAGACTGCAGGAGGCTATTGTGGGCCGGAAACAGGCTGGTGGGGGATCTTCTGTTGGGAGCAGTTAGGTCCACTGATTCATCCAGAGGGCAATTTGAATGCCTGTGGCTATCTGTCAATTGTTGCGGACCAGGTGCACCCGTACATACTCACCCCCAATGTGATGGTGTGTTCCAGCAGGACAATGCACCCTGCCACGAGGCACGTGTCCTTCTAGATTGGTTCGAGGAACACTCTACTGACTATCGAGTGCTCCCTTGGCCTGCTAATTCGCTGGACGTCAATCCAGTCGAACATCTGTGGGAGCACCTTGATCGCCATGTACAGCAGCTGGACCCTCCACCTATGACTCTCGAAGCTCTGTGGACAGCACTTGAAGTGGAATGGACTGCCATACCATTGGACAGATACTGCGCACTTCTTGCGTCCATGCCACGGTGCCTAACAGCAGTTATAGTGCGAAGAGTGGGTACTACCATTACTAAGCAGGTGGTCATAATTCAGTGCTATGACAGTGTACAGGGTCGGGACACATGAATTAATGACCACCTGCTAGTATCCGGAATATCCACCTTTGGCTGCTAGCATAGCAGCTAGTCGACGTGGCAGAGAGTCAATAAGTCCTCAGAAGGTGGTGGCAGGTATCGGGACTATTCGGTGATCAGTGAATCCCATAATTCCATGACCGTGCTTTGTGGAGGGTCCAGCTTGCAGACATGGTGACCGAGATGGTGCTACAAATGTTCAATGGGGTTGAGGTCCGGGGAGTTTGGGGACCATGGAGTAGCTTGAATGCATCATCATGCTCCTCGAACCAGTTGTGGACAATTTTGGATGTATGGCAGGGAGCATTGTCCTGTTGAAAGTTGCCGTCACCCTGAGGAAACACTGTCGACAGGAAGGGGTGTACCTGGTCTGTGACTATCGTCACTTAAAGAACAGCATTTGGTGTACCCTCTAGCGGTATCAATAGACTCAGACCATACCAAGAAAACATCCCCCAAACAGTCACACTTCCCCCACCAGCCTGTCTGCCAACGATGGTGTCGGGATGCCTGTTCTCGGATGCTTCCCTGCGAATTCTCAATCGTCCGTCCACTCTGTTCACCAGAAACCACGACTTGTTAGAGAAAGCAACCCTTTGCCACTCGGCCGAGGTCCAATGGGGACAGTCCATTGCGAATTGGAGGCGTTTTCAGCGATGCACAGGCGTCAACATGGGTGCTGTTACCATACGCCTGCTCCGGAGCCCCAACCACAAGAGGGATTGTTGCGCTGTCTCGGTGCTGACACGCCTAGTGGCCGCACTGTTCATTTGCTGTGTCAGTTGCTCAACAGTGGCACGCCGATCGGTCTTGGCCGATGCTCGCCTCTAGGATCAATGGCCCGTGGGGCCCTACAGTTACGTCTTCGGTTGCTCGAAACTGTCTGGTTCGTCCAGTCGTGGTACACTTTCACAACGGCAGCCCTGGAGCAGTTCACAAAGATGGTCGTTTATGAAATGCTGCCCCCAGACCTTTATTGAAGCTGGCTTTCACCACCACCACTACCACCACCAACAACAACAAGTGTAAGTGTAGCTTAATCGGGCTACAAACACGTCATAATTGGTATCACTCCACTTCAAAAGGATGTGCGGCCAAGCCAGGTGTATACGTTTGTGCAGTGTGTTTATGAACACCTTTCGTTTTGCAAAGACTGCAATTATTGCTAACACCCCAACTGCAATACAGCTACATGCCACTACCTTTAACCCACATCTAAACCTCACGACGATTAGGGGGTTCTCAGGAAGGCGTCGTACTCTCCTTTACAAAGATCCGGACCACGGTAGCACACTCAAATGGCACACGTTAGGGTGGGACAACGGGGAGAGAGTGGTAACCCCTTACGCAAAATCAACAGACGCTTATACGGCACACAATTACAAACTAAACACCCCCTAGATGTCTTTTGGCTTAATTAAGGTACTACATATTGGCTGACACACCAAAAAGGGTTTTCCAGGCATAAATTTTTCAATATTGCTCCTATTAAACTGTTACCGATCCGTACTCGTGCATCCAGCATAGCTTCACAAATCCCGAGCAATAACCAGTTAGCATCACAGATTGCGAAATAATACAGAGGAATAAATGTCTGACACAAGGGTCGCTTGAAATCCGTTATGTTCTCCTGCAATTAGCAAGCACTGGTGGGAGTCGAGCGTTACGACCCATTTACTTAACGTAAATATAGCTGTTCAGCGTGCATATGCAAGAAAACACGACAGCACTTGAGATTAGACTTGAACTTGATATGAATCGGTTTATACGGGCAGAAACATAAGTCTGTTCCGATGGAATAAACCCGGGTTCACAAATGCACAAGCTACCCAAAATAAGAGAATAATTAGAGTCGATCTCACCAACTAGAAGTGAAGACACTACCGACTTCTTATCTTAGTAGATTGCAATAACAAAAGAATGTCGATCGCAGCGTTCCACTGGCGAGGCTCTAAAACGGACATTCCACAGGGTTTCTCATTGATTTCATTAAAACTTTGACGATCGCTCGTTAACCAGGATGAGGGCGGGGGAGACAAAAAACGAACGCTACCGCAAGCGAGCTTCCCTCTCTAACAACAACCGTTGCCCAGAGCGATCTCTCTTCCACAAACGATTTAATACAATACCTTTGTCGTGAGTTAAATTTCTGGAAACGTTGCGACAAGAAAGCGTTATTAAGATCGTTACCACTGTTGCCGCAGCCTTCCAGCCTTATTATTATTGCTTACAATATCGCTACAGAAAAAACAACTAATAACGCAAACTGTCAGCAAATAAGCTCTTAAAATCTCACCAACTACACTCGACCAAATACACCCCTCAAACATCACAACCACTACAATTACGCTACACAATTCACAACACCGCAATCAAATTAATTTTCAACATCCTCTACATAACGAAAATCACACACTGACACCAGTCACACTTCGACTCGCATTTTGGGATGTAGCAGCGAACACTAATGCTGGGTGCCCACTTAGCGAGACGATAGCGCGATTCTATCGCTTTGAGTCATATGCGCATGCGCAACAAACGCCAGGCGATCAATTCACTTCTCAGTGCCCACTTGACCCGACGGCCGCGTGATTGAATGCGCATGCGCTATCTACTTCAAGATTTCGTTTCCCACTTCAAGATTTCGTGCTTCCAAAATCAGAATTGGATATTTCGTGCATACAGAATTGCATATTACTTGATATCTTCAATCGAATTTTCCGTAGCGACATCCGACCATCTCGAAGTAGGTGCTGCCATGATTGCATGTGCCACGTGATTCGAAACTGTTTTCTGGTTAGGTGGCATGCAGAGCTTTTCCATCGCCTTAGATGCGCCACAGAATCGCTCTCGTGACGTCACTCTGCGCATGCGTGCTTCACAAAACGATAGAATCGCGCTATCGTCGCGCTAAGTGGGCACCCAGCATAAGGTTTTTGATAGAATCCCTGAGCCCATTTGCGCAACATCTGTCTGCGTTGCATTATCTCGAGTATTTATTTCTTTATTACTTTGTTTGGTTTAAAACTGTTTTGGGTGGGGTCATGGTGTGATGATGTTGTTGTAATAGCAAGATATTATATGCTGTTGTATTTTTATGTTTGCGTTTTTAGAGAAAGCGTAGAGTATTACAGCCTTCACATCGCAGAAGACGATGGCGAAGCTGATTTAGATTTTCCCTGTTTGGATACGAGGGAAGTGATTTCTAAGTTTGGATTCACAGTGTTAGCGCTGGTCGAAAGGAAGATTTCAACATCTTTGCCCGATGAAATAATCGTCACAGTGTAAGTTATAAAGAGTTTTTTTGCGTTGTTGTTGGAATTAGATGCTAAGTTGTATGAACTAAAGTAAGATTGGAAGGTAGGAAGCACCACTTGTCGGCAAAAGATCTGTATCTGTCACTGAAAAGTTGGTTGTCCGGACCGCTATACTGTAAGGTGAAATCTACGTGTAACATGTCAGCTTACTCTGTAACGGTCTGGATAACCAACTTTTTAGTGACGGATAAATCGGAATCTGCGTAAGAAATTATATTTTAAGTGTACACTGTCATATCACTGAATTATGACCACTCGCTTAGTAATGGCAGTAGCCACCCTTCGCCGCTATAACTGTAGGCGTCGTGGCATGGACGCAAGAAGTGCGCAGTTACGTGGTGATCGACGTGCTCCCACAGATGTTCGAATGGATCGATGTCCGGCGAATTAGCGGGCCAAGGGAGCACTTGAAAGTCATTAGTGTTCCTCGAACCGATCCAGAAGGAGACGTGCCTCGTGGGAGGGTAAATTGTCCTGCTGGAACACACCATCACATTTGGAGGAACGTCATGAGCGTGTATGGGGCCACCCGGTCCGCTACCATTGACATGCATTCAAATTGTGCTCTAGATGAATCAGTGGATCTAACTGCTCCGAACAGATGATCCCTCACACAGGTAAGCTACCCCCACCAGCCTGTATCCGGCCCACAACAGCCTCCTGCAGTCTCTTTTTGTGGCGTTCACGACGCACTCGCCATCGCCTGTCAATCTTATGGAGCAAAAATGTCGACTCGTCGGAGAAGGTGACCTTAGCCCACTCGTCTGTGGTCCAATGGCGGTGCTCACGTGCAAAGTCTAGGTTGACGTGGGTGCAGCAACCATGCATCAACTGTTCAGGCCCATCCATAGGAGGGTGTGTTCGACGGTAATGTCAGATACACGTCTGTTGGCATTACTGTTGAATCTGGTGGTCAGTCGATGGACTGTGACTCTTTACAGTGATGGCATTGGGACACGATTTCTTTCCCTGCCGTCCACTGTTTGTATACCTTCACTACAGCGGACCGTGAACAGTTCACAAATCGCACCGTTTTGGAGATGGTGCCACCCTTGTTGCAATAGCCTTCCATCATCCCTTTTTGGATGTCCGTTAAATCTGGATGTTTACCCATCTTGAGGCTCGTGCACCTGCCGTTTGATGCACCAGCTTTAAAGCTTTCTCAGCCTGTTATGCAAATTTTGCAATGTGTAATCGTTGTTGGGGCGAACCATGCGTGTGCCTCGAAGGGGTGCTGGTCATAATTCATTGATATGACAGTGTATTATTACATGTATCTACAGGGGTTGGACAAAATATGAGAGTGAGTCACATGAAAACCGCAAAATTGTAATTAAAATTCCAAATTTCGCCCGACAGTGTTGTAGAAATATCCAGTATGTGGCAGGAAACTAGAGACAAGCAAACAGGGTCACAGCTGTAGTTTGTGGGCGGATACACAACTGCTTCAATCAATCAGAAAATGTCAGGTTTCGGCGCATCTTTGTTGCCGTATTGGGCGAACACACTGTCGATATGAAATTGGCATTTGGAAATGTAATTTAAAAAATATTGCTGTCAAAAACAGCCTTCGCCTATGAGTGCGTTGAAGGTTGCTGCGAGACGCCATTTTGTGCGACTTTGATCTCGTTTGGGAATGAACTAATCAAAGGACGGTTAGTGCGGCCGCGAATTTAATTGTGAAATGGAAACCACCAGCGCACAGATGGTAGGGTTTGTAGGATTTTAGAAAATCACTCGTGGTATGATCTTCTGTGGGTGGCGTATTTCTGTGCAATCGAACGTTACGATTAGAAAGGGTGAAGACATTTGCATGTGAAGGGTGTCCCAAAGTGAGCTGACGTTTTAATTTTTTAATAAACACGTTTTTCATTTCAAAATTTATGATGTTTTTGCTTTATTAACGTGCACTTTATCCGTAAGATAACCCCAGAGAAAGAAGTCAAACATTGTCAAGTCACGTGATCTTCACAGTCAACTCATATTGCCTTGCTGTGAGGTAACACGACCGTTAAATTTTTGAAGTGTATTTTGACGATTTATCAGGTCGTAGCATATGAAATGTTGGATTTCGAGGCGGGTTCCGCAAGTACCCATAACAAAGTGGTACGTTCCCAGATATAAACCTATCAGCGACCACCTGCCTGAAATTTGCATGTCTGCGACGATATTTAATAGCATTTGAACCCAAGCAAAGATAGTCATGACTTCATGCGAATTACATGTGATAATGCATTACGAGTACGGGTTGCATCATACTGCATCCAACGCCTCTCGAAACATGAATAAGGTATTTGGTGGAGGCACCATAATGGAAGAATATCTGTAAAACAAACGTCACAGGGGTAGCCACATTTGGATGCCATTTTTCTCGTTAACGGTTGAGTTTCAGACCCATGTTGTTAGGACATTAGTTTCTTATTTGGCCACATGGAGTATGCATGCGAAGTTTGTGACTCGCCCTATATAATTTTGTGTACATGAACGTTAACGTTTTCTAATTAAAATCTTCTTTATAGGAACATTCCTCAAGTAGGTTTTTCCAAGATCCCAGTAAGCAGTGTCGACGTTAATCTACAGGAGATTTTGGAGAAAACTCTGAGACGGAGAAAAGGGATGATAAAGACCAAAGGTATGTGATTTAAACAAAATACACTGTTAGTCCTCTTTCACACGGTCCGAGCAGCACCCGGATGCTGTATTCACACTGGCCCGGAGCTTCCCAGCTGCCCCTTGAGCCCATGTCGTTGAGGCTTCTCTGCATTTCTTTATACAGGCGTTTGCCTGGTCGACTAGAGTGCAGTCCAAGCAAACGCCTGTGCCAGATAATGTGCAAAGCATGGAATTCACTCGCTGTTTTGTCCGGCGGATCTGACCGGCGGGCGTGTTTGTCGAGTGAGATCCACCTGTGTATTTCATGGACGTTGCCTGCCAGCCGTTCGGCCCGTACAGCCCATTTTTGCGACGCGTATATGGACAGATCCATGAGTGAATGCAGGCGCACGGATGTGCCCCCACCAGGCATCCATTTCAGCAGCCAATGGGAAAGCTTTAACACTCGTGTTTTGTGCAAAAGATCTTTCTCGCTGGTCTCGTGTTTTGCTTGCTCAGCAAAGTCAGAAAAACGCTCTGCAGGCAACTGGCATGTCTGAGTGTGTGTGTGTGTGTGTGTGTGTGTGTGTGTGTGTGTGTGTGTGCCCAAGGCCGCGAACACCCGTCAGTCAGATCCGCCAGGCAAAACCGTGAGTGAATTCCACGCTAAAGAATCGGCCTCGGTGGCTCAGCGGTTGCGTGGTCGCCTCTGATGCTCGAGGATGCGGGTTCGATCCCGGCCGAGGACGACGAGGATTTTTCAGGGGGAAATCCTGAGATCACGCACTTCCTTCGGAAGGGAAGTAAAGCCGTTGGTCCCGTGTAGTCGTTTGCCGGCTGCACGTTAAAGAACCCTTGCGAGGCAAAATTTGCGGCCCCTATAACGCCGTCCTGAAATGACCACAGCAGTTGAAAAGGACGTTAATACCAAACAAACCAAACCAACCAACCAACCACGCTAAAGAACCTTGTCTTTCCCGTGTATTGCTATTTTTTCCGGGTGATGGGCAAATGCCCGGATCGTGTGAAAGAGACCTTAGGTTTGTCGTCTTACTTTATTTCTATAAAAACAAAACAACAGTATCCCTTTAGCTAGTTTAAAATTCAGACTAACGTTATCTACAACGGTGACAAAAATACAAGGTGCATCTAAACAGTTCGGCGAATGGATGGATATCTGCAAAACAACGCGAGGTAAAAATGCGGCCACATGCATGCAACCATTGGACCGATGGCATGCAGCAAGGAGTTTTAAGAAACCGATGCAGATCGGTGTACAACGCAACTTCTTGGCCCAATGCCTTGTAACTCTTATCACACATCCATTGTACTCGCCTGATCTGGTTCCAAAGAGGTCCTGAAGGGCACACGTTTTGCAGACATCCGACGACGTCCGACATCTGTGCTTCGATCGATTTCAAAATAGGCCTTTGCTGACTCATCCCAGCAACTTTATCAAAGATGTCAAAAGTGTATTGTGTCCCACGGATGTTACTTTGAGGGTGGGGAAAGGTATTTTGCTTTATTTGTTTGATGTTTCCATTCACCGAACTTTTTAGACTCACCTTGTATACACTGTCATATCAATGAATTATGACCAGCACCCGTTTGAGGCACACGCATGATTCGCCTCAACAACGATTACGCATTGCAAAATTTACATAACAGGCTGAGAAAGCTTTAAAGCTGGTGCATCAAACAGCAGGTGCACGAACCTCAAGATGGGTAAACGTCCGGATTTAACGGACATCCAGAAAGGGATGATAATAGGCTATCGCAGCAACGGTGGCACTATCTCCGAAACGGCACGATTTGTGAACTGTTCACGCTCTGCTGTAGTGAGGGCATACAAAGAGTGGACGGCAGGGACAGAAATCGCGTCCCATCACCATTACTGTAAAGGGTCACGAGCCGTTGACTGACGGGGTAAGCGGCGCCTACGATGATTCATAAAAGGTTACAGGAGAGCCACAGTCCATCGACTGACCACCAGAGTCAATGGTGGTGTCAACAGTCGTGTATCCGACATTACTGCCGAACGCACCCTGCTACGGATGGGCCTGAACAGTCGACGCACGGTTGCTGGACCCATGTCAATGAGGGGTCATCATTAACGACGCCTAAACTTTGCACGTGAGCACCGCCATTGGACTACAGACGAGTGGGCTGAGGTCGCATTCTCCGACAAGTCAAGGTTTTTGCTTCATAAGATTGACTGGCGATGGCGAGTGCGTCGTGAACACCATGAAAAGAGACTATAGGAGGCTATTGTGGCTGGAAACAGTAGTGTGCACGTGTGAGGATCTTCTGTTGGGAGCAGTTAGATCCACTGATTCGTCTGGGGGGCAATTTGAATGCCTGTGGCTATCTGTCAATCGTAGCGGACCAGGTGCACACATACATGCTCACGATGTTCCCCCAATGTGATGGCATGTTCCAGCAGGACAATGCACCCTGCCACAAGGCACGTCTCCTTCTGGATTGCTTCGAGGAACACTCTACTGACTTTCGTTGCAAATGGGAGACTGTCGACTTGGTTGGATGACTCGCAGCTTTATCCTGATGCCCCCGTACCAGATTTCCGACGCTTAACTAGTCGGAGATATTTGTGGATTATGTTGCATACTGTTGACTGTGATGCCCCTACCTTGTTTGCGATAGCCCTTTGAGTTTTGGGATTTTCTGCAGCGATGAGATGCTTGACTTTGGCTACAAACTTCGGTGTTCTGCTTCGAGTGGGTCATTGTCTCGAGGGTCCAGGTTCGTCAATGTTGCTGGTATTGCAGTTTTTCTGTTTTTATTTAGTATGTTGCAGATTCGTGCCTTTGAAATGGTGAGACCCCTGCATTGTTTTATAATCGTGGAATAGGACCACTTTGCGTTGGAAAGTACATTTACATAACCTTCCCAATATCTATCAATTTTTGGTGGCATTCTTGCAGCTAGCGTTTGCACAACGATTAAGAATGATGAAGCGATGTCCTTCTTATAACTCCTCACGACCGCGTAGCCCTGTCAACCATGTGGCTGGAGAATTTGCATGTGTAAATCGTTTAGTTGTAACAAGCTTCGAGAATCGTAGGTGGAGGGTCAAGGTGTTCCCACAGATGTTCAATTGGATTGATGTCCAGTGAATTAGCGGGCCAAGGGAGCACTCGAAAGTCAGTAGAGTCAGTTCCTTGAACCAATCCAGAAAGGGATGTGCCTCATGGCAGGGTGCATTGTCCTGCTGGAACACACCATCACATTGGGGGAACATTGTCAGCATGTACGGGTGCACCTGTTCCGCTATGATTGACAGGACAGATAGCCACGGGCATTCAACTTGCTCTCTAGGCGAATCAGTCGACCTGACTGCTCCCAACAGAAGATTTCCCACACGTGCACACAACCCCACAAGCCTGTTTACTGCCCACAATGGCCTCCTGCAGTCTCTTTTTGTGGCATTCATGATGAACTTGCCATTGCCTGTCAATCTTATGGAGCAAAAACCTCGACTCGTCGGAGAAGGCGACCTTAGTCCACTCGTCTGCGGTCCAATGGCGGTGCTCACGTGCAAAGTCTAGGAGTCGTTGATAACGACCCCTGGTCGACATGGGTGCAGCAGTCGTCCGTCGACTGTTCAGGCCCACCCGTAGCAGGGTGCGTTCGACGGTAATGTCGGATACACGTCTGTTGGCACCACTCTTGAATCTGGTGGTCAGTCGACGGACTGTGGCTCTCCTGTCACCTTGTACGAGTCACCGTAGGCGCCACTCACCCCGTCGGTCGACGGCTCGTGACCCTTTACAGTGATGGTGTTGGGACGCGATTTCTGTCCCTGCCGTCCACTCTTTGTACACCTTCACTACAGCGGACCGTGAACAGTTCACAAATCTCTTTCTTTTCCAAACACAAACTTTCGCCAGTCGTCTGGATGTTTGTTAGGGAGCTCAAGGGAAAAACCTGTATCTCCTTTGCCTCCTCGATAGACACAGCCTTGTCTGTATCGTCTGCGTTTTGTGCTCAATAATTCTTGGAAACGAATGTTCTATCGGTGCATCATGATGATATGTATCATTGAATTGTCACCACATCGGTTTCCAAAACATTTAAATTATAGTCAAACTGCATCGGGGTTTTTTAGGAAATGTTTGGATCTGCTGCTGTGCTACTATAATAAGATTAGGATGATATCTGTTGTCATGACTGGGGAATATCACTGACTATTTAGACCCGTCTTTCTTTCGATGAAGTGTTGCAATATGTGAATGTGAATCTTTCTATATACAAGGTGCATAAGGTATTTGAGGACAGATTCACGTCAAGAAAGAAAAGAGATATACACTGAGTTAGCAAAACTCATGGGATAGCAAGCACATTGATTGATGGGCATGGCTCACAAATTCACAGAGGTAACGGATTCTGGGAATGGACCATTAGACGTTGTGGGAAGAGCTTGGATAAGTGATTAATCAGAAATGGCACGTCGTCGCGAGTTGACGTCTTTTGAACGGGGTATGATAGGAGGTGCCCGACGCATGGGATGTTCCATTTCGGCAGTGGTGCAGGAATTTGGCTTTCCCCGCTCAACTGTCTCCAGGGTGTATCGGGAATGGCTGGATGAAGGCATCATAGTCCACAACAGGCACCATACCAGCGACACCTGGGACGAATGATTCAGAGAGACAGGAGCGCAACAGTGCAGCATATCACAGACCAGTTCAATACTGGCCGCACTAGAAACGTCTCTCGGTGGACAATCCGTCGGAATCTGCATGCCCTCGGGTTTGGCAGCCGTCGCCCTACACGGGTGCCAATGCTTACCCAGCGTCGTCGGACACTCCGGCGTGCATTTGCCACCGACCATCTTGGCTGGACTCTGCAACAGTGGCGTAACGTCATATGGTCAGATGAGTCACGATATCAACTGTACCACGCTGATGGGAGGCACCGTGTGGCGCAGACCTCACGAAACGATGGATCCCGCATGCCAACAGGTGGTGGTGCAGGGTGGTGGGGCGTCAGTGATGGTCTGGGGTGCATTTTCTTGGTTTGGAATGGGCCCTCTGGTTATCCTGGACCAAACGTTGAATGGTCCACGGTATCGTCAACTCATCGGAGACCATCTGCACCCGTTTTTGACATTTCGACACCCTGACGACGTAGCAGTATATCAAGATGACAATGCTCCACCACATCGCTCCAATGTCGTCCGCGAATGGTTCGAGGAGCATGCAGGAGAGGTCCAACGACTGAGCTGGCCAGCTCGGAGCTCTGACATGAATCCCATCGAGCATATCTGGGATGCTGTTGAAGTCGGGCTCCAGGCACTGGATCATTACCGCCCACGAACGGGCAGCAACTATCTTCGGTGTCAACTGCCTCCAGAAGTGTACCAGGGACTTGCAGACTCACTACCACGCCGTATTGCTGCACTCCACAGGGCCAGAGGTGGCCCGACCAGATATTAAGTAACTATCCCATGAGTTTTGCTAACTCAGTGTAAGTCGAGATAATAACTTTATAATCGAAACATAAAGTTATTCGGCATGTGTGAATCAAATGGCCGTGGTTCATATTGGTCATTACTCAAGCAATGGCAGCTTTCAATACATTGACTTCTTTCTCCACAACACTCCATACGTAGTAGTCCAATGGATTCAGGTCAGGGGAGTTAGGAGGTTAAGTCATCATGGAAGTTGTTGATCTGAGTAGGTGGTTTTCCCGTGTTTTACCCGACAAAAACTGACCTCTTCGCATAACGTACGAGCGATATCTGATGTTTTCACGGACAACATTTCTGATTGTTCCTTCCGACACGTGGAGATCTTTGGCACCTTGGTCATTCTTCATTTTGTGTGGTCTAGCAGTCACCGTTTCTTCCGTTCACACGCTTGTGTCGTCGAGGGCCACCTGGGAATTTTGATGACCACTTGGTCGCTACTTGCACAGTTTCTCAATAGTCTGCTAACTCTTCATTATCTCCAGTTACTGTTGCTTCCTCCCTACTGCATGGAATGTATCAACTGATGAGCCTATACAGGCACCCAGGCACCCTCTATCAACCCATATCGTCTTGTCCATTGAGCATGCATCTAATTGTTTACTAGTTGGAGGTAGATGACCCCCCCCCCCCCCACTAAATATGGATAAGGTCGGATAACTCCTTGTTGGTGTGGCAATTTCATTACATAGCAGCGTCTATTAAAATGAGCTTATTACTCGATTTAATTTGAACAATTGTATTTGTCATTTTGTCTTGTAGGCTTGGAATATTATTTAGAGAAGCAAAATGAACCAGGAGTACCTTTGAATCTGGAAATGACGTTAAGGTCTTTGGATACAAGTGAATTTTGTCTAGTACGAACAAACAGTAAGTAAATGCTTAGTAGGTATGACAGTTTTAATTGACATAAAGCATTTGAGATAATCTTAATGAGTAGAGTTCGATTGTGGGTTTTTGATTCTTGACTTGCTCTGGAAGGTCTCGTTATTCACTATGGCAAAACCTCGCAGTACGAATGCACCATTGTATGAATAATTTTACTGTACAAGACAGAAATTTGAGGAAGTGGACTGACCTGTTGGGATCTTGAAGATATACACTACCCTATCAAGATATTTTAGTATCTCGTCAGTTCACCTTTTGCCGCTATCACAGCTTCTACTCTCTGGGGCATACTGTCCACAAGTTTTTGATACCTTTCGACAGGTCGTTTTCACCATTCTGCCATAAGTGTCTTGGACAATTCGGTCACGGATTTCGGGCGTTCCGCACAAGCATGCAGTATATGCCTACAGTCGTTGCTTTATGTGCCAAAGTGCTGCCAGAGAGATGGGAGTGCAGCGTTGTCCAGAACGTCTTGGTAATGCTCTGCGTTCATATGTCCATCCACAGAAACAATTGCACTCAACTTATACCATGAAAAGCACCCCCACCCCATCACCGACCCTCCACCGAACTTCACCGTGGGCACAACACAGCTTGGCAGATAACGTTCACCATACCCAAACCCGCCCGTCCGATTGCCAGACGGTGTAGCGGGTCTTATCACTCCATTTGACTATTCGCCATCGATCCAGAGTCCAATGTTGTCGCTGTTTGCACCATTGCAATCTCCTTGCTGTGTTGCTGGTGCTGACGTGATATTTGTGGGCTGCCGCTCTGCCATAAAAGCCCATTGCATGCAGTTCCCTGCAAACAGTCAGGTTGCTCACAGTTGTTCTCTTCGACTCTATGAACGATCTTGTCAGTCCATCAAGAGATGTGTGATGGTTTGCAGTGACCATTTTATGAAGAGCCCTTTGCTCTCTGACCAACGTGATCTTGGGTCTTCCAGTCCTAGGCGGAACACATGTGGTGTCTTTCTCTTTCCATGCCCGGATGACGTTGTGAACAGTTGATGTTTCTCTAACAGTTTTGCCTGTGAGATGGTACCCAACGATTGTACCCATTTGGAAGTGTAAAAGCTCTTTTCTTTGAGACATTCTTACAGCATTCATGCAAGCATCATCTCATAACGACATGTTTTAACCAGCAATCGTGGGAAAACGACAAAACATATCGCTAGATCCCCGTGAACAAATTAGACTGTTACGCAATGAAGGACTAACTTTTGATGCCATTGCCAAAATTGTCGACTGCAGCAAATCATGTTGTATACGTACAATTCAGCGGTACAACAACACTGGTCCTGTCGGAGATCGTTCGAGACCAGGAAGACCTAAAAATCCAACCCCGCACATCGACCGTATCATTCGTCGTCTCTCCAAAAAAGACAGATTCTTAACTGTGAGAATGATTCAAGGTGAATCGTCTGCTTATCGTCACGTTAGTATTCATTCTCATACTAGTCGTTGATGATTAAACCAGTTTAGTATGTTTGGGCAAGTGGCACGAAAGAAACCTCTCTTGTCATTAAAGAAGAGGAAAGCTAGGTTAGCTTTTGCTCGTGCCATCTCAACTGGACAACAAGACAGTGGAAAAACGTGCTGTGGTCAGATGAGACACAGGTACAGCTGTTTGCATGCGATGACAGAAAGTACATCAGGCGTAATAAACATGAAACATACAAGTCACAGTGTTCACAGCCGAGGGGGAAATGTGATGATGTGGGGTTGCTTTACAAATCCATCCTCGAGGATATTATGCTTTCTTATGTCGATGATAATGTGCCCCTTACACGGTCGTTCCAGCACGATATTGACCCGAAACATACCAGCAGACTTGTGAAGGATTGGTTACTGACTAATCATATCAAAGTTATGGAATGGTCTACTCAGTCAGGGGATTTGAACCCCATAGAAATGCTATGGATTGATGTCAAAAGGGCTGTTAAAGAAAAAAAACAAAAACAAACGCAATAGTATTCTTACAGTATTCGACATGATAAAGAAGCATGGAACAACATTCCGGAAGATCGGTGTAAATGTCTATTGAATCCATGTACAGATGATGTGTAGCCGTTTTTAAAAACTTTGGTTACCCAACTAAATATTGATTCTGTGATCATGCATGGTTATTTGTTGGTGTAAATTTTTTTGTAATTGCTTAAGAGTTTTTGGTAACAAACAACGTAAGCCAATACTGGTGTTAAATTTTTGGCCACCACTGTAGCTCACTCTTCCCAGAGGCAACGATTAACGTCCTTGGATTCCTCATGTACATACAGTAGACTCCACTTATAAGAGCTACACATATAAGAGCCACTGAAACATGACAAGAAAAACAACGGGGTCCAGTCAGTGACTGTGACTTTGCCAATTTCGCGATGTATGGAATCGTAAAATACACTACATGATCAAAGGAGTTGGGACACCCCTGTGAACACGTGGGGTGGTTCTCCTGGACTGGACTGGGCCCGCTCATCAAGGTGGACCTGCTCAATGCTGATGGCTACAGGACCATTCTGGATAACGGGGCACTTCCAGTGCTGTGGGAACACTTCGGTGACGGGCCGTTCCTCTTCCAGCACAACAATGCGCCTTGCCACAAAGCAAGATCCATGTCCAACTGGTTTGACGAGATGCGGGTTGAAGAACTGGATTGGCCCGCCCAGAGTCCTGATCTCAACTCCATCGAACATCTTTGGGACGAATTGGAATGACATGCGAGATCCAGGATGGTTCGCCCGACATCTGTCCAGGAACGGACCACGACACTCCTCGAGATCAATACCTGTGGACACATACTGTAAACTTGTGGACAGTATGCCATGCAGGGTGGAGGTAGTGATAGCAGCTCGGGGTGGTCCTACACACTACTGACTGAAGCTTTTTGGAGAGCAACAGGTGTCCCAACTCCATTGATCATGTACTTGTTTTCTAAACATGTCTTTTTTTATTGAAATGTAAAGCGTAATGTAGTGAAATCTTTATCTTTG
This sequence comes from Rhysida immarginata, assembly GCA_023313115.1. Lineage (NCBI taxonomy): Eukaryota > Metazoa > Arthropoda > Chilopoda > Scolopendromorpha > Scolopendridae > Rhysida > Rhysida immarginata. Next base: position 1,599,156 of record JAHWFO010050193.1, read on the forward strand.
AATTTTTTAAGATTTTATTTTAATATTTCTCTTTGCAAGGTAAACGTGGTGCCGATACACCAGAAGAATGGCAACTAGCGTCGAAAAACTTAAGTGTAATGGAAGCACCATTATTTCAACTGTACAAGGTTGTTCTCACCCATCAACTGTATAAAACAGAGGTGCATTTAGGTAATTAAATCCACTTATCTATCTACGAGGCCTGTGAGAAAAGTATCCGACCCTGAGCATTGGAAACCTAATCACCCTCAAAGTAGTCTCCTTGGGACTCCACACAAGCGGTGCCGCCATTGTTGGAAGCATTCCTGGAAAGCGTCTTTCGGAATGGAGTTTAGCTTGGCTGTCGTTGCAGCCATGATGTTCTCTCTTGTCTGAAATCACGTTCCTTTCAATGACCTCTCGAGTTTGGGGAACAGCCAAAAGTCACAGGGGGCCAGGTCAGGAGAGTATGGAGCCTGTTGTACCACGGGAGTCTGGTTTTTCGCCAAAAAAGTCTGAATCGAGTTTGGTTTTTGAGGCGCCAATTGCCTGTCGACCACAACTGCGGTCTCTTGCGCCGCACTGCATTACGTAGGCGACGGAGGACATCCCTGTAGTACTCTTTGGTGATTGTTTGACCTTGTGGTGTACCACACCGCGAGAGTCAAAGAAAGCAGTCGGCATCGCTTTCACATTGCTGCGCACTTGGCGGGCCTTCTTTGGTCGTGGTGACGAGGAATGCTTCCACTGTGACGACTGATGGATTCCACCTGGCTGTCGCCCAGTTTCTGGCAAAATTTGATGCATTAACGCTGCTCCAGTCGTTCCGTCATTTTCCTTCAAATCAAAAACCAATGACAGCACAACACACTACCTCCCTCTAATGCTGATTGCCAGCAACTGACGCTATTGAGAGGTGGGAAAAAAATTCATGCATATGCACAAAGGTTCAAGGTCAGCTCGTGCAAGCACGCGCGATCCAAATCCATCGGGTTTTTGCAAAAAAAAATTAGGTCGGATACTTTTCTCACAGGCCTCGTATACAGAATAAAATAGCAGCGAGGCGAAAAGTGTACGTTAAATTGTTGTGAGAAAAAGTGGTTACTACGTGTATTATAAGGGTCGTGCAAATGAAAACGAAAATTATTTATTTTATCCAAAGTGTATACAAGGAATTTAAAAGTACTCTCCAGATGCATTAAGGCATTTATCCCACTGTATAACAAGGCGTGGAATTCTTTTATGGAAGAAGTCTTTTGGTTGCGTTTGGAACCATTCCAAAAGCTCTTCCTTCACTTCATCATCCGAATGAAACCTGCGGCCTTTCAGATGTTTCTTGAGATCCTCGAACACGTCAAAGTCACATGGGGATAAGTCAGGGCTGTAAGGTGGATGCTGCGTGGCTTCCCAGTTGAATGTTTTGATGAGGTCTACTTTTGCTTTCGAGGACGTTCTGTAAGAAGTCCAGGATGCGTGCACTTGATGGCTACGCGCAGTGCCTTCAATGTTTCTCCATATCGTGCTGCGTTAACTGTGGTGCCTTTTTCGAGAAAGTCCAATAAAATCGGGCCTTTGCAATCAATAAACACTGTCGACATCACCTTCCCCATGCTGTTTGCGATTGGTTTTGATTTTTTCGGGAGTGGTGACCCATAATGCTTCCATTGATGACGTTGACGTTTGATTTCTGGTTGGAAACGAAAGCACCAAGTTTCATCCCCTGTAACGATTCTGTTGAGAAAACTCTCTCCTTCCTGTTCATAGCGAGTCAAATGTTGCACGGACTTGGCCATTCGAACTCCAAATTGTTCTGATGTCAAACGATTTTTCTGTAGTGCAGATGGTTCCTGATAATGGAGTGAACAGTTCCATGAGTAAGGCCAGTTTTAGCAACCACGACATCGTTTGTCACTTTTCTGCTTTCCTTTAAGACAGCATCCCCCAATTTTGGTTTTGGAATCATCCGTGATAGTGCGGTTTGCTTGTACAGGTCGTCGATCGTCTTACAATGACAACTGTCCCTTCGAAAACCTCTTGCTCCGTGCCCAAACACGAGTGAAGGTTGGGCAGTCGTTTCCATAGACGTTCTGCATACGACGATGAATTTCAGAAACTGAAACTCCTTCACACGTCAAAAAACGAATTACTGCTCTCTGTTCCTGTTTCTTTGACTCCACTTTGTTGTTTAAACGAAGCGATCACTCGCAGAACATAATGCAACACGTGCAACCAATTGTTCAATTTGCACGTGGGGTTTCTCAATTGTTGAAAACAAAAACGGTTTTTTTTTCCCCACACAAATTTTCGTTTTCATTTGTACAACCCTTACATTTACACGGACTGTGGAAATATCTTCAGGAGCAGGTTTTGTAGGATACGTCTCTACTTGTAACGGCGAGCTTTCATCACATGCCATTGCATGATACTCGTGATAAAAGTGCTGAAAGCAAAGTATTTTCTGGCACCAACTGCATTTGATACGTGAAGTCATTTGATACGTGATACCAGAAATTTTCCTTTAATCGAAAACGCCTCCTACAGAAGAAAGCCTGGGCACTGACTTATGATGTCATCACAAGTCGTCCCGCTGAGTTGTCCGAGTAGCGTCACTGTCTCATCTGCTCTGCAGAGCTCGTCCCCAAAAAATACATTGAGCTTCCTTTTAGATTTATATGAACCTTTTTAAAACGTTATAACGTGCTGACAATAGAGGAACGTTTGGGTCTTTACTATACCAACATGACCATGCACCTTGCCATAAAGCAAGGTCTGTACATGACTGGTTTCAAGACAACATTTTTGAGGGAGTGGATTGTACTCCCTAGAGACCCGATCTCAATCCCATTGAACACCTGTGGGATGTCTTGGAACATCGACTATGAGCTAGACTACGCTGTCTTTCATCCCGTGATGGAACTAGTCAGTGCTCTGAGGTGGGAATGGAGGGAAATTGCAGCTTTTTACTACTAAAAAGTGGTGGAAGCTGTCCTTAGAGCAAAAGGGAGGGAGTGCCACCACTTTCTGAAGCCTGTGAATGTAGAAATGCTGGTGTCCTTAAACTTTTGATCACAAAGTTTTTAAACTGCTGGTATGTGATGTAGGTGGCACGAACGTCGGTTGTATTGAAAATGGCATCTATAGAGAGAAAGCTCAATGGGTTCTGTAGTTTCATGAGATTAATCACCGATTAGCACGCAGAGGAGATTTAGAAATGGATGCAAGTACCAACCATGGGATGGTGCCCTGTGACATTGGGCATTATCAGTTTGTGAATTGCTGGATTGAACATTTCCCAACTGAAAGTCTGGATAAGATGGTCCTCCAGCATGGTCCCCACGTTCTCCAGACACAACACCCTTTGGAGATATGTTAAGGATAAAATGTTTGCTGTACCAATCCTTGATGTGAACACATTAAAGGCAAGAATAACGAGAAATGAAAGAGTCCAGGAATTCTCCTGTGGTCAGATTCTACCTTGAGAATCGACATCACGTCGATGATGGTTCCGAATTGGTGTTGTTTCTTAATGAGGTGGTCGGCGAATGTTGACTTACCATCAGAGTTCAGCCAAGATCTTTTGTGCTTGCTGAATCTCTTCTTGAAAGACCTCTTTGTATACAGCCAATGTAGAAGCGCTCACAAGTAGGGCAGCTGAGTTTATATACACTGAGTTAGCAAAACTCATGGGATAGCAAGCACATTGATTGATGGGCATGGCTCACGAATTCACAGGGGTAACGGATTCTGGGAATGGACCATTAGACATTGTGGGAAGAGCTTGGATAAGTGATTAATCGGAAATGGCACGTCGTCGCGAGTTGACGTCTTTTGAACGGGGTATGATAGTAGGTGCCCGACGCATGGGATGTTCCATTTCGGCAGTGGTGCAGGAATTTGGCTTTCCCCGCTCAACTGTCTCCAGGGTGTATCGGGAATGGCTGGATGAAGGCATCACAGTCCACAAAAGGCACCATACCGGACGTCCAGCTGCCCTGATGATCGTGACCGGCGACACCTGGGACGAATGATTCAGAGAGACAGGAGCGCAACAGTGCAGCAAATCACAGACCAGTTCAATACTGGCCGCACTAGAAACGTCTCTCGGTGGACAATCCGTCGGAATCTGCATGCCCTCGGGTTTGGCAGCCGTCGCCCTACACGGGTGCCAATGCTTACCCAGCGTCGTCGGACACTCCGGCGTGCATTTGCCACCGACCATCTTGGCTGGACTCTGCAACAGTGGCGTAACGTCATATGGTCAGATGATCACGATATCAACTGTACCACGCTGATGGGAGGCACCGTGAGTGGCGCAGACCTCACGAAATGATGGATCCCGCATGCCAACAGGTGGTGGGGTGTCAGTGATGGTCTGGGGTGCATTTTGCTGGTTTGGAATGGGCCCTCTAGTTATCCTGGACCAAACGTTGAATGGTCCACGGTATCGTCAACTCATCGGAGACCATCTGCACCCGTTTTTGACATTTCAACACCCTGACGACATAGCAGTCTTTCAAGACGACAATGCTCCACCATATCGCTCCAATGTCGTCCGCGAATGGTTCGAGGAGCATGCAGGAGAGGTCCAACGACTGAGCTGGCCAGCCCGGAGCCCTGACGTGAATCCCATCGATCATATCTGGGATGCTGTTGAAGTCAGGCTCCGGGCACTGGATCATCCGCCCACGAACGGGCAGCAACTATCTTCGGCTCTGCAGACTATCTGGTGTCAACTGCCTCCAGAAGTGTACCAGGGACTTGCAGACTCACTACCATGCCGTACTGCTGCACTCCACAGGGTCAGAGGTGGCCCGATCAAATATTAAGTAACTATCCCATGAGTTTTGCTAACTCAGTGTACACTGCTTTTGGAAAA
>JAHWFO010050193.1:1604020-1615041 GCA_023313115.1 Rhysida immarginata
AAGGTAGAATCTGATCACAGGAGAATACTGACACACGAAGCCCTAATGGTCAGAAAATTTACAAAAGAATTCCCAAACGAGATCTTCAATGATGAAACCAACTTCGAGAGGAACCCTATCCTGGATGCCGTAAACAACATTATGAGCTAGTATCGACCATTATGGATTCGACGACCAGCTGACCTTCTTCCACTCATCTTTGAAGAACACTTGGCAGACTTTGCAGTGCAGTCACCCAATCAAATATTTTCGGACGAATTGGAACGAACGGTCCGATATACACAGTCACAATAATTCCTTGTAAGAGAGACGTCGATGCGCCCAATCAAGAATGATTCATAGCTCTGTTATTTTTTGCTTAATTCTGTATTTCACTTGCTGTAATATGGCTACCTCACCAGCCAATCAGGGCTTGGCTTGTCCTGGTCCTCTGATTGGCAGACGTAAACCATAAATTTCCGGAGCCTCGGCTCATTTGCTTTGTACATCTCTGTTTACAGTGACGATGAATTTATTTCGAAACGCATTGGCTCCATTAAATATCTACCGCATTGCTATTCTTGAATCCTGACCATTATGTAACTTTGAGACAAGAATAATGGATGCGATATTGACGGTAACAGAAGATATGCTGGCGAATATGTGGTGAGAAATTGAATATCGTCTAGATGTTCTCAGAGCAATGTTGAAGTGTGATAACAATGTGAAGATAAACTTTTTCAGATGAAGATCGTAGTACAAAAAACCATATCTATCTACACTGAGTGAGCATATTATTATGACCACCTGACATGTTTATGAAAATTCGTGCACAGATGTCGCCACAATGTTGCTAGCGGGCCGGACCAATATAAAAAGGGAAGCCGAGTGTCGTCGACAACAGTAGACGTGTTCCATTCTTCAACTATGAGTAAACGACGTGATATAACAGCCTTCAAACACGGGACGATTGTAGGTGCTCGGAGTTATGGAGCGAGTATCAGCGAAACAGCAGCATTCGTGGGGTGCTCGAGAGCAGTCATTGTTAAAGTATTTAAAGACTGGATGGTGAGCCGGAAGACGGGGTCTGAACGTTTGCGTTGTGGCCGCCCGCGGATGGTTGATGATTGGACAGAACGGAGACTGTCACGACTGGTAAAGGATAACAGAAGGGCAACTGTGGCATGGGATACGGAAACCGAAGACCTCTCCATACACCTTTGCTGTCTGCAGCCAACGAGCGGAAACGACTCCAATTCGCTCTGGAGCACAAGGATTGGACTATCGAGCAGTGGAAACAAATCGTATGGTCTGACGAGTCATGATTCCAGTTACGTCGTGCAGACGGCTGCGTGAGAATCTGGCGGAAACAGCACGAAAGTATGGACCCCGCATGCACGAGCACAACCCTTCAGGCGGGTGCAGGTTGTGTTGTGTCTGGGGAATGTTTTCCTGGCATGTGTTGGGTCCGTTAATACGTGTCGAACAATGTTCGGATGGCACAGCATACCTGCGTATCGTCGCCAATCGAGTCCACCCTGTCATGTCGATGGCGTACCCCAATGGAGATGGAGACAATGCGCCATGCCACAGAGCTCGTATCGTGCAGGAGTGGTTCCAGGAACGTGAGGGGGACTTTACCTTACTTCGGTGGCCCCCACAATCCCCAGATCTCACTCCAATTGAGCATTTGTGGGACGAAGTCGAGCGAACCATGAGACGGCTAGATCCACCACCGTCTAATCTAGCACAACTAGACAGTGCATGGTGTCGGATTCCTCCCACCACCTTCCAACATCTTGTGGAATCAATGCCACGAAGAATCATTGCAGTATTAAAGGCAAAAAGTGGCCCAGCGAGATAATGACAGGTTGGTCATAATAATATGCTCACTCAGAGTATTTAACGTATTATTAATTTTCTTTATCAGGGAAAGGCTTTGTGCTCACTTAATGAGTGGACCCTTGTCAATTTTATTGTTTGGAATAGCGCCCAAAGTATCTTTACTTTGATCTGTCCCGCATATTTGTTTTAAATGAACAAACAAACTAATAAAGTTGTTATTTGAAAGGTATATCTGGCGAGAAAATAGAATTGCTTCCTGCAAAGAAGAAGAATACCGTCAAGTTATGGCCTCTGTATCGTTTAAGAAAACCGATTTCTCACGAAATTGATACCATAGCAGCTTGTGAAATATTGGAGCTGAAATACACAGGTAAGGTCAAACAAATATGTTTAACAACAACATCCCATTAGAAATAGCTTTATTTATGTGAAATTTTCTCATCTTAGGCAAAACAACATTTCGTTTGACGTACAAGAACCGGGGTAGCCACGATTTTAAACATCACGATTTTGAAGCCGATGGAAGTTTGGCCCACGATATCGTTCAACAAATTACTCACATCATCGAGCTTCGATCCAATTCTGTTCGTGCAGATTATTTAGCGATGAGAGCACGAAAACTAAGTCGACGCAACAGTTTCACATTTCGCAATTCATAGCATCTTCGTCTTTTAACCATTTATTGATCGCAAGTTTTGTTTGTAAATATTATAACTTTTTAAATTGTCCTAGGCTGTATAAAAATGATTAATAGAATAAACATGTTTGTTGAAGTTTCATTGTGATTCATTGGGGGCCCCCCCCCCCCCAAATATTTTTTGTATACTTAGGCTGTCATGTTTAAAAAAAAGATGATCCTCATAATTCATTCTCTCAGTACACTGAGTTAGCGAAACTCATGGGATAGCAAGCACATTGATTGATGGGCATGGCTCACGAATTCACAGGGGTAACGGATTCTGGGAGTGGTTCATTAGACGTTGTGGGAAGAGCTTGGATAAGTGATTAATCAGAAATGGCACATCGTCGCGAGTTGACGTCTTTTGAACGGGGTATGATAGTAGGTGCCCGACGCATGGGATGCTCGATTTCGGCAGTGGTGCAGGAATTTGGCTTTCCCCGCTCAACTGTCTGCAGGGTGTATCGGGAATGACTGGATGAAGGCATCACGGTCCACAACAGGCACCATACCGGGCGTCCAGCTGCCCTGAATGATCGTGGCCGGCAACACATCACACACAAATGATTCAGAGAGACGGGAGCGCAACAGTGCAGCAAATCACAGACCAGTTCAATACTGGCCGCACTAGAAACGTCTCGGTGGACGATCCGTTCGGAATCTGCATGCCCTCGGGGTTGGCAGCCGTCGCCCTACACGGGTGCCAATGCTTTCCCAGCGTTATCAGACACTCCAGTGTGCATTTGCCACCAACCATCTTGGCTGGACTTTGCAACAGTGGCGTAACATCATATGGTCAGATGAGTCATGATATCAACTGGACCACGCTCATGAAACGATGGATCCCACATGCCAACAGGTGGTGGTGCAGAGGTGGTGGGGCGTCAGTGATGGTCTGGGGTGCATTTTCCTGGTTTGGAATGGGCCCTCTGGTTATCCTGGACCAAACGTTGAATGGTCCACGGTAGCAGTCTTTCAAGATGACAATGCTCCACCACATCGTTCCAATGTCATCCGCGAATGGTTCGAGGAGCTTGCAGGAGAGGTCCAACGACTGAGCTGGCCAGCCCGGAGCCCTGACACGAATCCCATCGAGCATATCTGGCATGCTGTTGAAGTCAGGCTCCGGGCACTGGATCCTCCGCCCACGAACGGGCAGCAACTATCTTCGGCTCTGCAGACTATCTGGTGTCAACTGCCACAACTCTAGAAGTGTACTCAGGGACTTGCAGACTCACTACCACGCTGTATTACTGCACTCCACAGGGCCAGAGGTGGCCCGACCAGATATTAAGTAACTATCCCATGAGTTTTGCTAAATCAGTGTATACAGCTTCTATTCATAAGTTTAGAATACTCACAGAAGACAACATTCTGATTGACATACTGGCCTAATGGTAGCTCGTTTCATTAAAATTAAAACCGTACAGAGAAGGTAATTTTGTTACTATTGGCGTAACAAAAGTAACATTCAAAAGTAGCTCATTTAAATAAGGTAAAAAAAATAAACTAACGATTCAGATAATTAGAATACTTAATTTATTGGTTCATATTAGAATATGTGAACAAACTTACAAATAAACATTGATTAACGCCAACTGGCATTCTTGAAACGTTCAATATTTGATAGCATCAGCTCGTGCTTTGATCGCAGCCCGTAATCTGTTTCTGATATTGCCAACAAAGCCTCGCAGTCCAACTTTTGTAAGAATTCCACACACGTCCCAAACAAATGATGAGATCAGCTTTATTTCCCGGTGATGTGACTTGAAGCCGCATTTTCATTACACCCCATAAGTTCTCTATTGGGTTGAGATCGGGAGAATTGTCAGGCCAAGGAACCACCGTAATATTTCGAGATTTTTGCCATGCTGTTGTTTCTTTAGAGTTGTGGCTGGACCCACCATCCTATTGGAATATGAAGTCCTCACCACACTGCTCTTCTGCAGAGTCGAGTATGTATTTCTCCAATACTTCGAAGTTACACGGGTCTTCAAAACGCGTAAGTGTCCTACTCCTTCAGTGGCCATAAACCACCATACCAAGACGGGTGCTGCAAATTTGACGGAATGCTTAAGACACTCTCTGTTGAATGCTTCTGTCATCGTTTTCTACATGTGGGCACCTATGTCAGCATGGCACACGTAGAACACTGTTCCGTTCGTCATCATTCCAGAAAAGATGCTCTCTGCACCACTTCACACGAGAGTTCGTTTGCTAGCGCGGGCTTTATTTTTGGAATTCTTGATACAAACTTCAGTTGACCTGGAGACATGTATTCTAGCAGGCTCCACAGTCGATGAATGTGCCGAACGCTTTTGAAACAGTTTTTCTTGATGATGTTCCTGAGAACCTTTCATCCCGCACAGTTTTTCCTCCTTTTCTTCGGCAGTTGCGTCGTCTCGTTGCAAAGCTGCCACCACATTTGCGTTGCTGAATAGTTCTTGATACTGTGCACTCTGTAGATTTGACTTTGTGGCAATATCCTTCTGCGTTTTACCGCTTTGATGTAGGGCTATGATGAGGGTTTTCGTTGATGGACTCTACAATGTGCTGCAATGCAGGTAAGGTAATTGCAGACCATGCTTACGTCAGAGAGACCTTCAGGTCCTGCAGAGTAGACGGAAGTAGATGTCTCCGACGAATGTCTCTTTCCAACGTGTTCCAAACATTCTCAATCGGATTCAAATCCAGACTTTGTGCTGGCCACGGCAGATGTTGCAACTCAGTGTCATGTCCAGAAAACCAGTCCTGAAGAATTCTTGCTCGATGGACAGTAGCATTGTCATCCATGAAGAACCCGTCACCATTTTGGTACAAATGCACCATTGCAGATTGGACTTGATCTGCAACAATGTTCAGGTAGTCTTTGGCTTTCACCCGACTGTCAAGGAATATCACGGGACCCTTGCCGTACCAAAAAAACATGGCCCATACCATGACACCTCCTCCTGCAGCTTCAACTGTGTTCACAAGACATGAGGGGGGTCCATCACTTTGTGGGGCTGCCTCCAAATTCTCTGCCGGCCATCGGTGCAAAGCAATGTGTAACGTGACTCGTCCGACCACATCACCTTTTTCCAGTCGTTTACTCTCCAGGCACACCGTTCTTTACACCACTGCAGGCGAACTTTCCGGTTTGTTGCTTCCTCACTGGCATGCGACTTCCCATCCCTATTCGCTTCGACTCTCGGCACATTGTTCTGGAGGAGATAGGTTGCGATGATCCTTCATTGAAGTCTGTTGTCAGCTGCTCCACCTCCGACCTTCGGTTTTGCCGCAGAATCCGTCTCGGACGACGTCGGTCCCTGTCTGTGTTGATTTGTTTTTGATCCACAATTCTGCCGTTTCGGCAATTCTTATGGATTCCGTTTCCACGCATCAAACACCTTGGAGACCTGACCTTTTGAGATGGCAGTCAGTTGTACTGTCCTGGAAATCGTAGCTCCAGCTAAATGGGCTCCTACGATAACTCAGACAGGTCTGCTGCTGTTTTCCCCATTTTGCGCAACTTGAGCAGCTGCAGCTTGGAATGAGCATAGATAATTCACCATATAATATAGATCTTCATTTTTGAAATTTCACTTTTCAACGACTCAAGGCTTCTGTGGTAGAATGTGCAATCATCGAATGTGAGAAGATCATCCAAGCAAGCTTGATATGCTAGTAACACCGGTTCGGTCAGCAATGCGTTTTGAATTAGGGACTTCCCTTCATCAGGCATCTCTACAACATCAAACACTGCATGTGTTGGTTTCATCGCAATGTCTACAAAATCCACAATCTTTGTATCAAGTATTCATCGATGCTCTCTTTATCGTTGTCTGGCATCCTACTTTTGTCAAAAGCGGCTGAATATGTGTCGTATAGTTTGACTACATCCACTTTTGTATAATCCATCAGGACTTGCAGATATGCTGATTTTGTTGTGACACTGAAATTACCTTCCAAATATTCAATCTGTTTGCGAGATGTTTCAGTTTTTAAAGCAAAGCCTTGGCGATAGAGGTTCCAGATGACACAATCCCGCCCTGAGACCATTCCTCCTAGTTGATGCTTATTGGATGATGGTGGATCCATGCTTCGAGTAAGCCGTTCCAGCTCATCCCAAAGATGTTCGACTGGATTCAAATCCGGGGATAGTAGTGGATTAATTATCGTGCTTTTGAGATCATTCCATGACGATGCGAGCCTCGTGACACGGAGCAATGTCCTGCTGGAAATATCCTTCCGATGGGGGAAACAATAGGATATTGTTGCCGTGAAGGGATGAACGTGGTCAGCAACAATGTTTAGGTAGCCCGGTTGTTCTACAGGTATCAACCAAGAATATGCCAGGAAAACATCTCCAAGTGCGGTTGTCTCCAAATTCTGCGTCAGCCATCTGCGTGGTGCAATAGGAAACGGGATTCATCCGACCAGCAGACCTTCCAGTCGTTGACGGTCCTGTGTTGGTGATCACAGGCAGATTGGAGACGTTTTTTTGCGGTTTTGGGTGGAGATCAAAGGTACCAGGACTGGCCGTCGGTTGTTGTAGCCGATCCTTGCCGATGTGGGGCGTGGAGTGCGTTCAGAGATGTTATTCTGCGGTTCAGTGTTGTATTCCGCGGTGAGTTGACGAGTCGTGACGTTTCTATTCGCACGAACAAGCATTCCCATCCTACGATCGACGAGTCGTTTGGGACCATAGGCTGGTCGCTGACTGGTTGTTTAAGTCCAAAGTCCTAGTAAACCCTTGAAATGGTTGTTTGGGAAAATTCCTAAAAGACTTGCGGTTTCGGAAATACTCAGTCCACCTTGCCGGTCAAACCAATTGCAGATGACAGGTATGTTCTCGCTTTATGTTGGTACCGAGTGTCACTTGACCAAATCGGCCTCGGTGGCTCAGTGGTTGCGTGATCGCTTCTGGTGCCCGAGGACGCCGAGGATTTTTTCAGGGGGGAAATCCTGAGATCACGCACTTCCATCGGAAGGGAAGTAAAGCCGTTGGTCCCGTGCTGCACGTTAAAGAACCCTTGCGAGGCAAAATTTGCGGCCCCTATAACGCCGTCCTGAAAAGGACGCTAATACCAAACAAACCAAACCAACAAATCACTTGAGCAACTGATACGTCGTAATTGCTGTGCCAACAGATTCTCATAGTCATGGGTGTTCCTGATAGACTGGTAACTCTGTGTAGATCGGAAGTATTATCTTATTACTAATGCGTTCTTCTAAATTCACTCAAGTCCAAGAGAATCACTTGAGATGGACATTCAATTAAATATAAAACAGTTATCTGGCTATGTAGACTAGAAAAATGAGTGGTTTTCTCTAGTTAATTATCGGGAATCAGCAAGTGCATTACCTTGAGAAGTAGGCTTTTGCAAATAATGTTTCCATCGATTGATGCTTCAACATATGCTCTACTGACTATTTTGATAATCATTGGGAATTGCAATTTGCTTACATTTTCCATTGATCTGCTCTTGTAAATCAAGTTCATTAATTCTACACATTTGTTTGGGTGTAATGGTTTGTATTTATCTTTTACTGCACATGGAATACCGGGCTTTGCAAAAGTTCTCTTACACTCTTTACATCCCCCAAAAAATGGACTGCTCATGATTTGGATAATTCCATTTCCACCAAAGGATCAAATAATAGATTGGAAATTACGTGTTAACCTCTGAGTGATCCTAATGTCCACGACAAAAGCGATGGAAACGAAACGAGTACAGATCGCTGCTCTCAAAGTCAGCCGGATGACCATCCACAGAGTTGCGGACAGGCTCAAGAATGGGAGAGACCTTGAAGATCAACCTCGTTCAGGTAGACCTCAAGTCGTCAACCGTTTGGCTGTGAGAAAAGCCTTCGAACAAGACCCGACGCTCAAAACGACTGCGCTCGCAAAGAAAAAGAAAATTTCGGTGACCACAGTGTCCAGAGCGGTCAAAGAAGAAGGTGGAAAGAGCGTGAGGCCTCTGCTGACGGATCAGATACGGGAACAACGTCGGGAGCGCTATCGCCGTCTTCTCAACGACTTGAAGAGTCATGGCGAGCGAATTGTCATTTTCTCTGACGAAAAGACCTTCACGGTCGATCCCGTCGTCGACAAGCAAAACGACTGCGTGGTAAGCTTCGACCAGGACATCTCCAAGGTCCGCTACGTGTCTACAACCAAGCACCCGGCCTCTGTGATGATGCTCGGAATCGTGGCGTCGAATGGCGAGAAAATGCCACCCGTGTGGTTCCCAAGTGGATACCCGCTAACGGCGGCTGATTACAAGGACATCCTGGCCACAAAAGTGAAGAAATGCGGACTACACCTTTCAACAGGACGGTGCCCCTGCCCACACGGCCAACACTGTGCAAAACTGGTTGGGGTCCAACATGACCTTCTGGTCGAAGGGCTTTTGGCCTCCGCAGTCGCCAGACCTCAATCCACTTGACTACAGCGTGTGGGCGCATGTCGAGAGGAAGGCCTGCAAGGTCCGTCACAGCAACGTCGACGAGCTGAAAACATCTGTCAACCGTGTGTGGACCAGAATGAGGAAGGACTACATTCGCAGAGTTTGCAAGGCTTTTCGGCCTCGTCTGGAGCGGGTTCTTGGTGCAGATGGTGGCTACATTGATTAAATGACTAATTACAATGTTATTCTACATGATGGCACAATAAAAACATGTCTAACTGCATCGTGAACATCGTCGTGTCCATTGGTCACGAGTGTAACAGAACTTTTGCAAAGCTCGGTACTATCCACTGTGGGGCCCCAGCAGCCTTGTATATATTTTTTTTTAGAACCGCTCTACAAATGTACGATATTTCAGGATTTTAGGCCTCTTTGTTTAAAAGATAAAAAAGGAACCATGAAATTCATACAAGTGGTCTCTGAGGGGCCCCGGGCCACCCTAAAGGATTCGCTATTTTTTGGCACAGTCCTCTGTATAGGGCCTACGTGTGTACAAAATTTCAATCCTCTAGGTCAGTCCTTTACAAGTTATGGCGTGTGACATAGACACTTACAGGGGGTGGCTGTGGCCTGGTTGTTTCATCGGTTGGCTTGCCAATTAATGGAGTTCAGCAACTTCAGGCGCAGCCAGCTGCTGGCTGGGTGACGACCAGGGCTTGAGGGCCACTGCTGGCGGGACAGCTATTTGGGGCACGGCTGTTGGAGAACTTTAGTCTGACCCATTTGCCAAGTGACCATAGCTGGTTTTCCAGCAGTTGGTACAGCCACTGGTTTGTTTGTCCGCCAGCAGCTCTTCCATCATGAAACCCCCTGTGCTTCGGAGGGCACGTTAAGCCGTCGGTCCCGGCTGCTACTGTCATCTCGTAGCAGTCGATATTTCCTGGGATGGCGCAAAACTCCCTCGTAGGAGTAGGTGCCGCAGATTATCTACTGTACTAGATACTAGACACTTACAGAGTACATACATACATCTGCAGTTAGATGATGCTAAAACCCTAAAAATAGGTCGACAGTTACTTTGTTTGAGGATCTGTTAATATGTAGCGTAGCGAGTGAAGTGTACATACACGAGGGATTAAAGTGGTTGGGTCGAGTCACTAAATTATGACCGCCACGTACGTTTATGGAAATACGGATGTGCCCATTCACGGGAAGGGGGGGGGGGATAAACCTGCCTGTTGGAAGATGTAAGGTGGTTTCAGAGGAACAGTTCGTACAGTAACAGTCGCCGTCCTGGGTAAAGCATGCGACCTAATAGACCTTGAAAAACGTATGATACAACGCAAAAGGCGGAAGCATTTCGGAAACCGCAACTTTCGTGAACTATTCGCGTGATGCCGTAGTGAAGGTGTACAATGAATGGAACAATGGACAAGATGTGCATTCAAGGCGTGCAAACTGCAGGGGACTACGGGCTGGTTAAGAGTGATCGACGCGCTACAGTCGATACATGGACAGCCCAAATGAACGAGGAATGCACCAGAAAGCTATCGAGAAGAACATTCTTGCGTCTTGGCCTCCGCAGAAGACGTCTGGTTCCAGCACCCATGTCAACAAGAGCGCATCTCAAGAAACGACGCGCGTTTGCATTGAAGTACAAACTACCCAAAACCATTGTTGGGCGGCAACAAACTGGAGGAGATAGCGTAATGGTCTGCGGCATGTTTTGGGTCCATTACTTCCTCTGGAAGGTACCGTTAATAGCTGCGCATACCTATCTATCGTTGCACCTTTCAACAAGGATAATGCTAAATGCTGCGTGGCCAAAATTTGCCATGCATGGTTCAAGGAGCATGAGGATGAGTTCCACTTACTATCCTGGCCTCCAGACTCCCCAGATCTTAATCCTTATGAGGATCTGTGGGAACATCTGGATCGACATGTCAGGGAGCGAGACTCTCCATGCTGGAATCTTCACGAGTTCCGTTATGCTTTGCTGTTCGCATGGACACAGATTTCTGTTGCCACCTTCCAAGCACTCATCGAGTCCATGCCTCGTTGCCGAATTTGCAAAACATCTGTTACATCTGCGAATGCGTCGATATCGGGGGGGGGGGGGGGGGGGG
>JAHWFO010050193.1:1615141-1674185 GCA_023313115.1 Rhysida immarginata
GCATCCACGGAGCAGGTGCTGTCGATAACATATGTAGGTGGATTGAATGCGATTCGGATGCAAGGATATTGCGATGGAACGCAACAGAATCGAGATCCTCTGCGCTCCTTCGCGCGGGCCACAACAAGTCTAACATCGCTAAGCAGCTCGACGTCTGCCGGATGACTATCGAGCTCAAAGAGAAGCCGAAGAAAGGGGAAGGCCTCAAAGATCGCCCACGTGTAGGCAGACCTTGTGTGGGTGTCAGAAAAGCCTTCGAAGGTGACCCGACTCTCAAAATGACGCAGTTCGCAAAGAAAAAGAAGATTTCTGTGGTCATGGTGTCTGGAGCCATCGAGGAAGAGGGTGGAAAGAGTTTGAGGCGCGTGGCAAGACCTTTGCTGACGGATGGCATGCGAGATAAACGTCGGGAGCGCCGTCATCGCCTTCTCAAAGACTTGAAGAGCCATGGCAATCGCATTGTCATCTTTTCTGATGAAAAAACCTCCCCAGTCGACACGGTCGTCAACAAGCAGAACGACCGCGTGGTCAACTTCGGCCAGGACATCTCTGAGGTCCGCTACGTGACTACAACCAAGCACCCGGCCTCATTGATGATGCTCAGCGACGTGGCGTCGAATGGCATGAAAATGGCTTGAGTTACAGGCTTACCACGGCCGACTACAAGAATGTGAAAAAGGTGACG
Source organism: Rhysida immarginata (assembly GCA_023313115.1). Classification (NCBI taxonomy): domain Eukaryota; kingdom Metazoa; phylum Arthropoda; class Chilopoda; order Scolopendromorpha; family Scolopendridae; genus Rhysida; species Rhysida immarginata. The sequence goes on from JAHWFO010050193.1 coordinate 1,615,827, forward strand.
AGGAATGCGGACTACGTCTGTGTACCAAGACCGTTCAAGAGTGTTTGGGGTCAATCATGAACTTTGGTCGAAGGACTTTTGGCCTCCTCAATCGCCCGACCTCAACCCTCTTGACTAAGCGTGTGGGCGCATATCGAGAGCAAGGCCTGCAAGATCAGTCACAAGACTACATGAAGCAAGACTACATCCGTAACGTTTGTCGGGCCTTTAGACCGCGCCTAGAGCGTGTGGTTGCCGCCGATGGCGGTTACATTGCTTAATATGCTTTGTGTACACACCAATATCAATTCTGACAATAAAACCGTATCTAACTGCATCACACACCTAGGGTCCTCACATGTGTAACAGAACTTTTGCAAAACTCGGCATGTTCTTTACCAGATCTGTAAATATAAAACCGGAATTTGCCCATAGATGGCCCTAGCTGTCAATGTAGTTACCGTCAAACCGCGTCGTTGGCGCCATTTTCTTACTCTGACATCTGACAAAGATTTTCAACTCACAACAATACAAGTTCCATACATACAAGAGCATAGTTTGTAATAGCGTTGAACATGCCGAATTCTGTGCCTGGAAACTAAGATTTGCGAACAGCATTGATTTTCTGTTACCATTTGAAGAAAACTGCTGCAGAATCGCATCGAATGCTTGTCGAAGATTACGTTGAGCATGCTCTCGGTAAATCGCAGTGCTTTGAGTGGTTTAAAAAATTCAAAAGTGGCGATTTTGACGTGAGAAATGATGCTCTGTGTTTGGTGGGATCAGAAGGGTATGATCTGTTTTGAGCTGCTGAAACTTTGCGAAACCGTTAATACTGAACGCTACCGACAACAAATGATCGATTTAAATCGACCTTTGCGTGAAAATCGACCAGAATATCAAAAGTGATAATGCACCGCCACACACTGCAAAACTGGTGAAGGAAACGAGCGAGGTGTTTTAGTTGGGGAAATACTTTGGCATGAGGCTTACCCGCCCGACTCGGCTCCGTCTGATGACTACTTATTTGCATCGATGGGACACGCACTTGCTGAGCAGCGCTTCACTTCTTACGAAAATGGGTCGATGACTGGTTTGCCTCAAAAGAGCAACAGTTTTTTTTGGCGTGCCATCCACAAACTGTCAGACAGGCGCGGAAAATGTATAAGCAGCGATGGGCAATACTTCCAATAAAATATTTTTCATACAATAAACGTGGATTTTCTATACAGGATATAGCTCAAATTGAAAAGCGATACAGTGGCTAAGTGAATCAAAATATGCTGGACACTTGTACGGGAGACGCCAGAAGCGCAATACAAGAGACAAAAGACAACAAAATGAGGTTTCATGAGGTTTCACTTGATTGATTTAAGATTGAAATAAAGCAATACGTTGTGAAAAATCCTTGATTCACCTACGCGTTTCGTCTAGATAGCCATCGACAGGGTGTTTGAACAGAAATGAGGCACAAATGGAATATGATGTCAAATGGGAAAGAACCAACCCATATAACGAGGTAGGGGGAGGGTAATAAACAATTAGGTGATAATCCAAGACTCTATTTAAAACTCACGTCAATAATAGTTGGAATCTAGTTTTAAGATTCCAAGCTTTCTTTATCAATTATGTTCTCAAGTGAATTTTATATCTCCATCAATTGTAGTCAATTAATTTGTAAAATTTAAAGTTAAACTCATGCTTCCATTGATTATAATCATGTACAGTATTCTATAATATTGTTATACAGAGCCCCACTTACTCCCGCTTATTTCCATCTTTTTACTCCTTTGAATCCCTCCTCCTCCCCCACCTCTTTCCTTCTTTTGCTTCTCTTTAAGATGTGGCATGTGTTTACTGTTTCCCCCCTCTCTCTCTCCGTATTCCTATCCAGTTATTTTTAACTTCACTGTTGCTTTGTCGCTCTAACGTTACCTTATTTACGTCCCAGTGGCGGATCTAGAACTTGCTCAAGGAAGGGGGGGGGGGAGGGGGGCTAATCAGGTGGTTTGGCTAGTATATTATAAGTTATTTCAAATGGACGTGACAGGGAAGTGATGGACGTGCGGTCTCTCCTGTACTGAAGTTTATAAATGTGAATTTGTAAAATCCTATAAAAAATGTAGGTTTTCTGAATAGACATATACAACCTTTTCAAGATATTACATCAATTAAAATTCTATAGTGTGCTTTAGTTCGTCCAATTCTGGAATATGCCTCTATAATCTGGTCTCCCCATTATGTTAAATATATTGATGCAGTTGAAAGAGTTCAGAGAAGATTTCTTCGCATGATCATGTAAAGAAAACTGGGTACAGATTTCTTTCCTTCAATACAGATTATTAAACTTTTAAACATTGAAACTCTGGCCGATAGAAGAATACGTTCAAACCTACTCTACGGTCAAAAGACTTACTGAATTCCACTGTTGACTGTCCTAATTTACTAGAACTGATTCCTATCCGTATCCCTAACTACATTACTAGGAGTAGAGTGCCCTTTCTCGTTGAGAAATCAGTGTCCGCCAAGAATTATGTCTATAACTCGCCAATTAGACGCCTCCTCAGGAGTGCTAATTCCTATTTGGCTAATTTTGACATTTTTCATGACAACAGACAAACACTCAAACAAATTAATCTCTTCACTTATCCTGCTGATAATTAATTATATTAATTTTTGATTATGTTAATTATATTAATTAACTAATTATTGATTTTTATGTTAATTTTATTAGTTATTGATTGTTTTAATTTATTTCGTTAGTGATTTTATTGCTTTATTTATATCTTTTCATATTTCTTTATTTTTGTTTTATATTTAATATTTCTTTTGTAAATGGGTATTCCCGTCAAGAAATAAATAAATAAGTATTAAAAATTTTTACAATTCGTCTAACTAATATAAGTTTAGGACCAATAGTCCCTGTAGCCACCCCCTTAAATCCGCCACTGCGTCCGTCTCTTTCATCTACCTGATCCTTTCTTCTAATATCTTAAATAAACTTTATTTTACTTTCCAAAATGTTTTCCATTTCACCCTTCTTCCTTCTCTTTTCGCTACTCGGCTTCCCTCCCTCTCTACCCCTCCCCCACCCCCTACCCCGTTTATTGCACCATATGGCTTGGTTCTTTCCCATTTGACGTCATCTTAATTTCTCATCTTCCCTTTCCTTTTTCCATGGGTTTGCCTATTTCTGTTCAAACACCCTGTCGTGGCTATCTAGGGGGTCTAGGCTGAGCTCATCGACAAGCAGTCGACTGTCGACAAGTGTCGATGGTCACGTGGTTAATGACGCATTTGTCGATTCGAGCTAGCATGAACACGACTTGTCTACAGTGTACACTTGTCTACTTGTCTACAGAGTCTACAGTATACAGACTCTACACCGTCGATTTTCGAGTGTAGACTTTGACCATAGACAACTGCCTACAATTCTGCCATTCTTGTCTACAATTCAAGAGCAGTCGACTATGCACTTGGCGATCGTTATTTCAGAATTTCGCAACAGATTTCCTATTAAAACCTTTTTTCCTTCGTTTCCGGCCTGCAGGCTAAATAAACACAGCTCAAGAATACACATTTTCTAAAAATATTAACAAAAACTTGTTTAAAAATATTTACATACACGAAGCACTCTCTTGTGCTACGAAACTTGAACTGTGAAAATAATAATATACTGTGTCTACAGTTATGTGTTTATGTATGTATTTATGTGTATACATGGATAAATGTTTAAAATTATGTGTAAATGTGTGTAAACTTGCGTATGTAAGTGTATATCATCTAGCCATACGTGTGTAAATTTGTGTATAAAAGTGTAATATGCCACTTATACACACGTATGGCTAGATGATTTACATTGATATACACAAGTTTGCAAACATTTACACATTTATCCATGTTTACACATAAATACATACATAAACACATGCCTGTAGACACGCTATATTATTATTTTCACAGTTCAAGTTTCGTAGCACAAGAGAGTGCTTCATCTATGTAAATATTTTTAAACAAGTTTTTGTTAATATTTTTAGAAAATGTGTATTCTTGAGCTATGTATATTTAGCCTGTAGGCCGGAAACGAAGGAAAAAAGATTATAATAAGAAATCTGTTGCTAAATTCTGAAATAACGATCGCCAAGCGCATAGTCGACTGCTCTTGAATTGTAGACAAGAATGTGCATAGTCGACTGTTCTTAAGGCAGTTGTCGATGGTCAAAGTCTACACTAGAAAATCGACGGTGTAGAGTCTGTACACTGTAGACTCTGTAGACAAGTAGACAAGTGTACACTGTAGACAAGTCGTGTTCATGCTAGCTCGAATCGACAAACGCGTCATTAGCCACGTGACCATCGACACTTGTCGACAGTCGACTGCTTGTCGATGAGCTCAGACTAGACCCCCAGACGAAACGCGTAGGTGAATCTATGTATTGCTTTATCAAGACCAATTATTTCAATCTTATATTCACAACATTAACTTGATTGATTTGTTAAGAAGATGGTGCAAAATAATACCTTTATTCAAGTTTCATTTTTATGTAGAATTATGAATGAATATATTAGTCTTTTAATTGATTAATATAAACCTCTCTCTCTCTCTTTCTTAAAAATGGTACGTGATGGTGCAATTTGGATGTCATATTTAGATTTAGGAATGTCAAAGCTATATAGTTCACATATTTTTTTTGTAGGGAGAAGAACTTTTTTTTGTTTGCCGACCAGTGTAATCAAAGAGAGCATCCATAGGACTTAGCAGCACGGATTATAAGGTACAGCGAATTACCGGAATTATATGGTATAGCGAGAAATTTAGATGTGTCCCATACATTAAAAGGTACAGAAAGATAGAAGTAATAAAATTAAAATAAAAGCAAAGCAAAATAAAAAATAAATGAAATATTTCCTTTTGATGAAGAGATTTTTACTAAACCAAAAAAAAATCGAGTAAAGAAAATAAAAAAAATGAGGTATTTGGTATTCTTCATAAGCTAAAGAAAACATCAATTGGTACACACAAAGCAAAACATAACCCTGAACCTGACGTTATTTTGGTTGAGATTGCATATAGAGGGAGACTCATCAATATAATACGAGGGGCATTCAAATTTGACCTGCACTTTATATTTTATAAATTTCATTGTTGTAAAAATCTAAACCTTCATTGTCGGGATGGCAACTGCAATTGCAGCACCACTCATCCGATTGCCAGGACAAACGATCGTTTGTTTAAACAAAATGGCGGAAGTGGAACAACGATTAATCATCGAGTTTCTCCACAACGAAGATGTGAAAGCATCTGAAATTCATCAGGGACTTCAAAGACAATTCACCGAGTCATGTTTGTCTCGATCATCCATCTTTGGTTGGTGCCAAAAGTTTGAAGGAGGGCGAGAATCCACCATAAAAGGAACCTCGTAAGGCAAGGCCAGCAACTGCTGTCAAGGATGGCAACATCGCACGAACAAATGAGCTGATAAGGGACAACAGGCGGATTCGTGTCTGAGAATTGGCTTCGATACTGAACATCATCACTGGCAGTGTGGAGCCATCCTCCACGATAAGCAATTGAAATTCAACAAGATCTATGCCAGATGGTGACCCTAAGCAACTCTCCGACAATCACAAAACCACCTATTCCATGCTCCTGCACACAGACTCACCACGACCCAAGAAAGTCAAGAAGACACCGTCGGCAACGAAAGTGATGGCGACTGTATTCTGGGGCATTACGGGAACACATTACATCTTCGTCAACGTTCTGTTTCAAGCACGTGACATCCTTCAAGCATGAGATCTACTGAAAATTTCTCAGCTTATCATAATTTACGATAATTAAATCTACGGTAGGTGGCATGTAACTTGACGAACAACGTTTGATTTTATCTTAAAAGGCTCTATCAGCGAGTCCGCAATCAAATACAAAAATTGTCATCTCATCAATCAGAAATAAAATATACAATAGAATTTCTTCTTCTACGCCGCTCAGGATCGTCTATGCAATCAATCTACAGGGAATGACGTAGCATTAGGTGTTGGTTCTAATAAGAGTGAAAGATATAAAGAATTACCTGTTATTTAAATGCAGCACACGAACCAAGAAGCTACAAGAACGTAAAAGACAAGGCATGGATGAAGAATAAAAGGATACTCCAGCCCAGCAAACTCTTGTGGTGGCGCCATCTGTTTGTTTCCGTGAAAAACTTACTTTCTTAGCTTTGACACCAAAAATATCGCTATGGAGATAATAAATAATCAAAAAGAATGTAACATAAAAAAAAAGAAAACAACAAATAAGGGAAATGGGGGTCCCTCCATTCAAAAACGCTAGCTGCGCGCGACGTTTTTTTTGCCAAGCTGAGGTGTAACCACCAAGAGAGAAGGCCTCTGCGATGAAAAGTAATACATTGTTACATCATCATAGTTAGGGCTGTAGCCCACGTGAAAGACAGGCCCTGGCGCGGAACGGTCACCTGACCATCTTAGTCCGAGTAACAATGTAACCTTCATTGTTTCCATCTTGGATTTTAATAATCAGCAATTTTCGTTTGTTGTTTTACAATAAGTGTTCTAATTGACTCCCTCTGGCATGAATGCATGCTTCACAACGTCGCCGCATGGACTGACGTAAAAAGTTCCGAATCTGGTCCGCAGCTATGGCGTTTCTGGCTACGAGCTCTTCATGTTGTCTCGTCTACCAAACAGAATCCACACAACTGTTTCCTGCAGGTGGGATTTCAACATTTTTTATCTCAAAAACAATGCCTCAGATAAAAAAATGAAAGAGGGAAATGTTGTTTAGATTTGATCCCTCTATCACCCCTCCGTCCAAGTTTGTACACGTTATTCGAGAACACCCTGTATACAGAGTCCGCCAAAAAAATGTAAACACACTTCAGCAAAAGAAAAAAACTATATAAAAGTTAAAAAAATATTAATTCCAGTAATACAAACAACAATTTCAGAAAAGCAGAAAAAATATAAAAGGGGAGAAGAGATGTGGATATGTTCAATACAATAAAAGAAATAAAAGACTCTTTAACCACAACAACTTTTAAAAAAGAAAACTACAACCTTATCCTGTAAGCGCTTTTCGAGGGCGAAGCTCTCATCATTCAGCAGGTAGAATAGGGAGTAACACACCAGAAGATACTGAGTGTGATAGAAAAATAAATGAGAATCGACCAATTATAGAAACAGCACTCAAAAGACAGACAAAAAAGAGATTCAGTGATTGGTTATGGTCGTCCACCACTGAATCAGTTGGGAGTTGCTGATTGGCCCTTTGTCTGAGTTAAGTAAATCACTGCTGTTGGTGGAATGGATCTCCATACTCTCAAAGGCGTCCAGGAATCGTTTATTGTTTATTGCTTTCAAAAGTTTAAGGTTTTGGATGGAGACGTCATGCCCTGTCTCCAGGGAGTGTTTAGCAACGGCAGAGAGGTCACTTCTTCCGGAATTCCGGTGGTTCAGGTGTTCCTTAAAGCGGGTCAAGATGTTGCGGGAAGTTTGCCCTTTGTAGGTCTTCGTACACTGTGGACACTTGATTTCGTAAATTCCCGCCTTGTCGAGTGGGGAGACCTTATCCTTTGGATTGCCAAGTAAGAGTTTTGCCTGGTTCGGGTTGCTATAAGAGAGAGAAAGGTTGTATGCTTTAAAGACGGAGTTAAGACCTTTGCTAAGTTGACCATTGTAGGGTAATGAGATAGTGATGAAATTCCTTTTGGCTTTCTGAAGGGTAGTAATATCCTTGATGAATTTAATAAATTTTCTCTTCTTCAGGATTTTAGTTACGATTCCGTGGGCGTAACCAGAATTTTATAAATAGCATTTATTTTTCTATCACACTCAGTATCATCTGGTGTGTTACTCCCTATTCTACCTGCTGAATGATTGATGAGAGCTTTGCCCTCGAAAAGCGCTTACAGGATAAGGTTGTATTTTTCTTTTTTAAAACTTGTTGTGGTTAAAGAGTCTTTTATTTCTTTTATTGTATATAAAAGTTGTAACACTAAATTCATAGAGGCATCAAGCGATGAATATAAGTCCTCTTTGATTAAGTGATTAGCATAAGCGTTGAGATATTTTTGAATACGGGGAACAGTTGCTCCTATCCATTTCCTAGCAAACTCTTACAGTAATCTCCTACACTATATGATCAAAAATATCCGGACACCCCTCACAGATCATCGATTGGCTCAATGTCACATGATAATGACTTGCACATCATTTAAATAGCTTCCCACACCTTCAGACACAACTCTGCTTGGACATTGGCAAGAATGGGTCGTTCGGCAGAGCTCAGTGAGTTCCAACGTGGAACCATCGTTGGATGTCACCTATGCGGCAAGTCCGTGCGTGACATTTCCAGCCTTCTTCAGATACCCAAGTCAACAGTAGGCGATGTCATTATGAAATGGAAGACCCGGGGATCAACAACAGTTCAACAACGAACCGGTAGACCCAAGAAACTAACGGACAGAGACCGTCGAGTGCTTCGTCGTGTCACCCGCAGCAACCGGAAGTCCTCGGCGGAAAAAATTGCCACAGAGTTTCGAAACGCCTCTGCAAACGATGCCAGTACCGTGACAATTCGTCGGGAACTGCACACGATGGGATTCGATGGCCGTGCTGCTGCCCACAAGCCCCACATCAGCAGGGTCGACGCCAAGCAACGTCTTGAGTGGTGCAAAGCCCACAGAAACTGGACAATGGACCAATGGAAACGTGTAATGTGGACAGACGAATCTCGCTACACACTCTGGCAATCCGACGGACGAGTTTGGGTTTGGCGCATACCTGGAGAACGCTTCTTACCTGAGTGCACAGAGCCCACAGTCAAATTCGGAGGAGGAGGAGTCATGGTGTGGGGCTCATTTTCGTGGTACGGCCTGGGCCAGCTCGTTCCTGTGCAAGGAATCATGAACTCCGACCGTTATCTGAATGTTTTGGACAACTGTGCACTTCCAACGTTGTGGCAATTTTTCGGAAACGGCCCATTTCTCTACCAGCACGACAATGCTCCGTGCCACAAAGCGAGGCGTGTACAGCAGTGGTTTGCGGACTCAGGGGTCGAAGAAATGGGTTGGCCGGCACAAAGTCCCGACCTCAATCCTATAGAGAGTCTGTGGGATGAATTGGAAAGACGCTTGCGGGCCAGATCACATCGGCCAACTTCTGTACCTGAACTGATTCTCGCTCTTCGGGAGGAATGGAGGAACATTCCGGAAAGCACCTACCAACATTTGGTGGAAAGTCTTCCCCGAAAGGGTGGAAGCTGTGATTCGGGCAGAGGGATGTGCAACGCCCTATTGATTTCCATGAAATCGTGGCTAGAGCGCAAACGTGCATGTGTCCGGATATTTGTGATCATATAGTGTATGTCTAGGTGGCAATTGTGGTACTGTCTTTTATCGGGATCGTCTTCATTCAATACATGGAATAATATTGGGGTGTTTTGCTGTTACGGAAAATATTACAGATGATATCAATACAGAGACCAACCCCAACTTTTGGCCTAACTGCTATTGGTTGAAGCCGAACAACGCTTTCCAAAGAAAACAATGAATTTTGCAACATGAGATAGTGCTCATGTCATTCGATTGTTGACTTTTTATTGGGTTAAAATAAGAGGAAAAAAACTAGCGGGAAAACCCCCCCACGAATGCGGCATTTGCCTGGAATGCGGTGCGACCCTGCCAAAATGGCTGAAACTATGGTTTCGCTACAGTGTCTGGAATAGTTTCTAATCTAGTCACTGTAGTTTCGTTTCATGCTTCAACATTTGTTTACATCGGTGGCTCGTTGCTAGGCAATGAAGCCGCTTTCGTATTATTACGCATGGTGATATGCCTGACCAATAGGAATCAGGCCAAAGTTGGGGTTGGTCGCAGTATAGTAAAGTGTGTATACATTTTTTTGGCGGACTCTGTAGAAAATAAAACATACATTGTATTCTCGCGCGAAAGACTTCCATCATTGTTGATGCTGCTTCAGGGAACAATGGCAAAAGTCTTCATTAGACAAAGCAACGAGGCTAACGAGAAAGACATGCACCGGCATTGAAATATCACCTAACCAAGATAGGTCTATTCATTGTTTCCATGTTGTATTTTAACAATCAGTGTTTTTTCCTTTGTTGGAAACAATGAAGATTGGATTGTTAATAGACCTATCTTGGTCAGGTGATTTTTCAGTGCCGGAGCCTGTATTTATCGTTAGCCTCGTCCGATTCAGATAAAAAATAAAAGACTTGCAGTCATTGTTGATGCTGCTTCACGGAACAATCGCAAAAATCTTCATTAACAAAGCAAGCGTCACAATTTTTTAAGGATGCCAAAAATCCCATTCAGCTCCAGGTAAGTTGAATTTTAAAAAATAAACTGAAATGGAAAGGAAGAAAGAAACAAGAAAATCCTTTCCTAGCGAGCACCTAGAAGCCAAGAGAAATACCTGAGAGTTTTCTAATGAGTTTTTCTCTTTTTGTCTACATTAGCTAGCCATACCTTTCACTTTACCCACTCGATAAAGGGCAGGGGGTGAGATTTTTTGCTAAACCCACATTTTACATGATGCTCTACAACTTTCTAAATAACATATGGGGTCTAATCCCTACCCCTACAAAATTAAAATTTTCAAAATTTACCCCTTCACCCCCTGGGACGCGAAATGTTTTTATTCTGAATTAGGGGACATTAAAACCAAATAATCAATATTCATTTTCCCCCAACCTGCTCCCCTTGAGTCTTTAGGTTATTTGGACCTAAAGACGGGACACCAATTATGAAACACCCTGTATATTATTCGCTCTTTTTTATACTAGATTAGTCCCCCCCCCCTCTCTGTGTAAGTTCTAGATCCGCCACTGTTTGTAATATTGGTCTTATAATTTCTTTATTTACTTTATGTGGATTAGTGGTTTTTGCGGACTTCTCACTATTCTAAGATTGTCCACAGTTTCGTTGTCTCCTCTCGTTTCTTTGTTTGATGTTAATACCCCAAAGATTGGTTAACAGGAGAGGAATGATTATAATCAAAAGTGAAATTGTGGCAATTCTAAAATATTTTCGAGAGAAAACAGCAAATACCACAACGCAGGAATTGCTTGGAATTTCTTTTGATTCACGAATAGATTTTCAAATTGGTATTGAGATATTGATGAAACGGTCACATAGTTTGTCCTTTCTATTAGGAAAAGTGTGTCAAACTTAAACCATAGCGTATAGAAGAGATCTTGTAAACGCTATGCTTTAACCAAAAAATAATTAATTGTCATCTTAAAAATGAAAGTCATCCCTTCGCCCATACTTAAGGGCTTCAGCCAGTATGTTTCTGATACAGCGACTAAATGAATATACAGTAAAATGCCCGAGCAAACTTCTCATTAAAATGACATTGGGTCTACAATTGTTTTAATTTACTAACTTTTGACTCTATTGTTTTACTGGTCAATTTAAAAAATTTATTCAAAGCCATTTCATTAAAGACTCCTCCACGCATTTTTTATTGTGGAATGGGTATGTGCTTCCATGCAGAAGATGCAAATTAGAATTAAGATGTTTCCTTCCAATACGCTAGAGAGCATAGGTTTATACTCTAAACTAGGCGTACATGCGATAAAGGCTTTATTTGATTATATTATGAGGAAATTTCTAAGAGGAATGCAAAATTAAATTTTAACACCTTTTGACTTTTTAACAAAAATGAAAAACCTGAGAAAATGAATGAAGTATAAAAAAGGGGAAGCTTCTAAACCACTAGGATTATGAGAAAAGAATCATAAAATCTGTGGACTAGAGATTTGTCCTGTCATTATAGTTTGGACTATTTTGTCCTAACTAGGATCTGCCAATGATCGACATTCGATCACATTTCTGAGAAAAAAAAATCTATGTGTAATTGTTCTAGCCTCAATCTTGCTTATTAATAAACTTTGAAGAATGAAAAATAGATAACACAATCAATATCCAAAATGCTTTGCATGACATTACTCACACTCCCGATTCATTTCACCGCAATGATAACTTTGAAAATCTAAAGGTATTTTTTAGTATACTTACTTACTTACTTTTCAAACCCGCTTATCCGTTAGGGTCGCGGGGGCAGCATGTCCTCCCTGGTGAATATGTCTTCCAAGCGACTCGAACCCAGATTCTCCATGTAGTCTAGCCACCTGGTATCCACCGACCCCTTGGTCTCTTACCCACCGGCTTGGAAAATAACAACTGCCTAGGAAGACCAGTTTGCGGCATCCGTATCACGTGGCCATACCAGCGCAACTGAGATCTCTCGATGCGGAGAAGTAGCGGCTCAACACCTAAAGATTCCGTTATTGTGCTGCTGTACACTCTATCTAATAGGGTAACACCTGCCACACCTCTCAGAAATCTCATTTCGGCCGCTTGTACCCGCGATCGCACTCTTTCGGTCATTACCCAAGCCTCATGACCATAGGTGAGAATGGGGACAAGGATAGATTTGAAGACGGAGAGCTTGGCTTTGTTACCCAGCTTGCATTTCGTTACCACGGATCGCCACAGTTCACGTCTGACACAGCTTGCTGCACCGATTCGAGCATCCTATTCTTTCTCCTGCCGTCCATCACTCGTGAATGCAATCCCGAGATACTTGAATTTCTCCACCTGTCTCAATGAGGCTCCCCTAACATGGAGAGCGCACTGAGCAGGCTGTCTTGAAAGGACCAGAACCTCGATTTTAGCGACACTGATCTTCATCCCAGCTTCTTCACATTTGGCTGCAAACCGGTCTGGTGCATGCTGAAGGTTCGTGCGAGAAGACCCAAGGAGGATAAGGTCGTTAGCAAAGAGCAACCTCTCCACCAGGCAGTCGCCCACACAAACACGCTCATCGCCTCGGCTGCCCCTGTCTATCCAGTCCATAAAGATAATGAACAAGAGGGGCGACAATATGCACCCTTGGCGGAGTCCAACACCCACGGTGAACGGTCTTGATTTAATGCCATTTATCCGGACACACATCTCAGAGCTTTCGTATAGAGACATGATAGCAACCAGTAATTGCCCATCCACTCCATATACTTGCAACACTTGCCAGAGCTTCTCCCGAGGAACCCTGTCATATGCTTTTTTCGAGGAACCATCTCAACTCTTGCAATCCTGTCTTTTAGTATATATCTATCGAATTATTATCTAAATATAATATTTATATCTACGCTAAATTGTCCCTCCCTATCTCTGCGTCTCTCCCCCCGTCCCACTGTGGAGTCGTTTGCCGGCTGCACGTTAAAGAACCCTTGCGAGGCAAAATTTGCGGCCCCTATAACGCCGTCCTGAAATGGCCATAGCAGTTGAAAAGGACGTTAATACCAAACAAACCAAACCAAACCGTCCCACTGTGGAAAATTAAGGTCTGTTTCGGACCAAAAATCGATAATTTTTTTGTTACTAAAGAAAGAGTGTTTAACAAAATTTTAAAAAAATAAATACAAAATCAAAAACTTCAAAATTGGTATTTATTTTATTTTTAACTACAACTATTTTTTTCAAAGTGATGAAAAAACCTTCAAATAGCTTAGAAAACGACGATGCTTACCTACTAATTAGAGAAATATTTTGAATAGTTGGTTAATAACAATTTCTAAGCAGTTGTTTCTATGGAATAATGTAGATGTACTATATTATAATTGGGGACCTTGAATATTTGTTATACGGTTTTCTAAATCTTTCAAATGAACATCAACAATGATTTGAGTTAATTTGATATTTAGTATTTAAAAAAGGCAATGAATGCTACAGCCGTTGACAAGTATGGTGCACAACCTGTTCCTTAATGCTACCTTTTTAACATGATAATGTTTTAAGGCTGGACATCTATCTACAAGGTGTTTTTTAGAATTGAGTACAGATTTTTTGGAAGGTGATAGAAGAGGTCCTTAGAAGTATTTTTTTGTCATATGAACATAGGGTCCCCGCAGCTCCGTTTACTTCCAATACTGTGTGAGGACCCAGGACCCTATTAATTATTAAAATTTAGAAAACATTGATAAATTCAGTTAAAGCCAATTTTAAGGTCCCTGAGCACACCTTCCTTCCGTGTTTCTCGGATAGGGAACGAGTGGGTGGTTCGGCTCAATGTAAGTTGGCATTGAGGCTTTTTAATTAAAATATTTTGTTTGTTTTTCTTAATAAGACGGACTCCAATTTATAGTAACAAAACATTTATTAACAATGCAAAAAGATGATTAGCAAATGTACAGAATGGTATAAATTGTATAAAAATCAATTCGACAAGATCTTAGGTAAGAATGAGAACACTTTCAATTACTGGTGATTCGATATATTAATTATCTTTTAATTTTAATCTGAAGGAGATTTAAGGTTTCGTGAATTAAATTAATTATTTTTCATTTACGTTTTAATTAACATTCTAAATAAGCATTATAATCTGTGTTCTTTTAATTCAATTATAGAGTTCAAGATTGAGTTACTTCTTTTATAAATTTCTTTAATACTAGAATATCATTTTTGAAAGAGAAGTCGTTAATTATTTGATGCAGAACATCTTAATGCAAATTTTATGCTAGGGAATTATGAATTCATATAAAACTCGAATTAATAATTAAGTTCTTTAAAGATTGAGAAATTATAACACACAATTAATAGTGGTGACCAAGGCAAGGCTTAAGAGGAGCAAGTGAATGCATAATACCCGTTGTCCCGGTCATCGTGAGGGCTTGGAGGGGGGTTCCGTTGTGGGCTCCGCGATGTTGAGGTCTAACTCTTACTTTTTCTGAGATAAGTCATAATAATATCTAATAATAATCATTTATTCAGCTCATGATTATAAAAACTGAATGAACATATAAAAAGCTGTGAAAGGGACTTTCACTCTAACTCGGTCGACTGTTTCTCTGATGTGACGCCCATGAGGAGTAGAACAGGAGTGACACAGTCCAAGTTTCCTCTCCTCCCTCGCTCCTCGGCACACCTGAAGCGGGAGAAGGAAATTCGAACCTCGCAAAACAAAACGTAGAATAGTTTTTTGGGAGGTGACGCAAATGATTGAGTCACGTGGCCCTGTACGGTGATTAATAATTAACGAATCAGCCAAAATGATCTCCAATGTATGGAATTTGAGTAATTAGGGCTCACTCTTCAGGGAGAGGAATATGACTAAGTCCACTCGACCTGACAAAGCCTCCGTGACAATGTTCTCATGTCAGTAAACATGATCAGTCGGAAATTTGAAGTCAAATTCCGACGGAGGAATCATAGTTGCTGATCTTCTATTAAAAGTTGCGAAATTTTAAGAAATTTTTATAGAAGAGATATTAAATCTTATATTATTAAAGTTGATAGAAGAAACGGATTCAATACGTGAAATAAAGATTCGTAGGTTCATGCCGTCGTAGAAGATAACTGTTAATGATAATCTTCTTGAATATTAATAATAGTAATAATAATAATAATAATAATAATAATAATAAGAGCAATGTTCTTATAAAATAATAAGAACAACATTCTTGTAAAAATAGGGCCGCCACAACTGCATTGAACAATCAAATGACACCGGGACGCAGTGTGCGTTGGTAGGCCTAGATTATTTTATTTCTAACAATTAACACAAGCAATCTACTGTATGACTTTTACAGTAATTGTTCCATTTGCTTCATAGCACAATTCGCAACGCCTTATGATGGATTGATGTACGCGTGGAAACAGTTGATTTGCACGGTCGCTGATGTCACCTGCTGCCGCGACAACACGAGCCGCCAATTCTTCTTCGGTATCTACGGGTTCGGAGTACACCATTGATTCTATGCTTCCCCATAAAAAAAATTCCATCGGTGTGAGAACTGGCGATCTCGGTGGCCAAGCAACTGGTCCGCCGCACGACTAATCCAACGACCAGGATATGTCTCATTTAGGTAATCTCTAACTGCTCTTGTGGAATGCGAAGGTGCGCCGTCCTGTTGAAACCACATCAAATGTCTGGTCATTAGTGGAACATCATCAAGAAGACCAGGGAGCTCCTCCTTCAGGAAACCAAGGTATGTTTGCCCGTTAAGACGGCAAGACGGTAGGAGATATGGCCCAATCAGGACATTGTGAATCATGCCAGCCCAAATAGTCAATGAAAAACGATGCTGAAAACTGTTAACATGCGTTGCACATGAGTTGACATGAGACCACAGATGACTGTTGTAGCTATTGAACATTCCCTCTCGCGTCCCGGTGTCATTTGATTGTTCAATGCAGTATTGGAAGTAAACGGAGCTGCGGGGACCCCATGTTCATACGACAAAAAATACTTCTAAGGACCTCTTCTATCATCTCCCAAAAAATCTGTACTCAATTCAAAAACACCCTGTATAAAAAACGTGATGCGAAAACCGGCACCAAAAGTGTTACGGAAACAGTTTTGCATTGTTGTTGCACGTTTTACCATTGTTGGCGCCGGCTTGAATCAAACGCCGGAACTAAAAAGTCACCTGACCATTGTTGTCTGACCAACAGTTTTTCTTCAAATCTTTACTACAGATAGATTATGAAATCTATTGAAATTGTGGTAACAGATAGCGCAAATACACCACGCTGTCTTATCTAGCCGTGTAATAGCCGAATGTTTTGCCTAATAAACTCTTTTCCATGACAATAAATATATTTTATTATTCACAATTTAATCCATATTATTATTATTCAGATTTTTTGATGGGTTTTGAAGTCTTCAACTTATCTATAATTGAAGTGCTACATTTATTTCTACAGATTCCTTCCTCTCTTTACGTGCCGGCTAAAAAGAGCGTTACGGATGATGCAATAATTTAATTTTTTTTTAATTTTAATACACTCGTTTTGTGGTTTTATAGATACTGCGAAAAACTTGCACGTGCCGTGTTTGTGGTCACAGATGCTAGTAGGAAGAGGCACCTATGGTCATACATAGACACTGTGTTGACTTGACATAGTGTAACGTGGAAGCGTGCAAGGTAAGTTAAGTGCAGATCAGGTGTGATATATATACGAATAAAGTTTCTTACTGCATCAACAGTTTAAATATAAAGTAAGCAGCCTAGTTTCTAAGTAAGATATTAATTAAATTCATACATGAAATTAACTCAAAAAGTTACACATAAATAGCTCATTACCTTGCCCGCTAATTAAATATTTATTTTTAATCTTGCAGGTTCCAGCTTCTTCCGTGCTACCAATTCGTTGCATGAAGCTTCCTGTCGCTTATTCCTCCTCCGCGAAGATCCTGTCGCAGTCACACACATGCCGCAGGCATTTCATGTACTAATTAGCTTAATTATTTTAGTCCATAAATAGAAATGCAATTACGCCCCTCAATAGGCAATACGGGCGCTCTTCGAAAATACTTAAATCGATAGAACGTACTCTAGCACATCACAATTCTTGCATGCTACTTACTTACTTTCTTTTCAAACCCGCTTATCCGTTAGGGTCGCGGGGGCAGCAGCCCTATGGAGGATTTCCAGCGATCGCGATCTTCCGCCATCAGGCGCACGTCCTCCCAGGTAACATCCAAGCGACTCGAACCCAGATTCTCCGTGCGTGTAGTCTAGTCACGTGGTGTCCACCGACCCCTTGGTCTCTTACCCACCTGCAGCTTGGAAAATAACAACTGCCTAGGAAGACTAGTTTGCATTGGCATCCGTATCACGTGGCCATACCAGCGCAACTGAGATCTCTCGATGCGGGAGAAGCAGCGGCTCAACACCTAAAGACTCCCTTATTGTGCTGCTGTACACTCTATCTAGTACGGCAACACCTGCCACACTAGAAATCTCATTTCGGCCGCTTGTACCCGCGATCGCACTCTTGCATGCTAAATAAAGGCAAATATGCTCGTCGCTCTAACCACTGACATCTTTAGCCAAAAATCTACGCCCTCCAATAAGCAATCCGAACGAATGTAATTTACGAGAAACGTATATCCTCTTGTTAATTACCGTGTCCATTAAACCACTTATTTTATTATTAGCAGTAGACCCTCAATATGGAATAGGTCTTTCCAACCACTACTCAATTAGATAATGTTTACTACACTAAACATTTTACTCCCAACAAAATTCCTACAGATGTACCCATTCCAGCGCAATAGCTGGGAACTTCTTTATAACAGAAAAGGCTTTGAGGGCTAGACAAATGTCACAACGCCCGCTTATCTTAGCAGAAAATAGAACCCCGGTGAACCACAGTTTTCTTTTTACACTATTATCTGCTTTCCCACCTCCTTTCAGGTCGCCTTCAAGAATCCTCCGACGCCTGTATCACAATACGCTGTGACGCTAAATGGAAAAACTCCGTACTCCAACAAATTGAATTCGTTAAATACCTCGCGACTTTCTGGAGTATTAGCTAACTGGCAGCTGGTGATGTTGGCTAGGCCCAAACTAAACAAGGAAACTCGGACTGCGTGAAGCCTTCCGTCGTTCGCCGACCTTCTCGTATCGGTCCCGGCTGCTCCTCCTCAATGCGACGTTCGCTCCAGCGAGAAAACCACAAGTCGACTTCTCCCGGGCTAGTTTCTATAAAGCTGCTCTCGTTCGCTCCGCAATGCCTATCCAACATTACAGCAGACCCCGCATCTTTTCTTTCCCGACGACTTTTCCAGGTCCTCCATGCAAACCTCGAGCCAGACGCGCCTTCTTCGGTAACCAAATCCTTTCTGATTTCAGTCGCGCTCCCATTTTTCTCCTGTGGAATGGTCTCGCACGATTCGCGATTCTCGTACCACCCATCTTCAAGTTTTTACGAACCCCCGACTCATCTAACAGCGCTATACACAGCTTTACGAGCCAAGTCATAGGAAATGGGAATCATTTCCGGTAGAGATACAAAATGAAGTTACGAAAACGACCGCTCCGTTATCGCTTCCCAGGGTGGTTTGGTTTGTTTGGTATTAACGTCCTTTTCAACTGCTATGGTCATTTCAGGACGGCGTTAAATATGGACCGCAAGGGTTCTTTAACGGGACCAACGGCTTTACTTCCCTTCCGAAGGAAGTGCGTGATCTCGGGATTTCCCCCTGAAAAATCCTCGTCGTCCTCGGCCGGGATCGAACCCGCGTACTCGGGCATCAGAGGCGATCACGCAACCTGCTGAGCCACCAAGGCCGATGCTTCCCAGGGTGGAGCCTTTTTCTTCTAATTTCGATTTATCATTAATAAATCTTCTCGTCGCGGAATTTTTCTTACTCTTGTGATTCACTTCAAAATTCCGTGACATATAGCGACAGACTCGATACCCGCGCTTACTTTTCCCCACTTCGGTTATTCAGTATTACTCATGTACATGATTCGGTAGGTTGATAAATAAATAAAAGGTTTATGTACTATATAATATATTTATACCTCTGTTGCATCTAAAAACATTATCATGATTCAATGTTTCGCATTGCAGATTGGAAACTAAGTCACTTTTTGAAACGCTTTTTACCTGTGTTAACGTGAACAAATACGCAAACAAAATATATTGCCCACATGTAGAGCACAGGAACTTTCCAACCATATAAGTTTCATGCGTATTCGTCCACGTTAACACAGGGAAAAGTGCAGAACAAAAAATGTGATTCAGTCAATTTCTGACCATTTCACTCGAATGACGTGCATTAGGGTTAAACAATTGAAAGAATATGAGCGCCATATCAAATTTCGAAATAGTTGGAGTTTGTATTGTTGCATGAAAATCGTATTGTTGAAAAATGGCGCCCTCTTTATCAACAGAGCAGAAATGCTTAGGTTGTCGAATGGTATTTCGAGACAAAATCACCTGTAACCGTGCAAAGAAAGTTCCGGAAGGAGTACAAGTGTCGAGACGCACCACTGGATGTGTTAAAGGCAAGAAAAAAGGCGGGAGCGAAGCTCGTGTTCGAACTGCCGAAAATGTTCGCACAAGGTTGGTCGATTCCCCTACCAAAAAATCTGTTCGCCGCCTATCCATTGAAGAAGGGCTGTCGTATACCACGACGAAAGGATTTACACCTGTCCCCGTATAAGATCCATGTTTATCAGGAGTTAACAGACACTGGAAGACAGAAGCGACAACAATGGAGCAGAAATGGAAGCCAATCAGGACATTGTGGACAACCTGTGGGTGTCAGATGAGGCCTTCTTCCATCAACCACGTGACACTAATAAACACAACGTTTGTTTTTGGGGTTCCCAGCACCCTCATGAGATCCATAAGTCACCTCTTCATCCACGAAAGGTTATGACTTAATGCGCGATTTCCAAAAGAATCATCATCAGTCCATTCTTTTTTGAGGGCACCGTAACGTCACAGGCTTACCTTAACATGTTGGAAACCTTCTTCGTCCCCGAGCTGCGAAGGAGGCGTATACCGCTTCGACATCAATGGTTTCAACAGGATGGGGCTAGGCCTCACACCACTAATGAAATGCTAGATTTTCTCGATCAGAAATTCGGAAATCGTGTCATTTCAAACAGGTTTCCAGATCGATTCGGGGGTGGCTTTCTTTGGCCCCCTACGAGTCCTGACCTGAACCCAAGTGATTTTTATCTCTGGGAGTTCCTTAAAGACAGTGTGTTCACTACATCACCAAGAACCCTAGACCAGCTGCGACAAAGCATCGTCGACTGTTGCACCCTTGTGGATGCAGAAATCCTGGATAGAGTTATGAACAACTTCACCATTCGGCTGCGAGCAGTTCAAAACGTTCGTGGTGGCCACATTGAGCATATCATCAAGACTTTTCCACGGGAATAAAAACTCCGAACTGCCTAAAACATCATACTGACATGCAAAGTTTGTAAACATTAATGGGTCTATAAATCATAGTACTGAAATGGTCAGAAATTGACTGAATCACCCTGTATATAGATTATTGGTAGAAATACGACTAACAATGCCGTATCTATGATGATGTAACAATGTATTACGTTTCATCGCAAAGGCCTTCTCTCTCGGTGGTTACGCCTGAGGCCAACCTGTAAATCTCGTCGGGCCTGTGGCTACACATTCTACACCTCCTATTCAAATTATTAGAATACTCACATTCTGATGCACATGCTGGCCCAATAACAACTCGTTTCATTCAAATTAAAATTGTACAGTGAAGATGATGTCTTGCTATTGGTGTGACGATAGCATCCGCTCGTGCTTTGATCACATCTGTTTCTCATATTGCCAACAAGCCTCGCACAGTCCAACTTTTGTAAGAATTCTACACATGTCGCAAACAAATGATGAGATCAGTTTTATTTCCTGGTCATGTGACTTGGAGATGCATTCTCGTTACACCCCATAAGTTCTCTATTGGGTTGAGATCGGCAGAACTGGCAGGCCAAGAAATCACCGTAATGTTTCGAGATTGTAGCCATGCCGTTGTTGCTTTAGACGTGTGGCAGGAATAAGAAGTCCTCACCAAATAGGTTCTTCTGCAGAGTCAGGGATGTAATTCTCCGATATTTTTGATATACTTCGGAGGTTACACAGGTCTTCAAAACATATAAGTGTCCTACTCCTTCAGTGGACATAAATCTCCTTACCATGACAGATGCTGCAAATTTGAGAGAACGTTTAAGACACTCTGTGTTGAATGCTTCCGTCGTCGTTCTCCAGACTCTGGTCCTTTGGTCACCATGACACACGCACAACACTGATTCATCGCTGAACAGTACATTATTCCATTCATCATCACTCTTTGCATCACTTCCACGAGAGTTCCTTCGCTTGCGTGTTAGCGCGGGCTTCATCGTTGAAACTCTTGATGCAAACTTCAGTTGACCTGGATACGTGTATTCTATAGAGCCCCCACAGTCGGTGAATGTGCCGAACGCTTTTGAAACAGTTTTTGGAGATTGCACGTGAAATGAATGATGAATATGAAGGAATTTCATTAAGCTGCCAAACAATCTCATGTCGTCTCCAAGCTGTTGGACTTGATGGGCACGTTCCATCTAAGAAACCATGGATTAGCCAGAAGAATTTGCTCAGTCACACCTTTCATGGAATTCTGCAGATTGGGCCAAAGTTTTTTGGTCGGAGGAATCAAAGTTTTTGTTGTATGGCAGAGATGGGAGACAGTATATACGACGTCCTTCCGGTGAACGCCACAGCCCACACTACCAACTGCCAACTGCGAAACACGGTGGTGAGAGTGTCACGGTGTGGGGATGCTTTTCTTGTTCTGTGGTAGGCCCTCTACACAAAATTAATGGCAAAATGGAGGAAGGACATCATAGAGAATGTCATGCTACCCTTTGCTCAACAGAAGGTCGGTCGTGGTTGGACATTTCAACAAGATAATGATCCCAAGCACACGTCGCGATTTCTTCAATGGCCAAGTCAATCACCTGATCTGAACCCAATTGAACATTTGTGGGATGAGTTGGGAAGATGTGTGGATCGTTCAAATAAAGTGGATCTCTTTCATGACTTGCATAAGGAGTGGAATCAAAATGTTGTACACAAAAAGTAATCCCCAAAGTCCATCCCCATTGGCATCTAGCACTTTCTGCCAACCTGTCTCCAGTTGATCAATCCCTCCCCTGGCTGGAAAACTTGCAGGTCTTGGACTCCAAGAAGTCCGTAAGTGCCTTTCGCACGTCTGTATCATTGGTGTAGGATTTTCCAAGAAGATGGTTGTCCAGAGAATGGAAAAGGTGATAATCCCTTGGAGCAAGATCTGGTGAGTAAGGTGGATGACACAAAGTATCCCAGCCAAACTGCTCTATGGTTTCCCTGGCCACCTGCGCCACATTGTCGTAAAGGAAGAGTACCCCTTTGCGATTCACCAATGCTGGCTCCTTCTACCGCAATGCCTGTTGCACACGTCCCCAGGTCCCCAGTGATGAATCATTTGGCGTCTAGTCCACCAGACACAGAGCATGATCTTGCGTAGGCGTAGGGGTGGATTTGAGGCGTCAGGCACGGTATCCCGGGGTGACAACCAATGTTTGGAATGCTTAGGAGTGTCATACAGGACCCACTTTTCGTCACTGGTAAGTATTCGATTAAATATGGGTGCGTTACGATGTTGAGAAAGCAACGACATGCAGGATTACGACAGTGTGCGGGGTACCCACTTGCTCAACCTGTACGTCTTTTCTAGTCGTCTAACTGTTTCATCAGAAACTTGATACCGTCTAGCAAGGTCACCACTTGTTAAACTGCTGTCCTCCTCTATGGCCATTTCAGGGCCGTTCATCAGAAATGGCAAATTCTCCCAAGCTGAATTTCTGGAACCGATGCCTTGCGATGTGTTCGTTCACAGCATCATCCCCAAATGCAAGACACATTCGGCGACTCGATGCTGCTACTCCTGACAAGCCTACCTTGAAGTCATAAAGCAAACAACACCTAACCATCTCCTTCGATACCTCCATTTGTCTTCACTTCTGCACGAAATGTGATTGATGTTAATGCCCAACAGCCCTGGATTTATACAGGCTAACTTTCCTGCTCCCCCGTGACAGATTTTGGACCACACTGTACACTCATTTGTATATCTTGTATCACTTCCTTTTATGGCAACATAAAACGGCAAGAACTTTTGTGGTTTTCTGGTATCAGCTATTTAGATAAACTAAATGGATCAGCTATATGGGTCAGCCTAATTGATCAGCTAAATGGATCAGCAGTGAGAATCAGACAACTGGATCAACCATTTGGAGATAAACTAAATGGATCAACCTTTTGGACAAGCTAAATATGAAAAGCAATCAACCATGTTGACGGAAAGTTGTTGGAGCAAACGAACCAATCACATTCCTCGTTACTTGTATTACATCTAATTAGCTAACAGAGACTTAACTAGGGCTGGTGCAACGTTTTCCATTAGAAGGACTTAACCGATTGTTAACTACCGAAAGTTAGAGTCGTTAAACTGACGTTATTGTAACTGGCTGTAAGAGATTTTGGACAATCTAGAACAAGCCCATATTGTCCCAAGCTCCTAATTACCCTATTTTCGCGAATATACCCCGCACCCCTGTATATCCCGCAAAATTCCCAGCTCAAATGTGTTGTGTTTTTTTTTCTTTTGCTAAACAAATTCTTCTTCCATTTCATTTTCTTTATCTCAATTGCCTCGTTTTTCTTTTCATATACAGAGACGCAGCACACCTAATAACGTGCTGGGCCCCCTCTGGCCCGGATAACGGCAGCGATCCGTCGTGGAAGAGAGTCTACCAGTCCCTGGAATACATCCAGAGGCACTGCAAGCCATGCCATTTCCACTGCACTCCATAACGATGCTGCATTTACCAGTTGTGTTGGTGACGACTGACAGATCGTTCTATGACGTCCCACAAATGTTCAATGGGATTGCAATCTGGGGAACGTGGAGGCCAAATCATTGTCGTGAAGTCGGTAGCATGGTCCTCCGGCCACTGCTGTCTCATAAGGGCCTTGTGTGCAGGTGCATTATCTTGCTGGAAGTAGGATCCATTATCAAGCAGATCGACGTAGGAAGTAGGATCCATTCCATGCCACGAGAAAACACCCCAGACCAGTATGGAGCCTCCACCTGACAAGCAGAGTCCATGGCTTCGTGTGGCCTACACCAGACACAGACAGGACCATCAGCCCGGTACAGCTGAAACTGTGACTCGTCGGATCAGGCAACCCTTCGCCAGTCCTCAGAGGCACAATGTCGATGTTGGTTGGCCCAGGCTAGGCGTTGCCAATGACGTGCAGCTGTCAAGAGTGGCACCCGTTGTGGCCTCCTGCTCTCAAAGCCTGCAGTTGTGGGACGTCCCTGGATGTGCCGCACGATGAATTGGCCTGCTGTCGCCCTGTGGTCAGCAGTTGCAAGCCGAGTGACCTGGCGAACACCTCTGGCATCAATGAGGCGTGGGTGGCCCGTCCGCTGTCCGACATGGGTTGAAACCCCTCGTTGGTGTACTCTCGATAGACCCTTGCAAACGGTTGTGCGGAATAATTGCAGGATGTTGGCTACATCTGATATTGAGGCACCCATCTGTCTGGCACCAACAATCATCCCCCGTTCAAATGCAGATATGTCTAAGCGCACTGTCCATCTATGACGAGGCACAAACTGCGAAGCAAGTGAAGACGATAAGCCCTCTCAGACCACCATATCACCATGGAACAGATCATGGAGTCCAAAAGTTTCAGACTTCTGCACGACAATGCGTCAGCACATTCCGCACATGAGACCATGCGAGTTGCGGCGGAGTTGACATTCGAAATGCTGTCTGATCCGCCGTATTCGCCCAACATGGCCCGAAGCGACATCATCCTCTTCCCTCACCTGAAGAACTCACTCTGTGGACGGCATTTCCAAGACAACGACGAGGGGAGGCTCATAATGATGCGCCCAAGATTCATCCCCGGTGACGATGGCACGAAGAAACGCATCTCCCTCTGCTTCTTACCACACCAGAAGTTGCTTGATCCAGTTGGTCCAAGTGGATCTGTTTCATCGTGTCTGTCATTTGACGACGTGATTCACAGTTCCAAGTGATATTCCAAGAATTTCCGCAATCATTCTCTGCTTAATGCGACGATCACCACGAATCAGCTCATCAACTTGGGCTACGTGCTGTGGACCGCCTGCAGATTTCGGCGTCCAGTGTGCTGCTTCTCGTGCAAAGTCGACCTGCCTGGGCTGCTCGTCTGTACAGTCAGCACCCACCTCCACACTGTGATAATGTCAACACACGCTTCCCCATAGACAGTGCTCACTCGACGGTGGATGTCGATAGAGAGAACACCTTCCACTGTCAGAAATTCGATGACGGTGCGCTGCTTCAACCGCATGTCCATAGAGGTCGCCATGTGCACGTGATTGCTTCGCCGCTAGTAGCACCACCACGCGCCTGTTACCTGCAACTTACAGCTAGGGCGGTCGGACTTAGTTTGTCTGTAACATGTTTAATATGCATCAGGTACCTTACAAGAGCCTTTTTCACTTCCTCAATGGCACCGAACCTCTGCCCTCCCAAGAACTATTTCAGTGGTCCAAAAAGATGATAGTCGCAAGGGGAGAGATCCGGGTTGTATGGAGGAAGTTCTAAGATGTCCCATTTGAGTTCTGTCAGTGCGTCCATAGTCAGTTTGGCGGTGTGTGGTCTGGCATTGTCATGCAGAATACAAACACCACTGGTAAGGAGTCCTGATCGCTTTTTCCTTAGTGTCATCTTCAGGGACTTCACTTTCTTTGCCGACCGTGTCATCTTCAATTTCTTGTGTCGTGGTGAGTCTGTGTGTCGCCACGTCGTGCTCGCACGGTTACTTTCAGGAGTAGGATGATGAATCCATGTCTCGTCACTGGTAAGAAGACGCCTTAGGAAGCTAACACCTTCCCTGTCCTATCGCTACAGCTCTATGGAACAGATTTCCACCCAGGTGGTTTTGTGATTCTCAGGCAGTTGCTTAGGGGCCCATCTGGCACAGATCTTGTTGAATTTCAACTTATCGTGGATGATGGTCTCCACACAGTCAGTGCTGATGTTCAGTATTGAAGCCAATTCTCGGACATGAATCCGCCTGTTGTCCTTTATCAGCTCATTTGTTCGTGCAATGATGCCACCATGGGCAGCAATTGCTGGCCTTGCCTTATGAGGTACATTGCCGGTGCATTCTCGCCCTCTTTCAAGCTTTTGGCACCAAGCAAAGAAGGATTATCGGGACAAACATGACTCTGTGAAGTCTCTGATGAATTTCAGAATCTTTCACACCTTTCTTGTGGAGAAACTTAATGATTATTCGTTGTTCGACTTTAGTCGAGACATTGCTGTCCGCCATTTTGTTTAAACAAACAATCAGTTGTCATGGCAACCGGATGAGTGGTGCTGCATTTGCTATCTCAACAATTAAAGTTTAGATTTTTACAGCAATGAAGTTGTCAGATTTGAATTTGATACCTTACTGTTGTTGCTATTTTGTTTTGTGTTTGAGCGCAACCATCGAGAGAGAAGGCCTCCTCAATGAAAACTGATACATTGTTATATCATCATAGACAGGGCTTTGGTACACTTATTTCTACCAATAATAAGCCCTAACTTTGCCCTAGCTACGGCGATGTATTAAGTTTCATTGCGGAGGCCTTCTCTCATGGTGGTTACGGTTTGGGGCACGAGCTTCCGCCATTTTCTATTCGTTTAAGAAGCTAAGGAAAACAGATCGCGCCAGCTGCCGCATAGATCGCACTAGGCCCGACCATGACCTGCGATAGAGGTTTTTCATGGAAAGTGAAAATGAAAGTAAAGTTTCTACCTGCCGATAGGGTGGCGCTGCAGGCGCACTTTGGGCCGATTGTACATGCGGCACCACTTTTCAATAGAGTTCCTGCCCTATTAGGAACTAGAAACTTTATCTTCATTTTAACAATGGAGCTCGATGACCATTTATATCTATAGACCGTGGATTGGGATTGAACCATAGCCACCTAAAGAACAAGGCCTGTTCACGGAAACGTCATACATTGTTACACCATTACCAAAGGTCCGAGCACTAACGAGAAATACAGGCTCCGGCACTGAAGTCACCTGATCAACAAGGGTCTAGCAACAATCCAACCTTCATTGTTTCCAACAAAGGAAAAACCACTGATTGTTAAAATACAAGATGGAAATTGTGCCGGAGCCTGTCTTTCTTGTTAGCCCCGCAAAGGTCCAAAGCCGTCCAGCGTTTAGAGATTGTTATTGGTAGAGATACGAATAACAAAGCCTTATCTAAGATGATGTAACAATGTATTAAGTTTCCTTGCGGAGGCCTTCTCTCTCGGTGGTTACGTCAAAGCCAACGACAAACACAGGCCCCGGCCGTAACCACCGACAGAGAAGGCCTCTGCGATGAAACGTTATACGTTGTTTTATATCATGATAAATAGGGCATTGCTATTCGTATTTCTACTAATAATAAACCATAATTTTGCCCTAACTATAATGATGTAACAATGTATTAATTTGCATCGCAGAAGCCTTCTCTCTTGGTGGTTACGCCTCGGCGCGGAAAAGTCACCTGACCACAACAATCCAATCTTCATTGTCTCCATCTTAGATGTTAACAACCAGTGTTTTTCCGTTTGTTAGAAACAATGAAAGTTGGATTGTTGCTAGGACTCACATGGTCAGGTGACTTTTCGCTTCGAGGCCTGTTTCTCTCGTTGGCCTCGCAAAGGGCTCTTCACTGAAACGTCATGCATTGTTACATCATATTTCGACCACTGTTAATCGTGTTTCTAGCAATAATAAGCCCTAAATTTGGTCGACTTATCAAGATATAACAATGTACGATGTTTCAGTTGTTTGGCTCTCTTTCTAGTGTTAATAAAACCATGGTGAAAAGAAAGGATGGTCTGTGCATGCGCATTTCATGATGTCACATGGATTGCACGATCGTCGCAAACGGACATCCTCGTATAAAATTTAATATTAAAACGTATTTAATTTTTCATATTTTCATTTTCTACAGTAAAACCGCGATAATCCGGCACTCGATAGTCCGTCACGCATCAGAAACACAGGGGTTGCCAGATTTTTTCTCCCTAATGTACTAAAACATTATTGTATTTTTTAAAAAGTTGTATGAAAATTATCATAAACTACGCTGTCGGTCTAAAACTACCACTATTAGAAATTCATTGTTTATTATACTTTTATTACGCTATGGAGCCAAGACGTGCACTCGTTTGTACAGGGTGTCCCAACGGAAAGGGGGCATCAGTAGGTTGTGGCACCAACTCTAGCGGCGATGCATTGTTCTAGCTGCAGATGTAGGTGATCATACATGTGACGAATGTCATCTTGGGGTACATCTGCCCAGGCCTGGTGAACCTGCTGTGTCACTTCATGGAGATTGTGGGGTGACTTTCCACCATGTCCCACACGTGCTCAATTGGCGATAGGTCTGGGGACCTCGCGGGCCATGCCATGTGCAGTCTGGCGTTATCCTGCTGAAAGACTGCACCGGATATGGTGTGCAGAAAGGGCAGTGACATGGGCTGCAGAATCTCTGTGATGAACCATGCTACTGTTAGGGTGCCCTGGATACTAAAGGCATTCTGGTATCGTAGTCAAAGGTACCCCAGATCATGATCTCGGGTGTTGGTGCACGATGGCAATACCGAATGCATTGTTCAGTGGCACGTTTCATCCGTGTCTGTCGCTGGTGTCCAAGCAAAAGTGGGATTCGTCGCTGAAGACCACCGGGTGCCATTCCATTCGCCAGCCCACTCGTTCATGACACAACTGCAGTCGTATCGCGCAGTGCTTAGGTGTCAAAGGAAGATACAACAATGGACACCTGGCAGACATTGTCGCGGGCTGTAACCGGTGTGCTATTGCCGCTATTGACACTGGAACAGTAAGCGGAATAGTGAGGTTGTCACACAGTTGCCGCAGGATGAGGGTTCTGTCCGCTAGCGCTGTGTGCAGTATCCGCCTATCGGTACGAGCTGACGTGCTTCTCCAGGCTCCAGAGCCTGGTCTTCTGGCACGTGTGCCTTCCTCTCGCCATTGCCTTCAACATCGGTACTGTCCATGCGTCCCGCAACACATGGACAGCAATTCGTCTGGTTGATCATCCAGCCTCGGAGAGGCCAATAATCCGACCTCATTCCAAGTCTTAATTGCGTGAACGGTTGTCGTCCTTGTAGCGGCATTGAGACCGTTGTGCGGATTTCAGTACTGTACGTTCATGAAGCAGTTGCTTCCTCCCTACTGCATAGAATGTCTCGCACATATGTCAACTGATGAACAGACACCCTGTATCAACCCAAATGGTCATGTCCCGTGAGCATGCATCTAATCGTTTACTAGTCGGAGATAGACGCCCCACTAAATATGGATAAGATCGGATAACTCCTTGTTGGTGGGACAATTTCATTGCAAAGCAGAGTACATTGTGCATTATTACATACTTTTAATTTATTTTGTTTATTGTAATGTTTTCTGTTGTGTTTACTAAATAAATGTAACAATTAATCGTTTTTGTATGTTAAAACTGTCGTTTTTATTTATGTGCCCTTGTTTAAACCAGGGTTTTAAAAATGGCCTTGGTAATCCGGCATATTTGATAATCCGGCCTTGGGTATTCAAAATGTTACCTATATTGTTTCTAATTGGTTAAGATGACATTGACGCGCTGGTTTTGCAATCCACATGGTGCGATATGCAGAACAGATCGTAACTGAGTATCAAATTGCACACACCATCCTTTCTTTCCACCGTGGATACACAAAGTCATTTATGGAAACGACTTTGTTTTTTGAATTTTAGTCTAACAATCCACATTTATTTTTCCTGTCATGTTCTATCCGATTCCCTTGGTTCTTGACAACAGCCCGATACCAGTATTTCCAGGCTACAAGGCTGTTTCGGAGGGCTACGAGGTCCAATATGTCCCATTTCTCTTGCGCAGCTTTTCAAAGTTCTGCACCATCAATTCCCGAAGGCTTTCTTGATCATCCCGAAAGCGCCGAAATCTATTGTGACGGCTTGGGTAAAGCCACGCTTAACCCAACATAACTTTCTTTCTTCCACTTGTGGCCGGCTAGGAATTTCTCTTAAAGCTTTCGACAGTTCACCTTCCTGTCTACATGTGACGAGGCAAGAGCTTATTAACTTTATATGAAAATTCAAATCTCTGTTGATAATTTTTTTTACTGTTGCCGGCGATATTCCTAGTTCGAAGAAATATTTTTTTGTGTTGGGGGATTTTCGAAGGAGACCAATTTTCGTCTCAATTTCTTGGGATGTGCTTTCAGACCTGGCAGTTGACTCATTCTTTCTGCGGATCGAGCTTTACCACTCACGGATTAGCTTGTGAAATACAGAGTCGAGTCCCATTATCATGACCACCAGCTAATATCCCGAATAACTGCCTTTAGCAGTACAGACAGCAGCTAGACGGCATGGGAGTGAGTCAATAAGATTCTGGTAGATTGCCATGCAGACTGTAAAGCATCTGGTAGCTGCTGAAGGGTACACGGTGGTTGTTCCATAGCACACACATGACGATCGAGGTGATCCCAAAGGTTCTCGATCGGGTTGAGGTCTGGGGAATTAGGGGGCCAGGGTAGTACTTGTAACTCTTGGTTCTGTTCCTCAAACCACCCCCAAACAATTGCAGCCGTATGACACGTCGCCTTGTCTTGCTGGAACGTGCCACCCCCCTCTGGTAAGACAGTCACCAATTACGAGTGTACTTGATCTGCAATTATGGATAAATAACCAAATCGGCTTAAAGTGCCTTCCACAGGTATTGGTGGGCCCAGACAATGCCGTGAGAACACTCCCCAGATCATGACGCTGCTGCCACCAGCCTGGATTCGTCCAACAATGGTTGCAGGATGCTCGTTCTCGGAGGTTCCTCGCCTCACCCGCCAACGGCCGTCACTTCTGTGGAGCAGAAATCGTGACTCATCGGAGAAGGCAACCTTTTCCCAGTCAGAAGTGGTCCAGTTTCTGTACTGTTGGGCAAATTGAAGCAGTTTTTGGCGATGAACCTTCATCACCCTGAGTGCGGTGACCATCCGTCTGCTGTGGAGGCCCATACACAGAGACTGTCTGGTAGCACCCTCGTTGGTTTGAGCGGTAAGTAGGTCCACTGTAGCTCTTCGGTTGGCCTTCACACACCTTCGCAGCCGACGTTCACCTCTCTCATGAATTGCACGTGGTGCTACACAGTTCCTATACAGTTTATTTTCAACGGTCCCATTTTCCCAGTCATGATACACTTTAACTACAGCAAGCCGAAACTGTGCGGTTTCTGAAATACTGCCACCCTAGGCCTGAAAGCAGCCGATTATCATCCACTTTTCCAGATCTGATAAATCACGTTTCTTACCCATTGCAGCAATGAGTGATATGTTTTTAACATAGGGTAAGCCTACCTTATATAGTCACCTAAGCAATTCCCAACACGTGACATAATTCCTCGGCTGTGCAACCCCGAAGATGAGCACATTTTTCACAACGGCGGCGCCACGATTCCACGGCTGCTGAGAACTCTTCTTTAGGGGTATGTTTTGCCCACTGGTTGGGAAACGAGCGGCCACGGAGTGTGTCCTTCACGATTGGAAAAAGCCAGAAATCGCTAGGAGCGAGGTCTGGTGAGTATGGAGCAAGGGAAACCACCTCACAATTGTTATTTGAAAGAAACTGCTGAGTTAGGAGTGCTCGACGAGCAGGGGCGTTGTCTCGATGAAAAAGCACCCCTCCAGTTTTTTTTGGTCGTTTCTCATGCAATGCTGGAAGGAATTTTGTTCTCAAAACATTTTTGTACGAATTAGCTGTAACAGTTGTACCCTTTGGTACACAATGCGTGAGGATTACGCCTTTGCTGTCCCGAAACTTGGCCACCATAACTTTCTCAACAGAGGCTGTGACTCAATTTTTCTCCATGGCAGCGAATCAGTCTATTTCCATTGTGAAGATTGGAGTTTCGTTTCGAGGTTAAAAAATGGAATCCACGTCTCGTCCATCGTCGCAGCTGATGAAAAGAAAGCACAATTCATTGCTGCATCGTGTGTCAACATCTGCTGAGAAATTGCCACCTGCGCAGACTCGTGTTTGTCGGTCAGCATTCTTCTTTCTTCTTTTTCTTTGCTCAGCCTTCATCTCCAGAGGGAAGGAGACTAGCTGATTCTTATGATGCGATGAATTCATAAGTTAGAGATTAGCGACACAAACGAAGTGTGAGAGGGCCGAGAATTATTTCTATAAGACCCGTACTACACAAATAACAGAGCAAAAGTCTTAGGACGTCTCGCTTCAAATGGGATTTCATTGGGGAAACAAGGAGAATGTTTTTCAAAGTAACGTCAATGTTCCTCTTAGAAAGACCTTGGACCAGTAGGGACCTCTGCCGGCAAAAGCGGGGTACCTGGAGAAGGACGTGTTCCACAGACTCCACCTCACCACATTCGCAGAGAGCAGAGGTAGATATTTTAATTTTGTGCAAGAAGGAATTGAGCGGAAGGTGACCACTTCTAAGACGAAATAGAACGGATTTTTGTCGAAAAGATAGCCACCTAGGAGTGGTGCTCTTGACATTGCCGACTTTAGGGAGAAGCGCTTTATAATGGCTTCCTTTGGACTCTACCGACCAGAGTTCGTTCCAGAGCACCATTGTCCTTCTAGATATGCAGGATCTAAGGCACTTTGAGTCAACACGAGCAAATTTTGTAGGTTTGTTTCCAATCCTCGCCCATTTCGTTTCCATGAATCCCTTGATGGCCTGGGATCCAGTGAAGGCAGACATGATATCCTTCCAAGTAAAGTTGGTGGGTTAGATCGATGACATAGCCCAGTAATTCTCTAAAAAACCATCGCTTACTGCTTAGGGCTGCCCGAAAACGGTCAGCATTCGTGGGACCCACCTTGAAGAACCTTTCCGCATTTTCAGCTCATCATGCAAAGCGGACTCCACAGAGCCCACGGAAATGCCAGGTTTAGAGGCAATATCACGCACACCTAAGCGACAGTCTTCCATAACATCTTGTTCCACACGAGCAATCGTGGCTTCCATCAGTCTGGTTCGTGGTCGAGGCTGCTTCGCTTCATTCTCACATGATTCTCGACCTTCTTTAAACTTTCATAACGCCTTCATCACACATCTTCCTTAATTGGCGATGAATTTCGATGGGCGTGTCACCCCGCATGTGCAGAAAATGAATTATTACATATTGATCTTGTAAACTAAACTTCGCCGTTTTAAGCATATGAAGCATCGTTTGCGGCAACGCACATGTTATTCACGCCGTTCACGGTATAGTGCTGCCATCTATGTTAGTAAAGACGAAATATTGCCCGCAAAAGCATCTGGATCTTTCTACTTACTCTTACCACAGAGAAAAAAATTTGGAGACCTTATAACTTGAACACACCTCGTACAGTTAAGTTCAAGTAAATGGAAAACAACATCATACTAAAAAAAATAAAAAAAGGTGTTTATTAATATAAATTTTTTTCTTCTTAGGCGAAACAAGATTATGTTTGATTTATAAGAACCGGGGTAGCCATGAATACAAATACAGTAACATGATTTTGAAGTTGATGGTGTTAGGTCTATGAAGTTATTATTCAACAAATTACTCACATCATCGAGCTTCGATCCAATTCTGTTTGTGCAATGAGAGCACAAAACACTAAGTGTTTCACATTTGGCAATTCATAGCATCATCTAAACTTTATTATCACAAAAAATGTTTGTAAATATTATAACTTTCTAAATTCTCATGGGGGGGGGGGGGCCCCCTTAAAAAAAATGATTAAGAGAATAAACATGATTGGACACTCCCCAAATATTTATTGTATATATACGCTCTCATGTTTAAAAAAAGAAAAAAAAAATGCTTGATCTTCAGAGTTCATTCTGTCAGTACACTTGTACGAAGTGACATGTCAACCAGATCTTGCATCACTTGATTTCCATTGGTTTCCTTTATCTCCATTGATTTAACTACAAATTGGACAATAAAGAAAAAAATAAAATATAAGTTTCTGGTATACCAAAAAAATCTAAAAGACAAATTAAACACACAGCAATGAGCCTAATTTATTGTGTAGTTCGCACTATAAAGGGTGTCACCTCGCTTAAAGCGATTAAAAGAGAAAGCGAGGGCGACATCGATAGAAAGAAATAAAAAGAAGCAAACAATGCAATCAGCCGGACCCTGCCGACAGAAGTCGGCAAGGCTGAAAAGCAAACGGCGAGAAGGCCGTGGAATTCGCTGAAACGAGATGCCGGAAGCAAGAAAAGAAAATTCTTAAGCCTACTCCACATTCTCAGGTTCTCGCCTGGTTCTCTTCTTGTTCTCGTGGGTTCTCCGATTTTTGTTGGTTTTTTTGTCCGAGACAAAGGAGATGCGAACGCGAGAATAGGCAGGAATTTCGTGGAACACACTCGGTAGACTGCGAATTGTCGAGGTTTTCGACAAGATTCTTGGCAAGATTCTCGACGAGGTTCTTCGCGAGACTCTCAGCAAGATTCTCGCAAGAACCTCGTCGAGAATCTTGCAGAGAACTGTATACACACTTCAGTGTTCCCGCCTGTTCTCGCGTTCGCTTCTCCTTTGTCTCTGGCAAAAAACCGACAAAAATCGGAGAACCCACAAGAATGAGAAGAAAACCAGGCGAGAACCTGAGAAACAGCTCCACATTCACACTTCTTGTGTTGTTCTCGCATTCTCACAAGAGTGTGGAGCAGCCTTTACAGAAGTCGGTTGCTCATTCCCACACACGTGAAAAGTCTCCGTGTCCGTTTCTGTTACCTCGAAAGAATGCCTCAAGAAATTCTCCAGCAAGCAGTAAGGACATTTCCAAGTTTTAAAAATATTAACTGTGATTCTGTATTCATACACAGCCGCACGAGGAATTGATGAAGCCAACCGCCTAAAGCCCGTTTCACAATTAAATCACCTGCATCAGCCCAACGCCACCTACAGAACAGGTTGCGTTGATCAGCCCCAGCAGATCCACCAAAGAACCATATACACGTATCTCCACTCGAAAAGCGGGTGATTTAACAACTTTCCATTTCCATTTCACAATTAAATTTGCAGCCACATTAACTGTCTTCTGATTGGTTCATCCCGTACGAGATCGACGTCACACAAAATGGCGTCTAGCAGCGACCTTCGTTGCATTCATAGGCGAAGGCTGTTTATGACAGCAATTTTTTTTTAAATTGCATTCCCAAATGCCAATTTCACATCGACAGTGTGTTAGCTCTATACGGCAAGAAAGATGAGCCGAAAATTGACGTTTTCTGATTGATTGAAGCAGTTGTAGCCAAGTTTTAATTGAAAATCTGACCATAAAGCAATTGTGGAGTCCACTAAATTTTCAGAATCAGCTTGAATTAAAAATTCCACCCACAAAACAGTTACAGAGAACCATGCGGGTGAATTCCGCTAATTGTGAACCGGCAGTCCAAGCGGAAAATCTTCACCTTGCATTGCGGGCTCCGCATCTACCTATTTTCCGCCCGCAAACTGTAATTGTGAAACACGCTTAACTCAGAGTTCGGAGCGAGCGGAGAGAGGCAGCAAGTAATGAGGTTTTCTACCCATCCAAACCAAATTCAGCACGGGATAGGAAAGCACACGAGCTATGGAATGCTAAGAGAAGGTCGCCCGCCCAGCCAAGCTATCGGTGTCTTGAGTGATTGAAGAACACGCACGAGATGAATTCGTCTCGGAAGCCCTATCTCTGACATTCAGGCCACTATACCGTTAATAGATAACAATGCCATTTTAAAGAGTGCACACATCTTTGAAGGGCTATTAATGGACGTTAAAGTGCCACGTTTAAACGTTACAAACGACAAACTCTCTTCAGACATCTTAAATGATAATTGCAGCGAAGAAGACAGATCTCAATACGTTAGTGAATAAAGATTTGGCCGAAGCCTTCACTCACCTGAGCCTCACAGAGTCTACGAGTCCCGTATCCCATCTACCTGCATATTCAACATTCCAAGAGGCATCCTTGGACCGACGGTAACGTACTCAGCCAGTAGCGTCGATGGGGCCCCATTCAACCTACCCCACTTGGTAGGCAGTGTGGCATCATACGGTAGCAATGTTCTTTACTACTATACGTCTCGTTCTTTAAATACAACTCTCTGATTGAGACAATTTGCTTTGACTCTAATATTTGTTTTGCCATTAATTACGGTGCAATCCTCTGGAACAATAACCTAGGAAGGTTGCCGTTCTCGTGCACAACGGCTGCCACGTATTCCTACCAGAGCCCTTTACAGTCACTTCAACGACGTTCTTCCGACACTTACCTGGACGGTTCAACAGTCCCGATATCAATACTCACCTCTACGGATCCGTTAGCCACGTCCGACTCATCAAAGGACGATTGTCGTAAACTTATTTTAGCCATCACTTCAGATTTTTATGTAACTTATTTTACAGGTACCCATTTTCATCAGAGAAAGACAAAAGTAAAAATTTGCACAGCCCAGTCGCATTAATGTGACCACCTCTCAATGGTCAGAATAACAATCTTTCGCGGCGCGGACAGCTGCGAGATGGACAGGAAGAGAGTCAATAAGGTTCTGGAAGGCATTGACAGGGATGTGAAGCCACGCTGACTCCAGTTCTGTGACGAGCTGCCATAGGTTGGGCGGTGGAGAATCCATGGCGCGAACAACCTGATCGAGGTGGTCCCACAGATGCTCTATGGGGTTTAAATCCGGGGAGTTTGAGATCCAGGGGACTACCGTAAACGCATCCTCGTGCTCTTCGAACCACACACAGACACCACACGCTGTATGGCACGTCGCACTGTCCTACTGGAAAGTGCCATCGTGTTGCTGAGGAAACAAATCTGC
This sequence comes from Rhysida immarginata, assembly GCA_023313115.1. Classification (NCBI taxonomy): domain Eukaryota; kingdom Metazoa; phylum Arthropoda; class Chilopoda; order Scolopendromorpha; family Scolopendridae; genus Rhysida; species Rhysida immarginata. Next base: position 1,653,095 of record JAHWFO010050193.1, read on the forward strand.
ATGTAGGGGTGGACATGGACCAACAAGACAGATGCATACTTCCATTGATCCAAAAATGATGAGTGCACCCGAGGAACATCACGAAAACTTTCCCCAGACCATAACGCTGCTTCCTCCGACCTGGACCCTTGGGGCACGTCTTGCAGGGCGTTTGTTTTCTTACACCAAACGCCGTACACGCCATCGCCCATCTGTCCAATGGAGCATAAACTGTGATTCATCAGAAAAAGCGGATTTTGCTGTCCAGTTGCAGTACCGGCGTGCAAATGCCAGTCTTTGTCGCCGGTGAACATCCGTCAGCATCGGTGCACGAACCAGCAGTCTCCTGCAGAGCCCCATACGCAGCAACACTCGCTGAGCTGTCGTTGAGGATACACGTTTGGTAGCCCCCTGGTTCATCTGGGAGGTCAGTTGGTCTGTGGTTGCACGTCTGTTCGCTTGCAGGCATCTCCCCAGCAGTCGTTCACCTCTGTCATCTATGGCCCCTCACACTTGGCACATAGCCGATTTTGAGTATTGCCATTCTTTCACCACGGCAGCACACAAACAGTTCAAAAAACAGCCGTTTCAAAAATACTGCCGCCCTTGGCTCGGAAGCCGATGACCATGCCCTTTTGGAGGTCGGATAAATCTCTACGTTTCGCCATGACTCTGATAATGGCGAATGTTTCCTGCTTCACTCCGACACCCTTCCTGTACACCCTTCCCACCTCTGATACTGGTACGTACCTTCTGGACGTAACCATTTTCTTCTGATATTGAACGTAGGGGGTGGTCACATTAAAGTGACTGGACTGTGTTTAACAAGAATTGTTCCTGTGCACACGCACTGTGTACTACCAGTAATTTAAAAGACGACCGCCACTCTCACATCGTCTACAGTGGAAGACGCTCATAGAGCTCTTGTAAGGTTTCTTTTCATAAAAGGCAGAAACCCACGGAAATTCATGGGGAAATGGTAGAAGTTCACAGTGCCAAGTGTCTGGACTATTCCAACATGTGCAAATGGTCCATTTGTCAGTGCCACCTTTCTGGGCAGCCTTTGTCAGTGGCAACACCAGCCATTATCGACGACATTAGCAACACAATCAAGAGAAAAACCGTCGCATTTCTTTGAAAGAAGTGAGTGAAACGTCTCGCATGGATCTGCAAGGGACATGGTGCATGAGAAACTTGAATACCACAAAGTCTGTTTGCATCGGATTCCAAAAAGTTTGACATCGGAACAAACTGGCAACAGAATGGTGTGCAGTCTGCAACATCTGCTGCGGTACGACCGAGAGAAAATGCGTTTCTCAATGGCAAGGTCACAGGAGATGAGTCTTAGGTCTTGCAGTTCATACCTGAGACTAAAACAACAACCCGAGCAGCTGAACGACCAGAACATGCCAAAAGACATGGCAAGGTGATTTTCTAGCAGGAGAACGCTCGGCCCCATGTCTGTTGAACAGTGAAGGAAATGCTAGAGCTGCTCGGGTGAGATGTTCTACTCCAGCCACCGCCATATTACCACTCGTCACATTCCATACAGAGTCGTCTTGCTGACCAGCACTTCAGTTCTTTTGGAAATCTCCAAAAACGAATCGATTCATGGATAGATTCACAAGACGAGTCGTTCTTCCACCAAAGAATCCATCTTTTACCACACAGATGGGAAAAGGTTGTTGTGAAAATGGCCATATCTTTGATTAACGGGTACTTATCCCTTTTTTCGTACTAAACGTTCATTATCACTGAAACAAAACCCTTTAAAAATAAGTTTAGGGCCCAATACATGGGAGGAATAGGCATTTTGCTCAGAGCCAGCCATTCAATTTGCCATATGGAGAGGTTCACTATAGTGAGAGCCGACTGTATCGTATGACAATGTATTCAAACCTCCTCTAATACTTACACAAACTTTTCTGCATCACATCAATTCTTGATTCAATCTTTTCTTGCTGGCCAGCTTGCTGTTTTGCTAAAACCCACATGGCGTTTGTCTGTAAAAACAAAAAATAAAGATAGACCAATTCTTCAGGTTGGAAAATCAGTATACATTGTAGAGCCGTTCTATTAGGACTACCCTCCCAATATCATGTTGCCTTATCTTTTGCATAACAGAAGGAACATGGGATTGAGCAGGCTATTAGCCTTCACTTGATGGCACCCAAGTAATGAACAAACAATTTGAATCCGATTAAGATGTATGGTTCAACACAGAAAATGCTATCAGGAAGTAGCCATCGCAGTTAGGATAAATACGAAGCAATTTGCATAGAATATCTCACTGGCCATTTGCTTTGTGTGTACGGATTTGCTATGAGACTGCTGCGACAAAATAACCAACTTTAAGGTGAAAGCCAAGGTTAAAAGAAATATACAACTCCTGGACAAAAGTATTTAATAGAGATAGGCTCGTCATACAAAACGAAAGATACGAGGCCTGTGAGAAAAGTATCCGACCTAATTTTTTTTTGCGAAAACCTGATGGATTTGGATCGCGCGCGCTTGCACGAGCCGACCTCGAACCTTTGTGCATATGCGTGAATTTTTCCCCGCCTCTCAATAGCATCGGTTGCTGGCAATCAGCATTAGAGGGAAGTAGTGTGTTGTGCCCTCGTCGGTTTTTGATTTGAAGAAAAACGACGGAACGACTGGAGCAGCGTTACTGCATCAAATTTTGCCAGAAACTGGGCGACAGCCAGGTGGAAACCATCAGTCGTCACGGTGGAAGCATTCCTCGTCACCACGACCAAAGAAGGCCTGCCAAGTGCACAGCAATGTGAAAGTGATGCTGACTGCTTTCTTTGACTCTCGCGGTGTGCTACACCACGAGTACGCACCACAGGGTCAAACAATCACCAAAGAGTACTACAGGGATGTCCTCCGTCGCCTAAGTAATGCAGTGTGGTGCAAGAGACCGCAGTTGTGGTCGACAGGCAATTGGCATCTCAAAAACCAAACTCGATTCAGACTTTGTTGGCGAAAAACCAGACTCCCGTGGTACGACAGGCTCCTTATGCTCCTGACCTGGCCCCCTGCGACTTTTGACTGTTCCCCAAACTCGACAGGCCATTGAAAGGAACGCGATTTCAGACAAGAGAGGACATTATGGCTGCAACGCAGCCGAGCTAAACTCCTTTCCGAAAGATGCTTTCCAGGAATGCTTCCAACAATGGCGGCACCGCTGGGAGCAGTGTGTGGAGTCCCAAGGAGACTACTTTGAGGGTGATTAGGTTTCCAATGCTCCAGGTGTGTAATTTTTTTTCTCACAGGCCTCATATAAAAACACGAGCATTTCTCCCGTGAAGAAATCATAGGTTCAAAAGAGAGTTTATTACCATGCACTAAATTCGAACGGTACTCACTTCCAGTGGCTATGTACACTCAAAATAATACCAGAGAGCAACAATGGAGAAAGGCGACACTCATAGAATTCAAACACTCTACAGAGGTTGAGTCAAAAGTAGTGGCTGAATCGGGCAGGGGGGAGGGGGTTAGAGTTTGACAAATTCTGGGTGAAAACCATTTACCACAAGGGTATATCGCAGTTTATTAAGAGAAAAGAATGGGAAGAAATGTCGGCACGAATTTGAATGCCATAGACCAGGGGTGGGCACGCTTGAGGTCAATGAGAGCCTCATTCCGAATTTTCATGTATTATAAAGAGCCACATTATATAGTTACACCATCTCAAATAGCAAGATGTTAGTTACTTAGTCAATTTAATAAGATTCAGTGAAAACGTTTCTGAAAAAAAAAAAAAACAGGTTTAAATTTTCAATTGGAGCCACACAACTCAACGAAGAGCCACATGCGGCTCTCGGAGCCTCATTTGCCCACGTCTGCCATAGACATTGTGCCACCTGCGTCAGCCAGTGTAAAAACTTGGCAGAAAAAATGGTGATACGCGGGCTCCTTCGTCACTATTGGATAAAGGGGACCGGTGCGTGAGCAGCAGCCACCGAAATTTGCAGCGTGGAAGGTCAGGGTGTGACCACTGAATGGACAGCACGACAGTGGTTCTCCCGCTTTTCGTCCGGAGACGTGGGCCTGGAAGATGCGCCAAGGAGCGGAAGACTCAAAGAAGTGGATGACACAGCCCTACGGCAACAACTGGAAGCCGATGTCAGGACATCACAATTGAGTGTGGTTCGACATCTGCACGCCGTGGGAAAGGTTGACAGGAGCTGCCGAGTTGTGCTCTACGAGCTGACGCCTGTGCAAGCACAACAACGGGTGAAGGTGTGTTGTCAACTGCTGGAAAAAAAATCGAGGTTCTGCTACATCCAGCATACAGCCCTGACCTGGCATTTTCCGACTACCATTTCTTCCGGTCCGAGGCACACTTCCTGCGTGGACGGCGCTTCGCCAATTTCAGTGAGGTTGAAGACGTCGTGCGTGACTTTTTCGCACAGAAACCAGAGGAGTGGTTTTGCGAGGGCATCTGCCAACCGGCTGATCGTTGGATGAAGACCATTGAGCAAGATGGACTCTACTTTGAAGATTAGCAATGAGTGGTTCCTGTCTAGTGCCCATTTAAAAATTTGATCGGTCACTACTTTTGACTCAACCTCTGCATTCACAGTGTCTCACACGCATTATGAAAACAATCACATCTAAAGTTACTTTAAACACCGTATTGAGATGAAATTACTTACGTTCAATGATATTAATTTAGAAGGACTTGCTTATGTCTTTTTTCATGTCGCTTTCATCCGGGCTGTACCCAGAATTTTTTTTTACTGTAGTAATTTACGTGGTATTTACACACCAGACGATCGAGGGTGCCACCAGGCTTGCATTTTTTTTTTTTTAAATGAAGGAGTGTCGCCTCTCTCTATTGTTGCTGTCTGATAATACCATAGGGTATGTCTAAAAAGTCCGATCGATTGCCAACAGGTTACGTGGTACGATTGGCAGCTGTTTGCTTCCGTTTCTTCATTCATGGACAGCACAGTCATGAGCACTTTGTTTCAAAATGGCGTCGCAGCAAGGTTCCTCAAGATATTTCATCATCTCCTTTCTCCAAGATATATTTATTACATTATCGGGCACTCAAACACTCGCATTTTCTACTTTCGTCTGCCATTTTGATTTTACTCGCAGAGGCAGGAAATCGCGACTAGCGTTGGACTCCAGCCGTGTTATGAAAATGCTCATCGCGACTGGTGATTACTTTATGAATCGAGTGAAAATTTAAAATGAATAAAGCCAGTTAGTTATGTATGCCTGCATCGTTCCTGCGTCGATTGGACATAGTCGAAATTTCGAGTCAGTCGCTGGTGGCTCCAAAACGAGCTTTGCGACGGGCTTTGACCGGTTGAACTTTTTAGACACACTCATAATGCGCTACCAAATTAATGCCATCTCTCGGTGCTCAAAGAAAATTTATGCTAAGTTCTAAAGATACCATAGAGGAGGAATAGATAGAGTGGCAAGAGGCACTCACTATCTCCTCTCCTCTGCTCGCAACAACAAATACTGACCGACACGGTGCTTACATTGTAAACAGCGCTGCTTCGCTTTCATGTGTCCCCGAATCGAAGTTTGTTATTTTGCCTCAATGTCGGCATCCGAAATTGCTCAATGCATAGGCGAATGCACCCTCTATCTTATTTCTCCTCTTTGATGGTTACGGACATTCGTAATTATTATTATTATTATTATTAGGATAAATCATGAATATCTAACACCAATAAAATAAAACAGCGTACACTATTACATAAAAGAAATATCTTCAAAATGAGACCAAAGTTGTACGTCGGTAACAAAAAATACAGAATTTCAAACTTAACGCTTACTGGACAACTTCCCTGAAGTGTATTTCGTTTCCTGTCTTGAGAAGAAGTGTATTTCCAATGCTTAAGTACAAATAAAAACACTACCGTTTGCTATTCCAGACCTCTTCTTTGACCAATTTTGCAAGCCAAGAAAGAACAGAGCACTGTCACTGGTGTTTTCACGTAACTTTTATACACAATATTTTTTTATTTGTATTTTTCAAGACAATTCACCCTGTATCAAGGTAATCTAGAATAACAGGCAAGTCCAGTTTTTCACAAGTGCTTAATGCGCATGTGTATTGTGACGTCACTGGACGACTTATAACTTTACTTCCGGCTGTGTGCGGTAGCCATTATTCTGGTCACAAAAGAAAACGTTTTCAAGTAAAAAACAAAACTCATACGTTGTATTTCTGAAGAAACGTTTACTTGTAAACTTACTATTTTATAAATTAATATTTCCTAATGCCTGCATAAATAAAGTCAATATTAAATACAACCTGTGACAATAAAGTTCGGTGAATAACGTCAAATTGCTAACAGTCGTAAGAGTGCACCATCGTCGTATCCTGCCCCAGACAGGCCAAGACGTGTTTAAACAAATTTGAGAGAATCAGCGCTGCGAGTGTGTTTATTGTGTTTAAACAGGACATTGAAGAAAGAAGGCGTAGTATGCGCAGTCGAAACCCAAAATGGATCAGCGAACGAAAGAGACTCATGAAATGATGACAACAGTTTACAAAGAAAGTGCTATTACTTTGAAGTGTGTTTATGAGTGGTTTAAACGGTTCCGAGGAGGCCGGAACACCGTAGAAGACATCCCCCCGAATTGGCCAGACATCCAACGTAATGCTACGACCCAACTGAAGGCTATCCCTAAAAACGACTACGCCAGGAGTTTCCAGGACTTGTACAGGCGTTCTCAGAAGTGCATTACCATCAACGGGGATTACTTTGAAGGTTAGTAACTGCTGTTTCGTGTAAGCCAGCAATCCACTCTCAATATGCCATCATTCACCGAACTTTATTGTCACAGGTTGTATTATCGAAATTATTATCTCTTTCTCTTAACTGCCAACGGTTCCGACAAATCAATTTCGAAATCTTATCGAGGAATGATAATTAGGCCTAATGATAAAAGAAATACGTCATCGTCCTTGTCTCTGTGTATGCTTAATGTTAACTATCCGCACAATACGTGAGACTGCTCATGCAACCAAGGTAAATGAATTTATATTTTAAAGAACCCCCGCCCCTTCTAACGAACTGATATATACACCCCTTTTTCTATTTCTGATATATTTTCTATTTAGTCACAGTAAATTTCACTTACCTTGGTCGCATGATCAGTCATCGCGCGATGTGCAGATAGTTAACATTAACCCTGTATTCACTTTTAAAAGAAATACGTAATTACATTTTACAATAATTATAAGTCCCTCCTTCTTATTTAATTAAAATAAATAGTACAAAGCATGAGAATTGTGAAGGAAATGAACGAGCCGTCAAGTATCACTATTGCACGACTGTTTTCATTGCTGCCATGCTTTGGGTTCTGTGGAGGTTTTGATTTAGCGGGTAGTGGTTTCGATGTCATCCAGTGACATCAAATTACGCTTGCGCAGTAAGGCAATTTTTACCACTTACGGCAAACTGACCCCCACCTTCTTCTGGATCACCTTGTGTATCCCTTAGGGGGGAAGGGTTTGGGTCCAAAATGGAATGCCAAATTATGGGGTCTTGGATCTACATTCAATCATTTTTACCATACACTACTTAACAGCTATGCATTTTTGTCTTCACAAATACACTGGCGGGAAAAAAAATCCTACCACCGCGAAGGACTTGTTAGATGAATGAAATTTGGACAGTATATTCAGCTATAATATTTATTCAATTGATTCAAGTTTCAAGGTTACAACTTATAGGGGTGCCACCAGCGCCACCCTGTACATGCAAATGAGACATTCCAATGACACATATAAAGGAGATCAGACGCGTGTCTGTGTCACTTTACATGTGGACGTGTGTGATAGAGTATGTAAAACATGCCTCGAAGGCGACTGCGATGTGAATATGGGCAGCTAACCCAATTCGAACGAGGACGTGTAGTGGGCCTTCGAGAGGGTGGACTTTTGTTCCGTGCTATTGCAGAACGCATGGGTCGAGACGTTGCCACTGTGTACAACTGATGGCAGCAATGGTCCAGGGAAGGCAGGATTACCAGGAGACCAGGATCTGGATGACCCCCGGCCACTGCAGACGGAACCGTCTCTTACCCCTCAACACCGTGTGGCACATCTTCAGCAGTGTCAAGCCAGAGCGACTTGGAGGGCAGAATGGAGGTCTGTGGTCTTCACAAATGAAACTAGTTTCTGTTTGGGTCAGAGTGATGGTTGCACAAGGTTCAGGAGGAGGAGTGGGGAAGTCCTGCTACCGAGCTGTATCTGCCTTCGGCATACTGGCCCCACCCCTGGCGTTTTGGTATGGGGAGGGATTTTCTAAGACAGCAGGACTGTTCCAACAGGATAATGCTCGACCCCACACTGTCGCTGCAACTCAACGTGCCCTTCAGGGTGTCCACATCCCACCATGGCCAGCACGATCACCAGATCTGTTGCCCATTGAGAACGTCTGAGACATAGGGCTCTTCCACAACTAGCAACAACTGTCGCTGATCTGACCATCCAGGTACAACAGGCATGGAATGCCATACCACAAAATGACATTCGGCATCTCCACAACCGTATGCATGCATAACCAGCGCGGCGACTACAGCGGGTACTAAAGTCCGTGCTGGTGGCGCCCCCTATAAGTTGCAACCTTGAAACTTGAATCAATTGAATAAATAAATACCATAGCTGAATATACTGTCCAAATTTCATTCATCTAGCACAAGTGGTGTTGGGATTTTTTCCCCCCACCAGTGTATAAGTTTATTAGGTGGACCTACCTTTAAATATGTTCTCGCATGCTCAGTATTAATTTTCTTCTGGAACTCATTATGTTGTGTTTCAATATCATTCAAAGCTGTTTGATATTGTGAAGACAATTCATTTCTTTCTATACACGTTCCGTCTTGCATTCTGTAAGATAATCAGAAGAGAATTCTAAGCTTCACAATTGATTCAGCATAGCTCATTTCATTTATACAAAAGTTAATAAGAGTACTGAGAACAATATGTATACTGTAATTTTCGGCAGTAGTGCCGCGGTGTTTCTGTTAATAAAAGTGAAAATTTTGGCACGTGCGGCATATCAGCCGCCACGGCGCTACTGTCGGAGATTTTACAAAAATTAAAAAAAAAAAAAAAAAATTTCTACCCACGATTTTAGGCCTACTTCATATCGACAATATAAAATGAGTAGGAACAATACAGTAGCGCTCAAAAAATAGTACATTTTACTTTTATTGCTGTAACGTTTTTAAAAATCAAGCGAATGAAATGAAATTTTCACAATGTATAGTTTTCATTGAAACACAAATGGGAAAAAATATGCAAATTGCCTTGCTCAAATTTCTTTCTGAGAGACTCAACCATTTTCAATATAGGTGAGGTCAAAAAATAGTACACTGTCATTATTCATGAGAGTTTCAATATGAGCGAAAAAGTAGTTTTCTGTATTTTCTGTGCATAATGTCTACTCGAGTCCATCTGTCATCCCCAATCAAGAAGACCATTGTTGATTTTGTTAATCAAGGCAATTCATACAAAACAGTTGCGGATCAATTTCATGTGCCCAAATCATCTGTTGCAAGAACTGTACAGCGTTTTCGGAAGCAGGGAGACGTAAACCGTAAGCAAGGGTCTGGCCGACCAAAAGCAACCACTCCACGGGAAGATAAACTTCTTGTACGTCTTTCTAAGACTGATCCAAGAAAACCGCTGTGGATATCAACCGCGAAATGAAAACCTTCCACAACGTTGATGTTAGTGTTTCAATGACTAAAAGATGCCGAACTGTTGGAAGACGCCCAGCCAAAAAACCTTTCGTCTCAAAAAAGAACCGCACGGCTCGACTTCAATTTGCCAGAAACCATCTGAAGTGGACATTCAAGGAGCGGAGTAAGGTGCTCTTAGTGATGAATCGAAGTTTCTATTATTTGGATCAGATGGCATTAGCTATGTACGCCGCCCACCAAATCACTAATTTGATCCACGATATCAACTGCCTACAGTTAAACATGGTGGAGGATCTACTATGGTGTGGGGCTGCTTCAGTCATCAAGGGGTGGGCCCTCTCATAAGAATCGATGGAACAATGGACAGGCACGTTTACAAAAACATCTTGGTTCGGCATATGCTTCCTTTTGCAAAGGCTAATATGCCTCGGGGATGGATTTACCAGCAGGATAACGACCCCAAGCATACAGCGGGGATCATTAAAGACTGGTTTAAATCAAAGAAAGTACGATTACTCGAGTGGCCAAGCCAGACCTAAACCCCATCAAACACGTGTGGGAAGAATTAGAACGTAGTTGCAGTAGGTACAAAGCCCAAAATTCAACAGAAAAGTCTGAACAGCTGCGTCAGCAATGGAATGACATTCCATTAAATAAAATATCCAAACTGATTGATTCTATTTCATCGCTGCAAATGGTCATGAAAGAAAATATTAGACTATTGTGCCTTAGGAAATCCTAAGTGTTCATTTGTTTACTTTTTCTATGCTGCTTTCATTCTTTTTGTTGACAGTGTACTATTTTTTGAGAGATGAGCAAGTTGCTGAATGATTTCAACAGGAATTGCTATTTAATTTTTACGTTTCTCTTTTATTTATACAACATTGTATTTCAAACAAATTTCATTTCATTTGCTTGAATGTTAAACAAGTTACAACAATAAAAGTGAAAGTGCACTATTTTTTGAGCACTACTGTATATTCCTTGATTTATTGATGAATTCACGTCTCTCTTAATTAAAAATTCACTCCGATAGCGATCGAGCGCGAGCGTTCATCAACAGCGGCGAATAGAACCACCGGGTCACCAGGAAAAAAACCAGTGGGCCGGACGGATGTCTTTACTTTCTCGTGATTGAGGGCCGCTTTTGCCAATTTTTCCCGGTAGCTGTCCAGAACGATTTAGACTGCCAGTCCACCTATGTTCATTGATCAACGTGAGCACTGCATCTAAAAACTTTCAAATCAACTTCACCATGAGCAGAGTATGTTTCAAATTCACCAAAGCGACGTGCAAGCTATACAGCATCTTCTAAACTAACAGCCATAATTGAAAATACCTAAGAGCATTCGTGCAGCAGCGAGGCAGTTAGGACTCGACGAAAACTGTATTCAACGCTGGAGGAAATGTATGCAGAAATATATTTTATGTACGAAATTAAAAAATTTCAAATAAGTCAACTTTGAGTCGAGTGCGGTACACTGAGGCGCGAAAAGCAGCAGCAAAGACAGTATCAACGGAGAAATTGGAGGCAGACTATGGTTCGGCAAACAAGGTGTTCTGGCAGACCGTGCACCGCCTCCGTGGAAAGAAGTCTCTTTCATCACAAACTATTAAGAGTTCAGATGGGAGGCTTCTGAAAACGGAGGAAAGTGTATTGCATAGGTGGAAGGAATACTTTGCATCTCTTCTTAATCCGGTGACAACAACAACTGAAGCATACGAGCTGCATCTTGGAGCGGAGAATAGTTACGGTAGTATCACTGAAACAGAAGTCAGATGGGCAATTAAGTCCCTGAAGACTGGCAAAGCTGCAGGTGATGATGAAATCCGGTCCGAGATGTTAAAGGCCTTAAATCAGGATGGTATCCTGTGGCTGACTCGAGTGTGTCACGTTGCTTGGATATCTGGACAGGCCCCTAAGCAGTGGCAGACAAGAATTGTGATCCCTATCTTCAAAAAGGGAGATCAGAGAGATTGCAACAACTATCGAGGCATCTCTTTGCTCAGCATTCCTGGGAAAGTGGACGCTAAGTGTCTGGAGAAGAGAAGTCGGGAAATGGTCGACTCCAAACTGTCGGGGGAGCAGTGTGGTTTCCGATCTGGCCGAAGCACGACGGATCACATCTTAGCACTAGGGCAAATCTTTGAGAAATCCTGGGAGTATGCAAAAGAGGTCTACGCTTGCTTTGTGGACCTCGAAAAAGCATATGACAGAGTTCCTCGGGAGAAGCTCTGGCAAGTGTTGCAAGAGTATGGAGTGGATGGGCAATTACTGCTTGCTATCATGTCTCTGTACGAAAGCTCTGAGATGTGTGTCCAGATAAATGGCATTAAGTCGAGACCGTTCACCGTGGGTGTTGGACTCCGCCAAGGGTGCGTACTGTCACCCCTCTTGTTCATCATCTTTATGGACTGGATAGACAGGGGCAGCCAAGGCAATGAGCGTGTTTGTGTGGGCAACTGCCTGGTGGAGAGGTTGCTCTTTGCTGACGACCTTGTCCTCCTTGGGTCTTCACGCACAAACCTTCAGCATGCACTAGACCGGTTTGCAGCCAAATGTGAAAGAGTGCGATCTATCTTTGTCCCCATTCTCACTCACCTATGGTCATGAGGCTTGGGTAATGACCGAAAGAGTGCGATCGCGGGTACAAGCGGCCGAAATGAGATTTCTGAGAGGTGTGGCAGGTGTTACCCTATTAGATAGAGTGTACAGCAGCACAATAAGGGAATCTTTAGGAGTTGAGCCGCTACTTCTCCGCATCGAGAGATCTCAGTTGCGCTGGTATGGCCACGTGATACGGATGCCAACGCAAACTAGTCTTCCTAGGCAGTTGTTATTTTCCAAGCCGGTGGGTAAGAGACCAAGGGGTCGGCCTAGAACCAGGTGGCTAGACTACCTGGAGAATCTGGGTTCGAGTCGCTTGGATATTACCAGGGAGGACATGCGCCTGATGGCGGAAGATCGCGATCGCTGGAGATCCTCCATAGGGCTGCTGTCCCCGCGACCCTAACGGATCAGGAAAGTAAGTAAGTAAGTAAGTATAAGAAAACTGTTTTTAGATTACCGATTGCATGTGTGGTGGGGGGATGGTGCGGCGTATCGGCTGCCGTGGGGTTACTGTCTGAGATTTTACATTTATGGTAAATTTTTGCTGCTGTGGCGTATCAGCCGCCGTGGCGTTACTGCCGAAAATTACGTTAAGTCAAAAAAAACAAAAAAAAACACAAACTGCGCATGCTCAAAAACTTTGCCTTATTTTACAAAAATAATAATATTTTTTACAGGAAAATGCTAGAAATTGCAACAGGAATATTTTTCCATGTAATCTTACGGCCAGTTGCAACAATGGCCAGTTAAAACAGGTCTAACTTTCAGTTAGTTCTTAACGATTGGTTAAGTTCTTTAACTGGCAAATATTGCACCAAGTTCTAGTTAAGTCTCAATTAGCTAACTGGATGTACAGAGTGACAATAAATTATGGCAACAGAAATGGATGCATCCAGGCGCAAACATATTAAAGCGCCACCAAATAATTTTTAATTCATTGCAATCACGGCATGTTCTTGCGCAAGTCGTCCGTGTTTCAACTTATTATGAGTTAACTGATGCGTGTTTTCAAATGTCAAGAAAACACAGTGCAATTTTGGATCCATTTCATCAAGGAAAGAGTCAATGTGAAATTGTTCGTTTGCTTAATGTTGGCAGAGACGTCGTCTCCAAAGCAGTCAAACGGTTCAAAGAGTTTGCCCACGAAGGGGAAAAGGAAGAAAGCGTACCACCGACACGTCCAGGAACCACAAAATCATCAAAAAGCGAGTCCAGCAAAATCCAGGGTTCTCGACGAGACAAATCGCTCGTGAGACCGGAATCGACCGCGAATCGGTGCGGAACATGGCAACAGAGGAACTCGAACTCGAGCCCTACAATCTCTAAAAAGTCCAGCTCCTCACAGACAAAAGCAAGTTTGTACGGCTCCACAGATGCCGCCACTCAAGCACCCGGCACCTCTGCAGTCATCGAACGTCGCCAAAATCCACAGTTCGTGATGGTCTGGGGCGGAATTTGCCAAGGAGTCAAAATTAACCAACAAGTTACCGTCGTGACGTTCTAGAGGCTGTGGTACTTCCTTGGGCTCGGCAGCATTTCGGCAATGCAGATTGGACCTTTCAACAAGACTCTGCACCAGCTTACAGAGTGAAAACGATGCAGGAGTGGTGCAAGAGCCATTTTCCGGATTTCATCACCAATGGATTATAGCGCACGGTCAATCTTGGAAGCCAGGACTTGTGCTAAATGCCACAATAGTTTGGAGTTACTATTCCATTCGCCAGCCCACTGGTTCACGACACCATTGCAGTCGTATTGCACGGTACTCGGGTGTCAAAGGAAGACACAACAATGGACAGCTGGCAGACACTGTTGCGGCGTGCTCTTGCCGCTATTGACATTGGAGTAGTACCACGAATAGTGATGTTGTTGCGCAGTTGCTGCAGCGTGATGGTTTTGTCCGTTAGCGCTGTTCGCAGTACCCGCCTATTGGTACGAGCTGACGTGCTTCTCCGGGCCCCAGAGCTTGGTCTTCCGGCACATGTGCCTTCCTCTCGCCGTTGCCTCCAACATCGGCCTACTGTCCATGCGTCCCGCGACACATGGACAGCAATCCGTCTGGTTGACCATCCAACCTCGGAGACCTCGTTCAAAGTCTGTTAATTATGTGAATGGTTGTCGTTGTCGCGGCATCGAGACCGTTGTGCGGATTACAGTACTGTACGTTCACGAGGCAGTTGCTTCCTTCCTACCTTGTGGAACGTCTCACACAGGTATCAACTGATCACCCTATACAGGTACCCGGACACCTTGTATCAACTTAAATGGTTATGTCCCCGTGAGCATGCATCTAATAGTTTACTAGTCGGAGGTAGACGAATCCCCACTAAATATGGATAAGGTCGGATAACTCCTTGTTGATGAGGCAATTTCACTGCAAAACAGTGTATTAGGCTGGAGTTGTCCTTCAAGTGTGTGATTTCTTTCCCGCTAAGTACTGCAAGGCTTCCAGGAACTTCATCAAGAAGGGCAGTACAGAGAACTCCCCACTTCATAACGTTCCATTTTTTTCATTATTGAAACCCTGTGAAGCACTCTGTACATACACGCAGCAATCAACAAACGCAATTTATAAAACATTTCGAAACGGTACTTACTTTGTGTGATCGGCTTCCTTACTGCAATTTGAACCAAGCACGTTCCACTGATGGATCTCGGCATCTAGACTGTGAAGAAGATTTAAAATAAAGAGGGGGAGAGGTAAATTAATTGTAATAAACATGCAATTAACAGACACCGAATCAAAATACAAGGTAATTCATAATGAATGATACAGGGTGCAGCACTTATTTGAGAACATGCAGGTATGACGTAAGAGTTAATACACTGAGTTAGCAAAACTCATGGGATAGTTACTTAATATCTGGTCGGGCCACCTCTGGCCCTGTGGAGCGCAGCAATACGGCGTGGTAGTGAGTCTGCAAGTCCCTGGTACACTTCTGGAGGCAGTTGACACCAGATAGTCTGCAGAGCCCAAGATAGTTGCTGCCCGTTCGTGGGCGGATGATCCAGTGTCCGGAGCCTGACTTCAACAGCATCCCAGATATGCTCGATGGGATTCGTGTCAGGGCTCCGGGCTGGCCAGCTCAGTCGTTGGACCTCTCCTGCATGCTCCTCGAACCATTTGCGGACGACATTGGAGCGATGTAGTGGAGCATTGTCATCTTGAAAGACTGCTACGTCGTCAGGGTGTTGAAATGTCAAAAACGGGTGCAGATGGTCTCCGACGAGTTGATGATACCGTGGACCATTCAACGTTTGGTCCAGGATAACCAGAGGGCCCATTCCAAACCAGGAAAATGCACCCCAGACCATCACTGACGCCCCACCATCCTGCACCACCACCTGTTGGCATGCAGGATCCATCGTTTCATAAGGCCTGCACCACACACGGTGCCTCCCATCAGCATGGTACAGTTGATATCGTGACTCATCTGACCATATGACGTTACGCCACTGTTGCAGAGTCCAGCCAAGTGCAAATGCACGCCAGAATGCCCGATGATGCTGGGTAAGCATTGGCACCCGTGTAGGGCGACGGCTGCCAAACCCGAGGGCATGCAGATTCTGACGGATTGTCCGCCGAGAGAGGTTTCTAGTGCGGCCAGTATTGAACTGATCTGTGATTTGCTGCACTGTTGCGCTCCTGTCTCTCTGAATCATTCGTCCCAGGTGTCGCCAGTCACGATCATTCAGGGCAGCTGAACTCCGAGATTGCTGCACTCCTGAAAGTTGCCAGTTTGTTCGTGTTCAAAGTTCGAGGACAACTAGACGCTGTCAGTGGTGGAAACAACATTGTCGGTGCTCGGACCGTATCAGGACGCCAGAATTTATCCGTTCTGTCAAAGCTGCAATTGACGAGGACCCTGGGAAGTCCATAAAGGCACTCGAAAGCGAGCTGCAGGTTAATGAGGCGACCATTCGACGTGTGGTGAATGAAGACCTCCATTACAAGTCATATGTGTTGCAGATGGGATAGTTCATGTCCGAGACAACCCAGAAGAATCAACTGGACAAGGGCCAAGCACCTACTCAACAAGCTGGAACATCCGGAAGAACCAGGAATGCTGTGGTTCTTCTCCGACGAGAAAAACTTCGTGCAAGACTAGAAGGTGAACCGCCGAAAAGATCAATGGCTGTGTCGAGCCCCCCAGGAACTTCCAACCGTCATGTATATGTGATGGTTCTGGGGTCGTGTGCAGTGAAGGCGACGTAATGCTTCCACATTTCTTCTGTCAAGGTCTCAGGGTCAATGCTGCTGCTTACACCAACGTGTTGGCAAGAGTTGTGAAGCCCTGGATTACGTCTGTAGCACGTGGTAGGCCGTATGTTTTTCAACAGGACTCTGCTCCAAGTCATAAGGCTCACAGCACCAAAGCATGGATGACCAGGAATCTTTGCGAATACATGTGGCCCTCCAGCTCCCCTGATCTCAATCGTTTGGAGACTATTACGTCTGGGGCGTCGTTGAGAGGGAGTCCAACAAGCATCCACACAACATCATTGAAGCTCTCGGACCAGCTATTGCGGAGGCAATGGCAGAAATCCAGAAGACCCACCTCATTGCTGCCTGCCAGTGTTTCCGATAGCGTGTGGAGGCTGTCATTGTGGCGGCAGACGGTGCTTTTATTGAATAACAATATGTATTTTGTAGTCCTTTGTACAAAAATGTAAATCGTATTAAAGACTCTATGCTATCTTAAGTGTCTGCTCCTTTTACTTGCGGACGTCGTTTTGTTCTCAAATACCTGCCACACCCTGCACATAAAGAAAACATCAACTGCTATAATCAATTTCTAGCACAAAAACAGAGATAACATGAAAACTCAACTCCAAATAGTCTGCCATTTCCAAAATGCTCACTAGAGGCACTGCCTATTCAAAATACGAGGGTGGGCTGAAAAGTAATGCCTCCAAGGCCATAACACTTTTATTTTTTAACGAATTTAAATTTTTTTTTTTCAAATGATGGCTTATTTTGTTCTCTTTCAAAAACACTTTATGTCTATGTCACTAGATGGTGTAGGTGTGCTGAAAATGAAACATAACGGCGACCTACATGGAAGTCAGGTTGAAACAGCGCGCAGTGATTGAGTTTCTGACAGCTGAAGGTTGCGATCCTGTCCAAATTCATCGCCGAATGACAGCTGTATACGGCAATGCAACTTTTGACGTCAGTACAGTGAGAAGATGGGCAAGATTAGTGAAAGAACGAAACCCGGCAAGCTCTAGCCTAGCTGATCGACCCCGCAGCGGACGACCAATCACAGCAACAGACAAGCAACATCGAGTTCGTGTCGATCAAACGATTCGTTCCAACCGCCGAATTAAGCAATATGACGTCGCTACAGAGCTCCAAATTTCCAAGGAGAGAGTGCACGTTATCATAACCGAGTTGCTGGGATATCGTAAGGTGTGTGCTCGTCGGGTACTGCATATGCTCACTCCTGAACTCAAAGAGAAGAGAAAGAACGTTTGCCAGGATCTGTTGGCCCAATTCGAGCGTGAGGGTGAGGCTTTCCTGCAGCGCATTCTCACAGGGGATGAATCGTGGGCACATCGTTTTGACCCAGAGAACAAACGACAATCGTTGGAATATTGCCATGCAACATCTCCACGTCCCAAAAAGTTCAGGGTTGTCGAGTCAACAGGGAAAGTCATGTTGACCATCTTTTGGGACTTCCAGGGTGTTGTCCACCTTCACTTCTTGGAACCAGGAACCACGATCGACTCAAAACAGTACGTGCAAACGCTAGAGAAGCTTTGCGCCCGGTTGCTCCGAGTTCGGAAGGGTATGGACCCTATTCTGCAGCACGACAATGCACGTCCGCACACGAGTCGAGAAACACAAGACGGGTTGCAGCGACTGAAGTTCGTGGAGGTTCTACCGCATCCGCCGTACAGCCCTGACCTCGCTCCCGGCGATTTTCACTTGTTCCCAAAGCTTAAAGAATCGCTTAAAGGACATCGATTCAGCTCTGATGACGAGCTGAAAGACGCGATTCGATCCTGGTGTCGAAAACAACCAAAGGACTTCTTCTCCGACGGGATGTCACGACTAGTGTCACGTTGGCAAAAGTGTGTGGACAGAGATGGGGACTATGTTGAAAAGTGTATAATGCATTGAAAAGAGAACAAAACAAGCCATCATTTGAAAAAAAAAAATTTTAAATTCGTTAAAAAATAAAAGTGTTATGGCCTTAGAGGCATTACTTTTTAGCCCACCCTCGTAGTAGCATCAACAAAATAAAAAGCTACGCCAACACTTCATGGTAACCATTGTTTTGCTGGCATGGCTGAAGGTGGATGGCTTTACAGACGAACTTAGTGAACAGGCATAACCTGAGAGTTTGGGACATCAGAAATCCACACACCACGTTAGAACATGAATGTGCTTTCTCCGAAGATAAAAAGTACACTTGTGCTCCTAGTGGATGAGTCAAATCGTAATGAAGCAAAAGTGAATCCACTGTACGTCACTTCTCCATTGTTAAGTCAAACAGAAAGTTATTCTCCTTTCATTAGGTCGTCTGTGGTCAGCTGTTAAAATGGCACTTCCTTTATACAAGGTGTGTCCAGAAAGTAATGCAATTCTCTGGGGGGAAGCATCCACGGAGCAGGTGCTGTTGAAGACGTGGGCGATACCATAATGTAAACAGTATATAGGTGGAATGAATGCAATTCGGATGCAAGGATATTGCAACGGAACGTAAAAGAATCGAGATCTCTGCTCTCCGTCGTGCGGGCCACAAGTCTGACATCGCTAAGCAGCTCGACGTCAGCCGGATGACTGTCCGCGGAGTCGCAGAGAGGCCAATGAGACTGGAAGACCTCAAACATCATCCACATGCAGGCAGACCTCTTGTTATCAATCGTGGGGGTGTCAGAAAAGCCTTCGAAGGTGACCCGACTCTCAAAATGACACAGTTCGCAAAGAAAAAGTAGGTTTCTGTGGCCACGGTGTCCAGAATCATCAAGGAAAGAGTTTGAGGCACGTGGCAAGACCTTTGACAAACGTCGGGATTGCCAAGCTACATGGAAATCAAGCTGCAGGGATGGAGAGTCCGTCAGAGAGCGGCAGAAAAGTCAAAGTTCCTTTGTCGTCATCACCTGCAGTAAGAAGGGCTGGATGAACGAGGGCGTTCAGCGGAAATCCCTCCTTGTCATGGATGCCATGGCGACTCATAAATTACCTGATGTGAAGACGTTCCTTAAACAGGACAGAGACGCATGTTGCCCTTATTCCAGGAGGGTTGACCCGTGTCCTGCAACCCCTGGACATACGTGTGAACCATCCGTTTAAAGTTTTTTTCAGGAACGAGTGGGAGAATTGGATGTGTACTGGAAACCATACATACACGGCAGCAGGACGACAATGCCGAGTGACATTTGCAGATTTATGCCGATGGGTTTTTGTGGCATGGGAAAAGGTTAATTTGCCGGAAACCATAATTAACGGATTCATCAAAGCAGGAATTGTAAGACCTGCAGAGTTACAAATGGATCGAGATTTAGATAGCTCGCCATCTTCAGATGACGAGGCTGGAGACCTGACAGAAACGTACAAAGAGCTGTTCTATGATTCAGACTTTGATGGGTTTAGCTCTTCGCATGACAACCATGATGCTTAATCTTTCTTAATCCTATTAATGTAATAAATTAATCTAAAAAATACACCGTCATATCAATGAATTATGACCAGCATCCCTTCAAGACACACGCATGGTTCGCTGAGAAACCTTTAAAGCTGGTGCATCAAACGGCAGGTGCACGAGCCTCAAGATGGGTAAACATCCGGATTTAACGGACATCCAAAAAGGGATGATCATAGGCTATCGCAGCAAGGTTGGTACCATCTCCGAAACGGCACGATTTGTGAACTGTTCACGGTCCGCTATAGTGAACGTGTACAAAGAGTGGATGGCAGGAACAGAAATCGCATCCCAACGCCATCACTGTAAAGGGTCACGAGTCGTCGACCGATGGGGTAAGCGGCGCCTACGACGACTCGTAAAAGATGACAAGAGAGCCACAGTCCGTCGACTGACCACCAGATTCAACAATGGTGCCAGCAGACGTGTATCCGACATTAACGTGCCCCGCTACTGATGGGCCTGAACAGTCGAAACACGACTGCTGCACACCCATGTCGACCAGGGGTCATTGTCAACAACGCCTAGACTTTGCACGTGAGCACTGCCATTGGAGCACAGACGAGTGGGCTAACATCGCCTTCTCCAACGAGTCAAGGTTTTTGTTCCATAAGACTGATGGGCAAAAGGAGACTGCAGGAGGCTATTGTGTGGATGTGTGGGGGATCTTCTGTTGGGAGCAGTTAGGTCCACGGATTCATCTAGAGGGCAATTTGAATGCCTTTGGCTATCTGTCAATCGTAGCGAACCAGGTGCACCCGTACATGCTCACGATGTTCCCCCAATGGGATGGCGTGTTCCAGCAGGACAGTGCATCCTACCACGAGGCACGTCTCCTTCTGGATCGGTTCGAGGAACACTCTACTGACTTTCGAGTGCTCCCTCGGACCACTAATTTGCCAGACATCAATCCAATCGAACATCTGTGGGAGCACCTCGATCGCCACGTACGGCAGCTGGACAAACATTGTGTGGGTGCGCCCAATCACTTTTTGGTAGATGGTGTGTATCATTGATTGGTGGGCTACCTCAAAGTAATAATATATTCCTATTATTTAATAAAAAGAACAATTAGTAAATATTCTTACCTCTTTCCATACGATTTATAGAGCTCAATTGCTTCTTCTAGCATCTTATTCTTTACAGTACTGAAAAA
>JAHWFO010050194.1:0-20280 GCA_023313115.1 Rhysida immarginata
AGATATGAAGAGAAATAAAAATGCAGCCATCAAGATCAAAAAACTTGTAATGAATTTTGGAAGAATAATACGGTACATAAAACTGTGTATACCGTTAAAATTTGATCGAATTCCAACAAGAAGTTTCCGAGTTACCCATTCAAAATCATAACATATGTTCACTTGTGAGTACTAACCAGCACTTGTTACAATTTGACTGCGTAACTCGGAAACTTCTCACTAGAATTCGACAAAATTTTAACGGTACACAGAGTCTTATATACCCGGTTTTTCCTCCAAATTTTATTAATCTAGGCTTAAGAGAACTTGAGTTATTAACTTGTTGATCTAGGTGGCGGCATTTATATTTCTATTCATATCTCAGTTATCGTTCAAATTCGGACCCATGTTCATATGAACTTTTTTGCTTAGAACCACCCATGCTACCTACCCTCCAAGTTTGTGACAGGGTTTCAGATACACCCTGTATAACAAGTGAAGAAAATTTTTTTTTTCAAAAAACAACGCTTATATCACAATTAGGTACACAGCGCCATCTCTTGAGCAAATAAACAAACATAAGCCAATTCTATTTCATATTAACCCTCTCCCTTTTGGGTTTTTGAAAAATTTTTTTAGATTCATACATTGTCACTGACTTTTCGTATGTGTACAAAATTTCAGCAAGATCGGACAAGTGGAAGAGGTTGAAATATTGATCACAAGATTTCATCCTTCAAACATGACCCAAATGGCGAAAGTTATATAAAAAAAAATTATAAAAATTATAAATCTGAGATTGGTAACATCCGATGAGGAATTTAGTTCTCTTTCCGAAACACTAATAATATTTTAGAAAATTCTAAAATGAGTTTTTGAATTTTGGCCAGCTTTTCGTCTGTGTGTCGTCTCAGCCATATACGTAGCGCATGTATAACATCATCATCATCATCCGCGAAATGGCTATCTGCTAGATGACTCTTCTTTCGTAGAAATAGACGGTGATCGCTTGGTGCCAGGTATGGGTTATACGGGAAATGTTGAAGAAGCGTAAAGTGGGTTGTTGTTTCTTGGGTTAATCGCGCCATTAATCAATGTGGTCGGACATTGTCATGTTGAAGCTCCACCCCTTTGGTGAGCAGGTTTGGACGTTTACAACGAATTGCATCCCTAAGCTGTGACAGTTAGTCACAGTACGACACAGAATTCACATTGTGACCCCACTCCTGGAAAATTGCTAGCAATACGCCTTCATAATACAAGAATACTGTCAGCATGATCTTGCCAGCGGATGACGTCGCCTTGAATTTTTTGGCCGATGGTTAAGACGGATGCTTCCTTTGCATTGAATCACGTTTCCACTCGGGCTGGTAGTAATGAACACACGATTCGTCACCTGTGACAATCTTAGCGAGCATGCCGTCTCCTTCCATGGCGCACTGTGAGAGATTTGAAAGAACAGGGCCATTCACTGCATCTTGTGCTCCTTGGTGAGCTGTCGGGGAACCCTTCAGGCACATACTTTGTAGAACTCTAGAGTGTCATAAAAATTGGTGTAGGCCAAACCATGAGAACACCCTATTTCAGATGCGTCGTCGTCTATTGTCACTCAGATTTCAACTCGATTCAGCTCCACATGTCGCAACATTGCGTTGGTCGCAATCTTGACAGGTGACCCAGTCGGTGTTCGTCGACAATTTTCGAGCGCCCGTCAGTACATTTCCGGACACAATTGTACACTGCTCGACGTGGCAAACAGTCCGCACCATCAGTAACATGAATGTTTTTGACCGCTTTTCGTTTTGCCCATAAAAATTGGACAATCACACGCTGCTCCTCTACTGTAAACACTTCGAACAATATCGTCATTTTCAAAATGGTCACAGAGACCTGTCGGCTAGCACATTCAAGCTAAATTGTTATGTAATTCAACAATACCCCTTATATGTCTTTACTACTATTCTAGGCTATCCAACAGCCATTTGTAACCTATTTACTGACTTTCCCTCGTATTTTATTTAATATCTTGTTTACTTCCGCATGCTGAAATTATGTCAACCACCCTTCTGGCCATACTTTCTACAAGGTTCATTTAAACAGCTTCCGGTATTTGCATTCATTCTTGCTGCAAGAACCTAGCCAGGTGAGCAGATTTTCTGATTTCGGACGTGTTGCTCATTTGCCCTCACTCGACGCTTCAACTCGTCCCATAAATATTCGATTGGATTAAGGTGTGCATGTGTGACACAGCTGACGGAAGCCGAAATTGGAAATGATGCAATAGAGACTTTTTGCAACCTCAAATGATATGCGAAATACGAAAGGCGAAATGCAAAAGGTGACATTTCGTCTTTCTCCTTTCGTATTTCGTTTTGAGAGTTTTTGCACCCGCGAAATAAGAAACGCGAAAAGAGAAATTCCAGAGTTTCGATACTGCCAACATCAGGTTTTACTTCTACACTGCTCAGCTCACTCTGATTCTCAGCATCCTGGCAGCAAGGAGAAGTAAGTACTATTAAAGTTTAAAGCTATAACTCGTGGTGGGATTTAACATTGTGTTAAACAACTGCGAAGCAGTTTCCCGTCGGACGCCATGTTGGTTAACGTGAGGAACTTGCTGTCAGAGCGTGGAGGTTGGGCGCAGCACGCATGCGCGACGACACATTTGGTTACCAAAGGTGGCAACGAAATTTTTTAGAATTTTCGTATTTCCTTCGACCAAAGCTGGCATGACCAAACGGTACTTGGCAGTCACATGACCAAAATGACACCTATCGCATTTCACCTTTCGTATTTCGCATATCGTTTGAGGTTGCAAAAACTCTCTATTATAGGCCTGAGAGTAACAATCCTCGTTACCAAATAATTCCATAGCACTACGCTTCCAATGGTCGGAAATCATCAATGCTTTGACGACTGCACAATGGTCAGAATGCACAGCGTGCTTGTATTTTGACATAGAGAACCCGTGATTGGAAAAGCATATTTCAGGCGCCATAGGATCTTGAAATACTTGAAGATTTTTTTTTTCAGAGCAAACGTGTCATGAATAATTTTATGCTAGCAGGAGCATATACGCAGTGGAAAGAATACATTCATAGACATAAGGCGTATAATAAGAAACATAACATATTTATTAAAAAACAACAACAATGAGGCTGAACGGGAATAAATAATGAGTAGCTTAACAGTAAAGAAAACAAAACGTAAAAGTAGGTTATATGCCACTTAGGCAAAAATAAACGCCCCTTGGGCTCAGCATGAATCAAAACATTAAATATGTCACTTGAAAAATTACACAATAGCTAAAACAAACTCAGCTCCTGAAGCTGGCGAGAGAAAACACTGTTTCGTTCGAAACGCACAATTGAAATTAGGAGCAGTAAGCCATAGACATCTACTACGTATCTATCAGTAGAATACTAAATTAATGTGACAAGCTTGAATCTTACAAATTCAAAAAAAATACCACAAGCATCAAATAAAAAGAGGATAAGATTGAATCCTTCTTTTAACTTCACCTTACTTCCGGCTTAGAAATGATACCCACAACATACAAAGTAAAAGCATTAACACATTAGTCAATAAAGTCTTAGAATGCCAAGTTCACAGTTCTGTAGTCATAAAATGCAATAACACATAGTCACAGAACCAACTAAATAAAGTCACAGTTCAGTACAGTAAAACAATTAAAGTCACAGTCCGGGAGAAATAAATGTATAACGACACAGATTGATAAGGTTAATTGTTTAAAGGCACAGTTCTAAATAACGTCCGTCACGGCCAAAGGAATAAGCTACAAAACAAAACAGAAAGGAACATCATTACAAAATGTCACTTTGCCGTGAAAAGAGTTTACGGAAATTTCTCCGTACAGAACTCGTTGCCTTAGATGGTTGGGAAGAATTGAGCCGAATATTAGGCGACTTAATTTGGGAAACTAGACGTATATTTTAACCGCCTTCTCGATACGAGTACAAAACCCGTAAAGTCACAAACGTACGACGTTAGACCGCACGGCCATAACCCTTGGACAATGCTGGCGTAGTAAAGCTCGTAATAACGAAGCTCTGGGAAGACTAAACGAGCTTGACGAGCGTTCAACCCCACATGAAAATTCGCACTCACCAGATTTGAGATGCCTGTCGGAAATGTCCACCGATGAAGCTTCGTGTAACGAGCGGCTTCAGCTGGCTGGGAATGCTCGGAGAATAGGTTGACACGTTCGCACGTTGCTGACTTTGCTATAGCGGGGTCCGTTTCAATTGCCACGCCCGTCGACGCTCGATGCTCGCCGACGTCTTGAAGAGCCGTCGTCGCCGCCCTTGTTGGAGCGTAACCTTGCTCGGCGCCTGTCGATGTGAATCCCCCTTCAAGGCTTGTAATTAAGTTAATCGCTCGCCTTCGATCCTCCGCTCGCGTCGTCCACGCATCGTCTCTCCATTGATACTCCCTGTCTCGAGCTCTTCCGTCGTCCTTTTTCAAAAGCTCTCTCGAGCTCCCATTCGTCCTCGCCTGATGACGATCTCCCTGACGTTCGTCACGACGGGTTTTACGTCGATTCTCTCTCCTCTCCGACGAAATGAAAACCCGAGAGGGAAAGCGCTTGATTCCGTCACTGGAATTCGTGTTGGCGACGGAATTCCGTGACAAAACGACATATTTTTTTTTCGAAAACAACTTACACTTCATAGCATCCTATAGTCCAAATTGTTCTTGTAGGCTTCAGAGTTCAAAATGCCTTCAACCACAAGCAAGAGTTCAAAGCCATGCCATGAAAAAAAACACTCACAAATGAAACCAATAAAACGAAACTGAACGGTTGGAAAGACACTCAGATAAAAGGGGCTCCATGGTCTTCGCCATATCCAAACACGCCCTTCCGATTGAAAGAAAATTTAGTGTGATTCATCCGCACAAAATTTTGTTCCAGTATTGGCTTACTAAGCACTATTGGGGTCTGGCAGACTGGTTGTTTGGGAAGATATTTGGCTTGTGTGCGGCTACACATCCGTGTAGCAGAGTGTATGCAGTTTCTTCTAATCTGTTAGAAATCATTGCTGATAACTAGGTCAGTGAGTATTGGGGATTATACACTGAAGTAGGGCATAAGTGTTTCGATGCCTGTAATGTTCCATTTATTGACGAAATCACCAATACTTGAAAGTGACAAAGAGATAATTTTCCAGAAATTTCACAATAATCACACCAGATTTGGGTGCGAGCATGAGCTCCAAAGCGCATTCAAATTTCACGTAAATTAAGGGGTGTCCTTTCTATTATGTAAGATGGTCATTTTATAAAAATTTGCACACTGTAAGATTAGTCGGACACAGAAGGGATCATAATACTGTGCTTAAGGGATTAGGTATGGGCTTTCCTCTTAGCAGTTTCCTCTCTGAAGTCTATTTACAACATTTAGAACTAACTATTATTACCTCCCTCCTTAACAATACCACTATCATAGCCTACTTCCGTTATGTCGACGACATTCTAATACTCTTCGATTCCCGTTCTACTTCCCCTCCTGCCATAGCTGACACCTTTAATTCTTTCTCTACCCACATCCAGTTTACCTTCGAAATCGAGTTCACCAGATCCCTCCCTTACCTGGACATCCTCATCACTAATGACGTCCCCTCCAACCGCCTCACCTTCTCCGTTTACCGCAAGCCTACTACATCCTCTAATCTTATCCATCGTTCCTCTTCACACCCCCCGATACACAAACTAGCATCCCTACGTTGCCTAATCGACCGTGCCTTGAAGCTCCCCCTCAACCCCTCCGCCCGCTTGTCCGAACTACGCATTACCCGCTCCCTTGCACATAGGAATGGGTATTCCAACTCCTCCTTTTCCCGTATCCTCCACCGCCGGCAACACGCCTTCTCCAATCCTACCTCCCCTGATGCACCCCAGTCCAAGAAGTGGGTCTCCTTGATGTACCTAGGTCCCCATTTCTCCCAACTCTCCCATTTTCTATCTTCCCTCGGACTCCAAGTATCCTTACGCTCCCCCCTCTCGTTCACCCGCACATTGAACCCCCCATCCGCCGTCGTTTA
Organism: Rhysida immarginata; assembly: GCA_023313115.1. Lineage (NCBI taxonomy): Eukaryota > Metazoa > Arthropoda > Chilopoda > Scolopendromorpha > Scolopendridae > Rhysida > Rhysida immarginata. Next base: position 6,042 of record JAHWFO010050194.1, read on the forward strand.
CGATAAACTCGCACAATCAGGCGTCTACCGCCTCGATTGTACGTTGTGCGACAAATATTACGTCGGGTTATTCACCCGTACTTTCACAGTACGTTTTAAAGAACATGCCAAGTCATATACCAAGAATGACAAACGGTCACACTATGCTAACCACCTGAGGAGAACCGGACACCCCCTGAGCATGCAAGATGAAGTGATGTCCGTCTTACACATATGCCATAAACCTTCAAAAACTACCACCCTCGAAGCTATCGAAATCTACAAGGCCAAGAAGACCAACCCCGACCGATTACTCAACCGCCAGACCGACTTCGACATATTTACCATGCTTAATCCTCTTTCTGATTTACTGTAAACTGGTTTTATTTGTCAATCTCCCTTTTCTATTTTATTTTACCCATTTATTTTGTCAATCTCCCCTGTTGACAACCAGATATGTTCTCTTTACGGTTTTTTTTTCGCATCACTTTTGTCATTTCCTATAGTTTTATATTTTAATTATTTTATGCTTATCTCGCTTGTTTCTCTTATTGGCCATGTCCTATGTATCATATTTTTACGCTCATTGGTCCATCTGTACCATTTTTCTGTATATAAGGCCTGCGAGCCTCTTGTTGTGTACCTTGACAAAGCCGGGAATAAATGGCAAAACTAGTTGGTAATTCTATTGTCCATATTTTATACTGTAAGGCCACTACACACACTGCAAGATTAACTAGAAAAAAAAGAAATATTTTTTTACAAGATTTCATGTACTCTCCGTTGTTTTTTATCATACAATAACAGTGCCCGGTTAATTGAAGACGCCGCATTTAATATTACACTGAACGAGCAATTTATTAGACACCCCGCTAAATAGCATGTTGCGCCTCCTTTAGCGGCGAGAACTGCCTGAATACGTGCTGGGATGGATTGAACAGGTGTTGAAACCGTTGCGGAGGCATAGCAGCCCAGGATGACATCACAGCGTCCCGTAATTGGTGCAGGTTGGACGGTAGTGTGGGAAGGCGTCGGATAGTTCTCTCCACTTCATCCCATAAATGCTCGATCGGATTGAGATCGGGCGACCGAGCTGACCACTGAAGCAGGTGGAAGTCCGCGTCATCTTCTTCGAAGCAGTCCAAGACCATTTGAGCAAGGTGACAGGGAGCATTTGCCTGCTGAAACTGTCCGTCACCACCAGGGAACACAGTCATCATGAACGGCTGCACCTGATCGGCAACAATGTTCAGGTAGTGTGTCGCATTCAGAGATGTGTCTACGGATATCAGAGGACCCTGTGTGTCCCAAGAGAAGACACCCCAGACCAGCACTCCTCCTCCACCCGTCTGTAAGGTTGTCAGCTGACAGGTTGGGTCCACGGTCTCGTGCTGTCTGCGCTAGGTGCGCAGTCTGCCATCCGCATGATGTTGTAGGAACCGCGATTCGTCGGATCAGGCGACCTTCTTCCACTCATCCAGTGTCCAATGGTGATGCCTCTATGTCCATATCAGGCGCACTTTCTTATTTTGTGGTGACAGCGACGTACTCGTACAGAACGCCTGTGTTAAACCCAGTTCGGTGCAAGGTGCGCCGCACCGTGTGCTCCGAAATGGGTTGGGATGCTCCCTCATTCAACTGCGCTGCAATTTCTTTGGCTTTTCCCGTACTGTTGCTGTGGATAATTCGTGCAAGTCGCCGTTGGCTTCGTTCATCCACGGCCCTGTTTCGTCCGGAGTTGTGTTTATTGGAGGTTGTATTTTAGCATAACTGCCATTCACAGAATATCCCTTGACACTGTTGCACGGGAAAACCCGAGGTGGTTCGCGGTTTTCCAAATGCTCAACTGCGCCCGTCGAGCTCCAAAGATCATGCCTCGTTCACGAGCATTCTTATGGACGAGAAATGCAGCATTTCAGGATGGACTTGTTTGGCAAAAGTGTTTAAGTAGCCCGTGCAGTAGCCCATTATGGTTCCACTAAACCAGGTTTCTCGAAACCAATATAGACTATCATTAATTTTATGTTATATTCATTCATGACATTTCATTCCAAATTGTTTGACATATTACATGCCATATTTTAGCATTGAAATTCCAAGGAACCATATGGGTTCCAGTAAACCAGGTTCCTTGAAACCATTTTCGATTATCATTATTTTACGTTATATTAATTCACGACACATCCTTCCAAGTTGTTTCACATACATGTATTCCATGCCATATTTAAGCATTGGAAGCTCTAGCGAACCATAACGGCTCTGCTAAACCAGGTTCCTTGAAACCAATTTTGACGTTCATTAATTTTACATTATATTCATTCATGACATATAATTCGAAGTCGTTTGCTATATTACATGCCTTGTTTTAGCATTGAAAGTTCCAATAAACCATAATGTTTCCTCTAAACCAGGTTTATTGGAACCAATTTCGACTATCATTAATTTTACGTTACATGTATTCATTACACGTCATTCCAAATTGTATTATATATTACATGCCATATTTTAGCATTGAAAGTTCCGATGAACCACAATGGTTCAACTAAACCAGGTTTCTTGGAACCGATTTTGATTATCATTAATTTTACATTACATGCATTCCTGACTTATCTTTCCAAGTTTTTTGATACACTACATGCCATATGTTAGTTTTGAAAGTTCCAATGGACCATAATTGTTCAACTAAACTGGGTTCATTGGAACCAACTTCGAGTATCATTAATTTTACATTATATTCATTCATGGTAAATCATTCCAAGTCGCTTTATATAATACATTCCATATTTTAGCATTAAAAGTTCCAATAAACCATAAGGTTTTCAATAAAACCAGGTTACTTGAAACCAATTTCGACTATCATTAATTTTTACATTTCATTCCTTCATGACACGTCATTCAAAGTTGTTTATATATTACATGCCATATTTTAGCATTGAAAGTTCCAATGAACCACAATGGTTCACTAAACCAGGTTCCTTGGACCAATTTCGATTATCATTTATTTTACCGTATAGTCATCCATGACACATCGTTCCAAGTCGTTTGATATATTATATGCCATATTTTAGCATTGAAAGTTCCAGTGAACCACAATGGTTCAAGTAAACCAGGTTCTGATAGGCAGGTTTTAACTGCCCAATGTTAACATTGTAAGTTTCTAACGGACCTTAATGATACAATTAAAACACGTATCTCTGAACAAATTTAGATTATCATAAATTTGTATTCATTTATGACACGTCATTTTAAATTGTTTGAAATATTACATGCCATATCCTAGCATTGAAAGTTCCAATGAACCGTTATGGTTCCAGTAAACAAGGTTCCTTGAAACCAATTTGGATTATCATATATTTTACCTTGTATTCATTTATGACACATCATTCCAAGTTGTTTGATATATTATATGCCATATTTTAGCATTGCAAGCTCTAGTGAACCATAATGGTTCCACTAAACTAGGTTCCTTGAAACCAATTTCGACTATCATTAATTTTACGTTATATTCATTCACGACACATCATTCCAAGTTGTTTGATATATACTGAGTTAGCAAAACTCATGGGATAGTTACTTAATATCTGGTCGGGCCACCTCTGGCCCTGTGGAGTGCAGCAATACGGCGTGGTAGTGAATCTGCAAGTCCCTGGTACACTTCTGGAGGCAGTTGACACCTGATAGTCTGCAGAGCCGAAGATAGTTGCTGCCCGTTCGTGGGCGGATGATCCAGTGCCCGGAGCCCGACTTCAACAGCATCCCAGATATGCTCGATGGGATTCATGTCAGGGCTCCGGGCTGGCCAGCTCAGTCGTTGGACCTCTCCTGCATGCTTCTCGTTCGAGGACAACATTCGCGGACGACATTGGAGCGATGGGGTGGAGCATTGTCATTTTGAAAGACTGCTACGTCTTCAGGGTTTGAAATGTCAAAAACGGGTGCAGATGGTCTCCGATGAGTTGACGATACCGTGGACCATTCAACGTTTGGTCTAGGATAACCAGAGGGCCCATTCCAATCCAGAAAAATGCACCCCAGACCATTACTGACGCCCCACCACCCTGCACCACCACCTGTTGGCATGCGGGATCCATCGTTTCTTGAGGTCTGCGCCACACACGGTGCCTCCCATCAGCGTGGTACAGTTGATATCGTGACTCATCTGACCATATGACGTTACGCTACTGTTGCAGAGTCCAGCCAAGATGGTTGATGGTTGATGCAGATTCCTACGGATTGTCCACCGAGAGACGTTTCTAGTGCGGCCAGTATTGAACTGGTCTGTGATTTGCTGCACTGTTGCGCTCCTGTCTCTCTGAATCATTCGTCCCAGTTGTCGCCGGTCATGATCATTCAGGGCAGCTGGACGCCCGGTATGGTGCCTGTTGTGGACTGTGATGCCTTCATCCAGCCATTCCCGATACCCCTGGAGACAGTTGAGCGGGGAAAGCGAAATTCCTGCACCACTGCCGAAATGGAACATCCCATGCGTCGGGCACCTACTATTATACCCCGTTCAAAAGACGTCAACTCGCGACGACGTGCCATTTCTGATTAATCACTTATCCAAGCTCTTCCCACAACGTCTAATGGTCCATTCCCAGAATCCGTTACCCCTGTGAATTCGTGAGCCATGCCCATCAATCAATGTGTTTGCTATCCGATGAGTTTTGCTAACTCAGTGTATTACAGGCCATATTTTAACATTAAAAGTTCTAATGAACCATTATTGTTCCACTAAACCAGGTTCCTCGAAACCAATATCGACTATCATTAATTTTGCGTTATATTCATTCATAAACTTCATTCCAAATTGTTTGATATATTACATGGTATATTTTAAAATTATATTTTTTACTTTTTATTGCACTTTTTAATGTGAAAGTCTGTGTTTTAAAAGTTTTTATTATATATTTTTATGGGATATATAGTAAGTTTAATATTTCCTCTAGAATCGAAGACAACCACTCCCAGAATTGCATTTTATAAGGATACCAACCAGTCACCTAACTTTGAAGGATTGATTCCTGGAATAAGCAACGTTACGAATAAAGATCGAAGTATTTTCTATAAGTTATTCTGGTTCCTTGTTATCCTGTCCTGTTTCGTGGCATCTGCTTATCAGGTGGTTGATCGTTTCTTATATTACTTGGAGAATCCAATTGCAACAGAAACGAAGATCAGCATAAATGCTACTTACAAGTTACCATCTTTCACCATTTGTCCTCCATTTAAATCTTTCAGCATTAAGGAATTTTGCGACGACACTTGTAGCTTACAACAGAAGAACGATAGTACTTGTGTAGTTACGATTTTCGACCTTTTTAAACATGGCTTCAATTCCACCGAAATTTGGACATTTCCTGATATCCATAAGAAACACCATCGCGTAACAGCATTTTCAGTAAGATTCCTTTACGTATTTTTTTTACCTTTTAAAAATTACTATACAGGTGAGTCTAAGCATCCGTACGAGGCTTTTTTTCTTGGGACATTCGACGTCCTAGAGCTTTGGAGAAAAAAATTTACATGACTGAAGAATTTAATAGTGGCTATCTTATTTTCTGGAATTGGCTGGAAATGGGCAGACACGTGGCCGCCCAAAAAGTTAACAATGGAAACACTGTTTACCTCTGTGTAACTCTTAACGATTCTGCGCATTGTTTGTTAGTATCCTGATTTGACAGGTTAACACTGAAAATGCTTTTTTCCAAAGAAGAAGCGTTTGATATGTTATTGGAGTTAGGAGATTGTGCGCAAAACTATCGTGCTGCCGAGAGGTTGTACGCTGCACGATATCCTCATCGTACATATCATTTAAGAATGATATTTCAACGGCTTGCTGTTCGTGTGAGGCATAGACAGATGCGAGGTAAGAGAGCTTTTGATATTCCGATCGCCATTTGACAGGACTCTTTCTTGACTCAGGAATGAGCCACATGATTGTGTGGCAGATACACAATAGCAACGGCTTCCACCACTTCCACATTCATCTCCACCAGGCGGATGAAGGTTGTGACTTCCAAAGGTGATTGGATTTTTGTCAATGGTTTAGAAATCAACTAAAATTATTTTCAATTAGCAGTGTTCTGGACGGACGAAGGCATAGGGAGGTAATATCATCCATCCATAATGCGCATTACTGGGCGTGTGATATCATCGGATCCCACATTATTCGATTTGAGCAGGATCGCTGCCCCGCACATTATTCGATGAATCGGGCGATCTCATCATCCCTAGCGATGGATTTGGGTCCGTACCATAAATTTTTCTTCTAGGAACGGAAGGAAATTGCGTATAAACTGTACAAAGACCAGCTGATTACAAGTCTTATCATTTTTCGGCAATACCGAATAAGGAGGACATGCATAAAGCTAATGCAGGAATTCCCTGCCTGTAATGACGTGGTAATGAGACTGCGCAAATACTGACAGCAAAATGTTTGAACATTTAATTTGATGAAATATGATCTTACCCTGAAAATATTTTTATTATTTACTTCTTAAGGAAACCGATTGGAACTTGAAACTTGTTTCTTTTTCCAAAGCCAATCCAATGACACCATACCTACCCATGTTCCCATTTAACCCATTTACGCCTGAGAAAAAACTGCTGAATGACAAATGTATATCTTTTGAAATTATACTAAATGAAGCATATAGAAGTAAAAAAAAAATACTTTTTGATTTTATTTGTACTTTGTTTAGAAACTACAAGCCGTCCTACAAGTAGGACATTAGGCACATATGGTATCATTTGAGGTTAATTTTTTAGGAAATAAATATATACTGAAAATCAAATGTTAAAAATATTATGGCATATGAAACTGTTTAAAGCACTTCACATGTAAACCTTTATTACATTTCTCACATCTGGTTGTTGTTTTTTGATGGCATTGGGCACATCTTGTTTGTGTCTCTTGTGGAATCACCCAGTGGTTTTTGCCGTCATACTGAGAATCTGATATGTTTTTAGATGGCCGTCGTTTATTTGCTGTTTTTGAAGGATTTGCATACGTTTGCAAGTAGAATTGGGTTATTCTTCTTCTAAATGCTAGAAGATCTAATGAATTTTCTTTTTCAATCTTCTTATGTAGTAGCCATGCATTGTTTACTGCTTGGTCAAGAAAATAAGTAATCAGAGATGAATACCATTTTTTCCCTCGAATGGCTGTGCGGTATTTGTTGACTTTCTGATCCATTCTGTCAACTCCTCCCATGTGCTCATTGTATACTTTTATCAGTTTTGGTTGGGTTACCTGGATTCGTCGCTTCTGCTCTTGCGAATATCTAGAGGCTGTATTGATTGGGTTGATTCCAACTGCATTTGAACAAACAGTCACAACATTATTATCATTCCAACGGCAGAGAAGAATTTCATTTTCTTCATCTATTCTGTAGTCATAAGTGCCTCTTTCTTTTTTCCTCAAATCTGTTGATTTTGTGAGTGGACATTTCTCTACTCTGTTTTCTCGTACTGTTCCAGTTGCAAAAATACCAAGATCTTTCAATGCACAAATAAGTTTCACACTTGTAAAAAAATTGTCAAAACATAAATGGTATTTTCTTGGTTTTCTCTGAATCAAAAGTTGTGCAAAATTATATACTAATTCTCCACCCAATCCAAGATTATTTTCATTTCTTCTTGAAGTTTCTTTTTTTCCTTGATATGGGTCCATCCAAACAATATATCCTTGTGTTGTTGCACCACACCAAATTTTAAAACCAAACCGAATAGGTTTTCCTCTCAGGCACTGTTTGCATCCATGTTTACCAAAATATTCACACATAGATTCATCAAAGCAGTAAAATTGTTCCACTGGTGCAAAACGCAAGTAGTTTGTGTTCAGTCTGTCTATGAGTGGACGCAATTTAGCAAATTTGTCACAGGTTTTCAATTTGTTGTTATCCATAACATGAAGGTTTGTGAAAATTGCGTCAAATTTGTCTCTTCTCATCGCATTTGCAACCAACTCATTATGAACGTCAGGGGCTTGTTCCCAATACATTCTCCGTCTGGGAACATCGTTATAACCGCTTAGAAGTAAAATGCCAAAACAACACCTCATTTCTTCTCGACTCACATTCAGGGTAATGTTTTTTTGCAGAGCATAACGATTTGTCTCTTGTATAAATGTATCTGTGATTTCGTCATCAAAGAAAAGCTCAAAATATTGTATTGGGTTTAAATTTTTTGTTTGAATATCTTCCATCACTTCGTCTGGTTCATCCCAATTTTCAAATTCGACTTGAAGGTCTCTTTTTTCCATTTTCTTTCTACCTTTTAGCTGGCAGTGGTTCTTCAACTTCACTGTCACTACTGTAATCAAGAACTGGGGCTCGCAGCATACTCCCAGATAGATTGTTTATTGTACCCGCTCCATCCTCATCTCCAGAATCTTCATCAGTTATATCTCCTGTAGCATTTTCAGGAGGTAGAATATAGATGTCTGTTGCATAGCTTGTTCCAGCACTTTCGTCGTCATCAATCTTTGCAAAAAGATCTGTCAGTCGTTCAGGACAGACGCTTCGCTTACTATAAAAAGAATGTTTACTAGAAGACAATTTTCCACTGAAAAAGAAAAACATATTATTTATAATACAAAGAAAGTGCATCTGAAGAATAAAAAAATTAATGTTAAAAATCTTTATAAAATATAGCAAGAACTTAACTACATAGAAAATTCATTCTAGGGCCTTCAAAACAATACTAAATAATATAATCAAAACTGAACGGAAAATACACATATTTGCCTAACGTCCTACATATAGGACGGCAAAACTGAAACTAACCTAGAACAATGAGTTTTCTAAGTAGGCATTCTTTGATCATTTTAACACATTTACACAACATTTCTGATAGTATTAACCTTTATAGCATAATTTTACTAAGTTGCGTTGATACTATAAACTTACCTTGAATAGAAGCCATAGCATATGTTTGGAAATATGATGAAAACTTCAAATGAGATGTTAAATTTCACGTACACAAGTTGACGATATAAAAATGTGCTCGTCACAGGAATGAAAGTGAGGCGTGTAGTAACTAAAACACCACCCCATCTATTGGCAGCAGTTGTTAAATTTAAATAAAAAATTCTTAAAGGAATGTACTACATGTAGGACGTCAGTCGTAAATGGGTTAAAGTTTTTGTGTCGACCTTAGTGCAAATAAGATAGTCACCACTTCACATAGTCTTTATTCATGTAAATTTTTCCCCAAAGCTCCAGGACGTCCGACTTCCTGAGAAAAAAAGCCTGATACGGGTTATTAGAATCTCCTCGTAGTCTATAGATTGGTTCAAATGTCTGCTATAAGAAAATAATAAATTAAAACTGGAATTACGGTATGTTAAGGAATTAAGACCATGGAGCTGAAATTTGTGTGAAAAAGGTTTAACTGATCAAAATGTTTTTTCACAAATAAAGAAAATAATGTTTGTTTCATGCTATGAATGAAATCATTGTTCATGTTTTATCTGATCTTTATAAAAAATAAAGTTTTTTAGTTATAATGCTTTTTACACTGTTAAGTATTTATAGACGCGTCGAATATATGCTTCTATCATTGTTCGATTTCAAAATTTGTATATTCAAATATGTGTAAACAATCATAAAGTGCTTCTTTCTGATATAAAAGTGCTTCTTTCTTTGGCCCCCTACGAGTCCTGACCTAAACCCATGTGATTTTTATCTCTGGGGGTTCCTTAAAGACAGTGTGTTCACTACAGCACCAAGAACCCTAGATCAGCTGCGACAAAGCGTCGTCGACTGCTGCACCCTTGTGGATGTAGAAATCCTGGATAGAGTTATGAACAACTTCACCATTCGGCTGCGAGCAGTTCAAAACGTTCTTGGTAGCCACATTGAGCATATCATCAAGACTTTTCCACGGGAATAAAAACTCCGAACTTCTTAAAATATCATACTGAAATGCTAAGTTTGTAAACATTATTGGGTCAATAAATCATACTACTGAAATGGCCAGTTATTGACTGAATCACCATGTATGAGCCGCAATCTCCTTTAAACCGGAATTTTTTGACCCGGCAAAATGCTTATATGAACAATATTAAAAATGTTTTATGAGACGGAACTCCTGTAACGCGAAAACGGATGCTTAAAAGAGGGTCAAGAAGAAAAACAAAAGTGAAATTATTTAGTGTACAAAAGAATTCTTTTAGCCCGACGTACGTTTTTCACCCAGATTACTTTTGTTACTCTTAGTCTTTGATATTTTCTGTGAAATGGCATCGCAAAATGAATAGAAGAATCTCTGAATGAACTTAACTCTACACCCAATGTTACATGCCATCCTGACATGAAATTAAGCAATATAAGACTAGCATGGTTCCCAGTCAACACAACAAGTAGTCACACACAGTCTGTAAGACTGTCGCAAATTTTTGATGCAATCGATTCTGCCAACCATGGATTCAGCAAACAGCGCATCCAAAACCACTGTTGGATATTATCATCTGGCTAGCAGTAAAAGAGAAGGTGTAGAACATTAGAACATACATTACAAGTAACAAATTACCTGATTTACAATATTAAATATATAGATGATTTGAGTTTGGAAAAATGACACTGATTTGTGAGGTCACGTTTTATGTGCCAAAAACGTGGCTAGATTAAAAAATTGCATCTTCTGTGGGGTGTTACACAAAAGAAAATAATCGACTTTTGTCATAAAGAAACCACTATGGATTCTTCGATTATACAGTGAAGTTATTTACATTCAAATTATTTAAAAGTTTAATTGTGTAAGTTTCTAAATTACTCATCTATGTTTTTATTTATGCAGGGTGATTCAAAATTCAATGCACAAACTTTAAGGGGAGGTAGTATGGGTTATTCTAAGCAAAAAAGTTATATGAACATGGGTCAGAATTTGAACGCTTCTGATATATGAACAGAAATAAAAATACCGCCACCAAGATCAACAAGTTAATAACTCCGGTTCTGCAACGCCTAGGATAATGAGTTTTGGAGATATAATAGGGCACATAAAACTATGTATACCGAAAAAATTTGGTCTTATTCCAACGAGTACTTTCCGAGTTACGCATTCAAAATCGTAACCCGGGCTCACATGCGAGTACAAACCAGCACGTATTCCACCCGATTTTGGTGGCGGCATTTCTATTTCTGTTCATATCTCAGTTATCATTCAAATTTGGACCCATGTTCATATGAACTTTTTTGCTTAGAATAACCCATACTACCTCCCCTAAAAGTCTGTACATTGAATTTTCAATCACCCTGTATACTAAAAACATAAATTTGCAACGATAAATAAAATTAAAACATTCTTATTTTGGGACACATCTTATCAGACGGAAATTCATTTTATCCGGAATAATATTTTGTTTCCAGTGGATTTCATCCTAAAGGGTCTTCACTGTATACAAAGTCCTCCAGATCCACTAAATTTAATAAATTCCACCAAATCCATTTTGATATTCCCTCAGATTTTTCCACCAGCCACCAGACTGATTCCCACCAAGTGATCTAAAACCCCGCAAGTTGGCAACACTGGTCTCCACTTCCTAGACGTAATCCGCATTTATTAGTCCGGCACGTATTTGTGTCAGCTGTGACGTGCAGCGAAGTAGACCAACTCATTAAGTGGCCGGACAGAGTTTGGAAGATTGTTTCATGTTTATAGTGACGAGAATACACCTACTGTAGGTTTACTGGAATCCATTTCCCCACTATCTTTTGTGTTCTAGATGGGCTTTCTAAATGGAAGAACAACAAGAAATTAATCATTCCGAGGAAGGTATAGGAAAGTAGCGGAATCCCTGAGATGAACTATTTATACCTTTTTATCTGCACTTTTTAACCCCTTCCCCAATTATTTTAATCGAAAAATTGATTTTCTCGAACGTTGTATTTAGAAAATGTAAAAGAGAGCTCGTATCTTCTTTCGTTTCTCATCATTTCCGATCGAATGGTATATCACAGGCCATTTGTTGCCATAGTTCTAAAGACCAAGTGAATGCCACCCCCACAACTCCGAACTCATTGGGACATTTGGCCCAAACTTTATGGTAATCTAGATCTTGCCTAGAGGAATATGCATACCGAAGTTCACTCCTTTATATGCATAAATACACGTAGACCTGTTGGTCCCCTCTATATTCGCACCCTGAAAACTCCGATCCCAGTGGGTTAATCAAAACCAAACTAAATAGCGAAAGTGCCCATGCCCATAGTAATCTACATTCCGAATTTTGCTGACGTTTCTATCATGGTTTTGATTTTCGATGCAACATTCTCTTTGGGAGTCTTAAGCTTTTTCACACCACTGTTCTCTTCTTTTTTCACAGATCTTTCAGGTTGATGTGGAATCCATTCTCACTATTCTGAGATGGCTTATCGGGAATTTTATTTTTACTTTCCTTTGGGCTTTCAGAAGGAACAATTTCAATATTTTCTTTATTAGATGAATGAGAATTATTATGCTCATCAGCACCTAATTTAAAATCTTCTGAAGGTACATGTTTTACTGAAGGAACCACACAAGTGTCATTATACGACTGAGACAAGCCATTTTCTACCGTAGCACTACTTCCAGAAGAGACATCATTTTCAATCAAAGTCACAGTTTCATCTACAGTTTCAGTATCATCTTCTACTTTGCTTACCGGAGGTGCTTCTTTATTAATATCTTTACTAATCTTTCCAGAATTCAAAGCAGCTACATCATCAAACGAGATAATCTCACCAATTGACTCTTTCTCCACGTCGATAGTCAGTTGTTCCATCTCGTCAGTGCTATAATACAATTTTCCATCAATAACTAGAGCAGAACGGCCACGAGCTTTCTCTTGCAATTCAACTTTACTCTCTGTCCAGCTTGTCGCTACAGAAATCCGAACTGCTGCCGACATCAACTTTAGGATGGCGTAATATGCTTACTGCATCATTTAGAAGAGTATTTAAATTCTCACTTGCACCAAATTTACGCTGCTCTTCTACTGATGTGTTCAAAGCTGAAGCTGTGGCACTTGGTACATCCCCTTCAGCATCTCCTTGGTATCGACAGAATGTACCTTCTATTTTAAAAAAACGGAAATCATGAAGGGGATAGATAGACGGACCAATAAGTAGCATTCTTCAAGTGTGATTCCATGCATCAATCTAAGCAAAAAGTACCTTATCGAAATTTGGGATCTAAAATCGCGTGATTACATCATTCATGGGCTTTCCACGCCAACAATTCAGTATTTGACATTTTCCACCAATATTTTAGCAAATTTCGCGTGACAACTAGGCCCTAAAAATTTGAGTTTTGAACATTTTGCATAAGGAACTTCAAGCTTGTTATCATGCAAAGAACATGCTAGGTACTTACTTCCTTCCATTTAAAAACACCTTTATGTGATAGCCCTTTCATCTAGCAACCGCTCCACATCTTAGCTTCTACTGAGAACAGCGACGTCGATACTGATCCACTACTCTTGACAGGCTTTCCATAATCCAGAAAGTGTTCGCGGACGTCTTACATGAAGAGCTCTTTTAAGGAGACCGAATCCATGAAAGAGGCATCGCGTGACGTGACAGATGCCTGAGAATGAGAAAACCTTAATCCCATTTTCCTGTTCAATTCGAGCACAGAATGGGATAGTCGATTAGGACGTGTGACTAGATATTTGGTTCTAGTGGATGTATACGTCCTTCGCCCTAGGGCTACACAAACATGGGTTATCGTTACGAGTTTGCAAAATATTTTCCAACATTAATCTTTGCGTTAGATCAGGGCCGTCCAAATCGTGCCCGTCGCCCGCGTGCAACATAAAAAGCTGGCGGGCAAAGCTCACGGGCAAAGCCCAGGAGATGGTCCAAAACTCAGGAGGGGAGTGGGTATAGTTTTTCCTATGCAGTGTTGCTAGACTTTAGGGGGCGATTCCCTTAAATGAGGCATTGTTTCTTTTGTTATTGATACTTGCTTGTTTTTCGTCTCGGAAAACATGAAGCACATTCCTAAAAAGCATAAAATCACTGAACCAGTATTTAAAACGGAATGGGTTAATCTGTTTTTTTTATTGTTCACGGATTGGATACTAAGTGCTTAATATGCAATCGTGTCCTGTCAGGAAAAAGAAAATACAATTCTACCTGACATCGAGAAAATTGTCACATTAAAACGAAGGAAATAAAATAGTAAACTGCGTCGTTTTTTTTTTTGTTTTTTTTTTACTATTTCGAATTGATAATTAGCAACTCGACTTTAAGGAACTGATCAATGTAATGTG
>JAHWFO010050194.1:20380-33380 GCA_023313115.1 Rhysida immarginata
ATGTGCAATAGGGGGGGGGGGGAATTACCCGCGTGCACGGGCGCTGCTCGCGGACAGAAATCTTGGAGAGCCCTGCGTTAGATCCTAACTTTTACCCTGCAGCCACCATGAAAATCTCCTTGCATTGACGCACCCAGTCGGATCGAGTCGTATAAACAATAGACCCAAGCCTCATCCTTAATTACTATGTTCTTCCATTTGTCACTTACCAAATAGCGTTCATATTGTTTCCTGCAGTTGATTGTCTCTCTTCAATGTGCACTGTTAGATCCATTTGTCTTCTGCGTTATACCATTTTTAGAAGCAATGAAACCTTTCTCCTTACACTGTTCTATTATGGAAAAAGAATAACCAGCGTTGGGAAGGGTTACCATGTAGCTCTCACAGAGGTTCCATTTTTGATATCTTGGCAGCAAACTTGAAAAAGGAAAACGGAATGGCAAGTTTGATTATTACTGAACTCACTTGTAAAATTTTACGAGCTTCGTGCATTTCAAACCCCGTGCTACGACGTTTAACAATCACTACCATAAACATGAAACAATCACCCTAGTCCACAGTAACTAGGAAAAACCATTAATATGAATAGGAGACAAACAGAAGTGGCAGTATCTCCATTATTTTGCACAAATCCTGAACCCCAAAGTGAAAGTTCCTATTTCCAATTAACATTGGTGTACTGAGATGTTTAATTTTACTATCGAATTTGAAAATAAAGGCGACTTTAGGACCACCCTGTATTTTTCTTCTAAATTTTTTTTATCCATTTTATACGAAAGAATGGTGCAAAAGTAAACTAGATTTATTCACGCGCGTGCTATATTTAAATATGCTTATTGTTTACCATAGCTCCCTAATAACCCTTCTGTAATCTTCATGGTTTGCAAATGCTCACGCTTCATAAGATACGCCTACCTTTAAATGTGACATCTGTAGACTGTAGATCGATCAGTGTATCCTGGCGTTTCCCAGTGCATAAACAGCCGCTAGTTTTAAACTACCTTCACCTAATTCGCAATGTATCTTCTGAAGGCATAAAGATGCCTCTGTACTGTCATATTATTTTTCCTCGCAAACTGTCCTATTGCAATTTTCTTTCCACTCCCGCGCTAGTCTTTCTTTTGCACTATTCATTTTGCATCACCATTTATTATACACAGGATCAAATAATATGCCTTTCCTATTGACCTGCCAAGAAATTTCAATGTATTAATATAAACTCTCAATTACAGAAATCCTTGATGAACTTCAAAGAATTATTAAAAGATGAAGAAGTCGAACGAAATGATTTTGTCTCTTTCTTTGCAGCATGTTCCACGTTTACCATAAGTAAGTAAAAGCCTCATAACAGTATAATATCTGCTATAAGGAGGTTGATTCACGCTTATATGAACGAAATTGTAATACCATTCAGGCTTTCCGTGTATACTATGTGATCAAAAGTTTAAGGACAAAAGAATTTCTGCCTCGCAGGCTTCAGATAACAGGAATTAATAAAATCTTGTAAACATTACAAGGAGGAGATTTAGCTGTGAAGCAGAAATACATTTATACATTTATTAACAAGAAATTCATCCCCCCCCCCTCCTCACTCCCGAGTAGGTTAAGGAGGGTAGCAAACCCTGCAGTCATCTATTTCTACCTCTTTATCTGCAATATTTACCTCCCCCCCAAGTTTTTTATTCACAAAAATTGATTATCTCGAACGAAGTATGTAGGGAATGTAGAAAAGCTCATACCATCTATGCTTTCTCATCATTTCCGATCGAACGATATATCACATGCCATGTTTTGCCATAGTTCTAAAACCAAGTGACTGCCACCCTGGCAACTCCAACCCTACTGGAGCAATTGGGCCTAAACTTCATAAAGTCTGTCTAGTATAACTTGGCACATGAGCCAATATGTTGCCATGGGTAACGGGAGAGGATTAACTCATAGCCTCTATTCAAGGTAACTTAATTCATGGTCACCTTAGCAAAACCCCTTAAGCCATACCGGCTTTGACTCTTCATCTGTTCTTGCTTTGGTCTGATTCAGCTTTGTTTTGTATCCGCAAATTAATATTATTTACTGTTTTAACTTTTAAAAATAACTTTATTCTAACAATATTAAAATTGAAATTTTTAATTTTCAAACAATGAAAATGTTAAAAAATATTTCTTATTAAATAAAATTAAAATGAGCAACATCATAAATTTAAATTAAATATAAAATTAAACTTCTGTTTCAAGACATCCTGCTCAGTGCGCTCTCCATGTTAGGGGAGCCTCGTTGAGACAGGTGGAGAAATTCAAGTATCTCGGGATTACATTCACGAGTGATGGACGGCAGGAGAAAAAATTGGATGCTCGGATCGGTGCAGCAAGCTGTGTCAGACGCAAACTGTGGCGATCCATGGAACGAAACCCGAGTTGGGTAACAAAGCCAAGCTCTCCGTCTTCAAATCTATCTTTGTCCCCATTCTCACCTATGGTCATGAGGCTTGGGTAATGATCGAAAGAGTGCGATCGCGGGTACAAGCGGCCGAAATGAGATTTCTGAGAAGTGTGGCAGGTGTTACCCTACTAGATAGAGTGTACAGCAGCACGATAAGGGAATCTTTAGGTGTTGAGCCGCTACTTCTCCGCATTGAGAGACCTCAGTTGCGCTGGTATGGCCACGTGATACGGATGCCGCAAACTAGTCTTCCTAGGCAGTTGTTATTTTCCAAGCCGGTGGGTAAGAGACCAAGGGGTCGGCCTAGAACCAGGTGGCTAGACTACATGGAGAATCTGGGTTCGAGTCGCTTGGATATTACTAGGGAGGACATGCGTCTGATGGCGGAAGATCGCGATCGCTGGAGTTCCTCCATAGGGCTGCTGCCCCAACGACCCTAACGGATAAGCGGGTTTGAAAAGTAAGTAAGTAAGTAAACTTCTCTTAATTCCGAATAATTTATCATGGAAATTTATATGGATGGATATTACAAAAAAAATAAAAACAACCACTTAGATCAAATAATTTTGTTTTTTTGTTGGGTTGTTTTTTTAATAGAGACGAATTATTTCTTTATTCTGAAATCAAGTTAACAAAATGAATTTTGATATCTCATTGGCAGACATTTTTAATGCGTGTGAATTAGTGCTACTGCTACTTTGAATGAAATCACTAGTAATAAACAAGTGCTGGCAGTTGGAGGATAAGGACGAACGTGATTGGCTGAATTTGAAATATGACGTCTCTCCCTCAAACAAGGTCATATGCCAAGTTAGATTTGACAGACTGTAGTAATGTAGATCTTGCCTAGAGGCATCTGGATACTGAATTTCACTTTTTTACGTACAGACATCAACAGGAAATAATCCACACGAGTTTAATACTTAATATTATATTTCATGCTAATGTGTTGTTTTAATAGCTTTTTTAATTATAATTATTTAAATTTAATAATCTTAATAATGTTCACTGTAAATGTAATATAACATTATTAAAAATAAATATTGAAACGGTAAAACTTAGAGTAAAATTCAAGTGGCCATTATTTCCTGTTGATGACTGTACCTAAACAGTACAAGATTAAACAGAGTATAAAAAAATCGACTTTAATGAAACTTTCACTATCGCCTAGCTATATCAGTCCATATCTTGAAAACTACTAAACCGATTTTGATGAAACTTGGATTTATGCCTAAGTTGAAAGATATTTAATCTAATAAAGAAAGAATTATTGCAATTCAATTTCTAGTTTCTGAGAAATACGTGGACAAACATACGAGCGTACATACATACATACTGTAACGTTCTAAAACGTTATATAAGATTGATCTCTCCCATCTCACCTCCTCTACCTCACCAGGGTCCAAAGAAAAGAAAGAGAAAAAAAAGATTTCTTTGATAAATAAAATTATAAACAGTGTTCAATCTGCAAACTTGAATTTATCGCCAAACAAGAAACAGTCATCATAAAAAAGGGGAATGGAGTAGGAGTCAAAATGGCTGCCTGCAACAATGATTGTTCATACTTTCTTTATATAGTGCTTTAGGTGTTGCTACACGCCAACACCACCTAAAGATAAGGCCTTAGTAGCACCACCTCTACTCAAAGCCTGAGTGCAAAAACGTCATACATTGTTACATCACCTTCGATAGGGTATTTTTAATCATATTTCTAGCAATAATAAGCCCGAAATTGTCCCTACCGTAGGTAATGTTTTAGTGTATGATTTTTCCGTGAGCAGGCTTTCTCTTTAGGTGGTATTGTTAGTACTTGGTGAGAACTGCGTCATCAAACTAGACGTACAATTCAACTTTCATTGTTTGCAACAAATGAAATACACGGAACGGTTTTTCGTTTATTGTAAACAATGAAAGTTGCATTGTATGTCTCAGTCGAGGCTAACGAGAAAGACAGGCTCCGGCACTAAAAAGTCACCTGACCAAGATAGGTCTATCAACACCACCTAAACAAGAAGGCCTGTTCACGAAATTCTTATTTATTGTTACATCTTCTAGAGTAGGCCAAATTTATGGCTTATTATTGGTAGAAATACGATTAACATGGCCTACTCTAGACGATGTAACAATAAAATAACAATTTCGTGAATGGCCTTCTTGTTTAGGTGGTGTTGGGTCTATTAGCAATGTAACTTTCATTGTTTCCATCTTGTATTTTAACAATCAGTATTTTTCCTTTGTTGGAAACAATGAAGGTTGGACTGTAATTAGACCTATCTTGGCTTTTCAGTGCCGGAGCCTGTACTTCTCGTTAGCCTCGGTCTCAGTCTGATGCCGCAGTTCTCACCGAGTACTAAGGCCTTGTCTTTAGATGGTGTTGTACCAACACCTCCTGTAATAAAGCCGTGACACCAAGTTCTACATTATGAATATACCGGTATGTGATGTATCATTATTAAGTAGCAGAAGAATGGAGCGATTTATTGGTTTTACAATGTCTTTCCGTCTCCTTCATAATTTCTATAGTTTTTGAGGTAGAAGATTGAAATTCGGAACGTAGCTTACTATGGGCATGTCCACCTTCACTATTTAGTTTTTGATTGCTACACTGGAGTCGGAATTACGGGGGTGGGATTCAAAGAGGACAACAGATCTATGTACTAGCTAGGTACGTAAAGGAGTGAAATTCTGTATACAGATTCCTCTAGGGCAAGATCTATATTACTATGAAGTTTAGGCCCAGTTGTTCCAGTGGGGTCGGATTTGTGGTCGTTAGAATTATGGCAACATATGGTATGTGATATGTCATTCCATCGGAAATGATGAGAAAGGAAAGAAGATACAAGCTTTTTTTTTACATTTTCTACATACTACGTTCGAGAAAATCAATTTTTTGATTAAAAAACTTGGGAAGGGAGGTGAAAAGCGCAGATAAAGGGGTAAAAATAGATGACTGCAGGATCTGCTACTTGTTTTACCCTAGTGGGGGAATTAATTTTTTGTTAATAAATATATATTTGTATTTTTGCCTTACTGCTAAAGCTCCTCCTTGGAATGTTTATAAGATTTTATTATAACTTCAACTCCAGTTTATCATTAAAATAATTTTTGCTGAATGTTTTTAATATTTTTAAAATTGAAGTTGAGATTGTTGATTATCTTATTAATTAAAAAAAAGTTTTTAAACTGATGTTGAACGTAGGGAGTGGTCACATTAATGTGACTGGACTGTATATTTTTAAGTATTTCGATTGAAAGAGCGCCACCTCCCGACGAATTAATGAACTAATTTTTATTGCACATTTCTCTCATATTTTCGTTAATATATCCTGAAAATCTGTCCAAATTCGGATAGGGTGTTTTTTAGAAAAACTGCCCAGAGTACGGGCTTTTTAATTACAAACACCGTGTATATTGAAAATAGACTACTTTGTCAGTCAGTGCCATATGATGGTAGATTTTGAGGAGGAGTTGACCAACCATTAACATGTATTAATCATGCTTCTATTGACCGTGGTTGAAAGCAATGGGAGATAATTGCTGTCTGTATGGTAGCACAAAATCACTTAAAAAAGGAGTAAAAACGTACCTAGTCCCATTGAAAAAAAATTCAAAAATTAAAGTGACCATTGCAATGAATAAAAAAATAAATAAGAACTGAAAATTATGGATTCCAATTGTCCATAGTCATGTCTGCGAAAAGCATTCTCTAACAGATTACGCTCATAAATATAATTTCAAAAAATATTCATAACAAAAGAAAAAAATATTAAAATGCTATAAATGTTATTCCATAAGCGTTTAAAGTTGTTCCCATAGTACGCACTTTAAAGAAATTCACGCTCATCCAACGCACGTTATTTTAATGATAAAATCGTAAAAAAAATCTTATGAATTTTAAAAATTTGCTCACTGGCTTACATAGTTACATCTTTATGTTTCTTTTTTATTTATTTTATTTGGTAAGAAGTATCGGTTTGATTGAGATGATGCAGCAAATCTCTTGAATGTAAAGGACGGAAGTTAAACCAGCAGAATATAAACATCAGTAATAACATCCATCTATTATGCACTTTCCAATTTCATTCACGTAAACATGAATCAACCTAAAGACTGTCTCAAAAGTTTAGGCAATTGTATTTCTTTTTTCTGCCTACATAAGAAATAAAAAAAATAAAAACTGCTTGAAAACTAACATTTATTGCGCATTATATTCATGCGTGAAAAAAATCATAGATTCATAATAACTATTTCTGTTTTTTAAACCAAAAAAATTAATAATCGTCCGTCTGAAAAGTTTAGGTAAATTTTGTCTTAATAACAAATTGTGCAACAAGAACAAGAAACAAGAATGATTTTACCTCCAAAGCGGATAAAGGGAGCACATTTTCGTAATATAGGCTTCATACATGGATACCGAGAATTAACACTTTAGAGAAAATATATAAATTGAGAAAAACTAAATTTTAAATTACCCTTTAAATAAACTCATGTATAGAGAGAATTTAGACGAATAATCTTAAAGAACTGAAAAGCAAAAAGGAAAATAAAGTTATTCTTTACATTCGATCACATTTCTGAGAAAAAAAATATATGTGTTATTGTTCTAGCCTCAATCTAGCTTATTAATAAACTTTGAAGAATGAAAAATAGTTAACACCATAAATACCCAAATCACTGTGATGACATTTCTGACACTCCCGATTCATTTCACCGCAATGATAACTTTATAAATTTCTCAGAATAACATTTCAAGGACATCTAAAGGTATCTTTTAATATATCTATCGAATTATTAACTAAATATAGTATTTATATTTACGCAAAATATTCCCTCTCTATCTCTGCGTCTCTTCCCCCGTCCCACTAAAGAAAGAATGTTAAAATTTTGCACGAACATAAAGTAGTATATGACGCTTCCAATGAATTGCTTTTTATTAGAATTTTTCGTAATACAAATTTTTTAAAAAATAAATAAAAAACTTCAAAATTGATATTTATTTTATTCTTTAACTAAAAATATTACTTTCAAACAGGGCTGTAAAACGAATTGATTTACGTTATGTTATAACCTTACGTTACGCATTTTGTTATTAGGTTTCGTTACGTTATGTTTTTTGTTACTTGATTTCGTTATGGAAGGTGTTACGTTACTGAATATCGTTATCTTAGAAAATAACGTTAATATAACGTTTTAAAGCAGGGCTATGTAACGAATTGATTTATGTAATGTTATAACGTTACGTTACGCATTTTCTTATTAGGTTTCGTTACGTTACACTTTTTGTTACTTGATATCGTCATCTTAGAAAATAACGTTATCATAATGTATTAATAATATTTTATTTTTTTGTATGATGAGGAGTTCATGCTTGATTGACAGTCACCTGAATGACATATATATTTCCTACGCTTGTTTCCCGCAGCCTGGATTTTGTTATGTTTCCATTATTATCCCGCTTTAAGAAATTTCGTTACGTTAAGCATTATAATACCGCTATTAATATCGTTATTTCGTTACGTTTCACAGCCCTGCTTTCAAAGTGTATGAAAATACCTTAAATAGCTTAGAAAACGACAAAAAATACATAAAATGCTTACCTACTAATTAACGAAATATTTTGAATAGTTGGTTAATAATAATTTTTATGCAGTTGTTTCTATAGGTATATTATAGGTATTATACTTGGGCACCTTCAGGTTCTGAAATCAGTTCGTTGACTTTCAAAAGCTGCAAAGTATTTTCATCAAGTTCCTGCACATATTTGTTATACGGATTTCTAATGTTTTCAAATGAATTTCAAGTATTAAAACATTAGAAATCCGTATAACTGAATTTCAAAATCAGCAATTAAAATGCTATCAAATGAACATCAACAATGATCTGAGGTAATTTGATATTTAATATTTAAAAAAAAGCAATAAAAAAGGCGCACAACCTCTTCCTTAATGCTATCTTTTTTGAAACGCTTTTACCTGTGTTAACGAGAACAAATACACAGATAAAATATATTGTGCACATCTACGACACAGAACCTTGTCAACCTTATAAGTTTCATGCATATCGTACACGTTAATACAGGTAAAAGTGTAATACAAAAAATGCGTTCCCGTATTTTTATATAGATTTGAACAAATCACTTTCCCACATAATGTCAAACGAAGTGAGCCTCATTTGCTAAAGGGTATGTGTAGGCATCTATCATTTTTTCATATTCAATTACTAAATGTTTCTACGTTATCAACTACCATTGAAGCAAGCGATTAATTACTTCCAAATAGCAATATGTCTCACAGTAATTAGTTTTAGATACTGTTAAGCCTAACAGCAATATGCTCTTGATACCAATAAGCTATGGATAAAAATAGGTCTAACAATTCGTAAGTAGTTGGTTGATATATTACATGCCATATCTTAGCATTGCCATATCTTAGCATTGAATACAGAACCATTAAAACACGTACTACTAAACAATTCCGACTACAAGTAATTACTCGTTATATTCACTCATGACACCTTGGTAGAGTTTCGTTTGATATACAAATTACAAATGTATTACATACCATATATTAGCATTGAAATTTCCAACGGTACCATATGGTATCATTAGGACATGTGCTACTAAACCAATATCCACTATCGTTATTTACTCGTATATTCACTCATGGCACGCTACGATTTGTTTGTTATATTACATTCCTATGTCTTAGCATTGAAAGTTCCAAAGGTACTATATGGTATCATTAGGACACGTGTTATTAAACCAATTTCCACTATCATCATTTATTCGTTATATTCACTCATGACACGTTATTACGAGTTATTTGATATATGCCATTCTTAGCATTGAAATTTCCAACGGTACCATATCTTACCATATGCTACCATTAGGACACGTGCTACTAATCCAATTCCCACTATCATTATTTACTCGTATTCACTTATGACACGTTGTTACGAGATGTTTGATATATTACATTCCATATATCTTAGCATGAAACTTCCAACAGTACCATATGGTACCATTAAAACACGTACTACTAAACCATTCTCACTACCATTATTTATGCGTGATATTCATTCCTTAGACATCCTTACACGTACACGTGCCACTAGTTCAATATCTGCTATCATTAATTACTCTCATATATTACATGCCATTTACGGTTATAGGAAATTTTTAAGGAGGTATCATTATGGTACCATTAGAACACGTAGAGCACGTACCTATTCCGGCTATCCCGTATTAATGGATTGGGGAAAACAGAGTGTGAAAAAGTTAATTCGTTTTCAATTTATCGTAATAAACAATAAGCTCCCAAACGTCTCTAAATCAAACGAATAAAAAAGTTCTTTTGATTTAGAGACCAATCTACCCTTTTAATAATCGACAATCACGTGCGTCCTGCACGCGCTCCATCTCATTAACGTTTAGAGCACGCGCAGAACCGAAGCTATGTGCTTATCATGCGTTTTCCCCAACGCAAGAATAATTCCTCTCTTCCAGCAAGCCAATACACGCACCCTCTATTGCAACGCAATGCATTGTTGGAATTGTGTCTATAGACGGACAGATGGATGGACGGACAGCTGGACTAACCGCACATAAGGTCTTTTCTACAAAAATGTGCAAAAAAACAAATTTTAACGTTTGATAAATTCATATACACTATTAGGCTTTATTGTGATAAGTTTCTGCAGAATCAGTGCTCTAAACTATACCAGCAATCTTCAGTGACTGTTTTCAGTACTCAACGACCAGTGCTCTAGCGGTGGCTTGTGAATTATCGATTCCATGGTCCACCGTGCGAAAAGTTTGCGGCCCATTCTTAACTGCTACCCGTATAAGATCCAAAGAGTACACCTGTTACAAATGCCACCAGATCTTCGAACGCGCCCAGCCCTTGCATTTGCTTTCGACGATACGTTGCCTGGAACATTCTGTAGACAGATGAAGCGCATTTTTTGTGAATACGCAGAATTGTCGCGTATTGGGTTCCTCTAACCCCATCTGGTGCACGAGTACATGACTGCATGGTGTGGATTAAGCCAGGATTTCATTCTAGGTCCCTTATTTTTTCAGGAAATGACACCTGCAGATCCTGACAAGTACACTGTTACAAGTGGATGTTACGCTCAACTCTTGACACGGAATGTGGATCCAGCATTGCCGGAACGCGGGCGTTTACAGACAACAGTCTTCAGGCAAGAAAATTCTTCGTACCCACTTCTGCGATGAACATGTTCTGTCGAGACACTTTCCAGATGTTACAGGAATCGAAACCTTGCTGTAAGAATTCGAGAGTAATTACAAGAACGAGACCGCCCGAGATCGAGCGTGATAGGAGAAGAACGGGAGATTCGATTCCGACTGGCAGGAGGAGAGGAAAAAGGAAGAGAGGAAAAGACAGTTGGCAACGTTTGGACGTCTCTTCTCACGGAAAGAGACTACCACGACCGACAAGGAAATGCAAAGCTCGGAATAGCGAAAGGGCCGAAATAGCGACGGGTAAAAACAGTTCATTTAGACATCGGGAGGCTGTCTTAACCTTCCGTCAGGCGCAATACTGTTTGTCACATCTTCAGACGCAATGAGCCTGTTAGGCACATTCCATTAAAAGTTCTGATTGTAACCATAAAACCTTTTTTATTTTTTTAAAATCATCCTTCCATTAAAGAAAAACGTTTTTTAAGAGTTTTCTGTTAATTTAAAACGTAAGAGTTATAAAAAAATGACTTAACTGAGCAGTATAATTGAGAGGGACAGTGTGCCTGATAGGCTCATTGCGCCTGAAGATGTGACAAACAGTATTGCGCCTGACGGAAGTTTAAAAAAAAGATGTAAAATACAGTAGAACTTGGTTAAATGAATAAAATAATTCAATTTAGTGAATCGATTTTGAAAAAATACATGCCTCAGAAACTTTGCAAAATTAGTTGCAAAGCACCTGGCGGAACACTTTTATCACTGTCCTCAATCAAATATTTTTGACATGAACTAACGAATATGTATGAAAAGGTCACTAAATAAGAGACAGCTATTCAAAGTTTCAAGTGTTTCTGGCATCTAGGAGGGCGAAGGGGATCTATAATAAGAGAGCTATGCCTATTAGATCAGTTATACCCGACGGAGGGTTAAATTCTTCTCAGCCAGCTAAACCGAGTTTTCTCAACCTTCCCACGACGAGCTACATTACTCACCTGGAATTGGCATATTGGCAGGAAGGAACTCAGCAAGGGAAAGCTGAATATATTTGCTGCCTGGAAAGATGACGCTTGGACGGCACTTATACGCATGGACTCACCGCTTTCAGCATTGTCAGCGCAGACCTTTTCTTACGAAAAAGTTAAGATGGCAAGCATATGGATTCCTGGAGAACTGTAAGAGCTCATTTTATTTCTGTTACTTACCTGCGGACTTAAACTGTACTCAAATTATTGTCCTTAAAATTAAAAAGTATTAGTGATTGGTTCATAACGTGAAATAAGAACACTATTAAGTTTTAGTGGCGCAATTAAATTTATTCTTTTCATATTTAAGAATGAAGTGGGAACGACCCGCCTAGATTTTTTTGACCTATGATGTGTGCGTTCTAAGCGAAGATATTAAAAATTCTTCCGTAAAGCTAATTGTGAATTAATTGAGCAAAGGAAGTGTTCAGTGACTGCTTGGAAATTTGTATCCAAAAGCAAAGCTGGTGAAATTTTTCTTTTACAGTTGCATAGTAACTTGCTGAGGCAAATTCCGATATTTTAGCGCAGTGATCTAATATCATGTTTATTGGTGTTTCAATGCGTGCCTCATTAATTGTTTGTAAATTAATTTTATTTACAGAATCCGTTATTTGGTTGAATTGCTGTTCTTATTAATTCTTATTAAAATACGTTAGGGACGTTCGATCACTTCTCAATTTAAGACTGTTGGAACTGTAGAGCTGATGTTCTGGAACCTTGATTATTTAGCTAACTAGTTGTTGGCCTCGCTTCGCTCGGCTGTGCTACGCTTGCGTGCAGTTTGTCTTATTTAATCAAATCAGATTTTCACATGATTGGTTTGGTTTGTTTGGTATTAACGTCCTTTTCAACTGCCATGGTCATTTCAGGACGGCGTTATAGGGGCCGCAAATTTTGCCTCGCAAGGGTTCTTTAACGTGCAGCCGGCAAACGACTACACGGGACCAACGGCTTTACTTCCCTTCCGAAGGAAGTGCGTGATCTCAGGATTTTCCCCCTGAAAAAATCCTCGTCGTCCTCGGCCGGAGTCGAACCCGCGTCCTCGGGCATCAGAGGCGACCACGCAACCCCTGAGCCACCGAGGCCGATGATTTTCACATGAAGTGAGAATGAAAGCTTTTGTATTAGCAAATGTTGAGTTTTTTTTTAAAAGATATGCAAATTTTAGGATGTAAAGTGGCTTGTTGTATACTTGCAGAGGGGGAAAGCTGTACAAAGGTCACATTACCTAAAATTTTGAGACAGCCTTTTTTTTTTGATTTTTTGGTTTAAAATCTTAGAACTAATTACTATGAAACTTTGATCTTTTTCAAACCAGAATGTTAATGCA
>JAHWFO010050194.1:33780-46044 GCA_023313115.1 Rhysida immarginata
TAATTACTATGAAACTTTGATCTTTTTCAAACCAGAATGTTAATGCACAATAAATGTTAGATTTCAATCAAAACAATGTTACCTAAACTGTTGAAACGCACCTTAAGTTTATTTTGTTTTTTAATTTAGTAATTAATTAATTAATCTTTTTATTGCAGGGAAGCCAGTGATTTATAGAGGAAGCGAATTCATGATTGCTATTCACATGCTATTGTATGGCACAAACCCTTGTGACAGAAAATTTAATGGCGCAATGGTATATTTCTTTATCTCATGATAACTGATGTACACTGACTGAACAAAACTCATGGGATATTCACTTAATATCTGTTGGGCCTCCTCTGGCTCTGTGGAGCACAGCGATAAGACGTGAAAGTGAGTCTGCAAGCCCATGGTACACTTCTGGAGACAGATGACACCACACATTCTGCAGAGCGGTTGCCAACTGCAGTCTGTTCGTGGGTAGAGGATCCGCGCATGGAGTCTGAGTTCAATGGCATCCTAAATATGCTCGATAGGATTCATATCAAGGCTTCAGGGTGGCCAGTCCAGTCGTTGGACCTCCCCTGCATGCTCTTCGAATCATTCTCGGGCGACAGTGGAGCGATGTGGCGACGCATTGTCATCTTGAAAGACGGCAAGGTTGTCGGGGTATTGGAAGTCCAAAAACGGGGGGGAGATGATCTTCGAGCAGTTGACGATACTCTACCACCCTCTTGACATGCTGGGTCAATCGCCTCATAAGCTCTGCGCCACACGTGCTGCCTCTCATCAGCATGGAACAGTTGATACCGTGACTCGTCCGATGATTGGTGGCAAATGCACGCCGGAGTGTCCGATGACACAGGGTTAACAGCGGTACCCGAGTAGGGCGACGGCTCCCATAGCCCAGGGCACGCATGTTCCTAAGAATTGTCCACTGGGAGACGTTTCTAGCATGGCCTACGTTGAACTGGTCCTTGATTTGTTGTATTGTGGCCCTCCTGTCTCCGTTGACAATTCGTCCCAGGTGTCGCCGATCACGGTCATAGAGGGTGGCTGGACGCCCGGTATGGTGCCTGTTGTGGACTGTTACGCCTTGCTCCAGCCATTCTCGGTACACCCTACACACGGTTGAACGTGTGAAGCCGAATTCATGCACGACCGCCGAAATCGAACTTCCTGCGTAGGTCTCTTGGGGGCATGGAACACTCGTGGTGTCCGATCGCGAATTAGCGACCTGCTATACCATGAGATCTGCTCAGTGAGTGTAATATAAAACAATCAGAACTACAGAGAGTTGAGGCAGTTAAAACTGTATGATATTGACCTTCATCTTGTCTTCATATCTGTTCCACTAACATCTGTTCTGTTTAATGTGATGCCCCATGTTATGAACAAGGCCCAACATCGAGGTTTTAATTGAAACAACAAAGTTCTCCTCAGCGTTGTAAGGCGACGGTTTCCAAGCTCTCTTTTAAGGAATCCAAAGCCACGTAAGTCTACGGGTGAGGCGTCTGGGAACTTAAACAGGATGAATTAAAATGGGATCTCGTTCATTGCGGTTCCACCTTATTTTTCTGCATAGTAGGCTAGTGAGGTTGGCTGGAGGCCTTATATACTTTACGGACATCTATAATAGGAATTTGAGGCCGAGTAGACTTGACCTTCAAATTTGCACTTTGTGAAACCTATGCTTACCATCAGCACAATATGCAGCAGCAATCTTAAACCCTTTGAAAAGCTTCTTGAGATAGTAATGAATACTTCGCGGTTTATTGAGTGTGAATACAAAAAGAAACATATGGAATATGATTGATGGAGAAAAGGTCAGAATTTACAAATCATTTGAAGTGTGTTGTGATTGGCGAAGAAGTGGAGGGAAAGATAGAGGTGGACCTAGTAGTGAACTATTGTGACGTTATCTGGTCTTGGTTTATGTGTCGGCTTCAATGAGGAATTCTAAGAGTTCATCTCTTTCGAAGGTGGCCTGGTTGTTTAGTAGGCGTTGTTTTCTTATTTCCATCTCTTCGTAGATCAGTATCTTTGCTTATTACCGCCCCTCCATAGTACGCTCATGCAGTCTTCAATTGGAAGCATTCAATGCTTGTGTTTGACGAGGTGGTCCGCATAATCGGACTTATTGTCATTATTCAGCCATGACCGCCTATGCGCTTTGAATCTCTCCTGGAATGATGTGAGGTAGATTCTATATAATAGGCGGTGCAATCTGGGGAGGCAAACTTGTAAACGCATGGTTGCTTGTGGATGTCTTGTTCGGTCTTCTTCTTTATGGGGTTGAGCAAGAAGACCATGGTTATCGTGTTTCGTCCTGAAAGCGACTCCAAAGCCTTGTTCTTTGAAAAACTTCGCAAGCCACTTGTGTTATCGGTTGCTGTATTGATTTTTGACATTGTTCAGGATAGAGATGGTGACTCTGTCCGAGAAGCTGTTTAAGCGGGCCAACTTGTAAGTTGTCGCGATTTCTTTGAACTTGGCTATTATTATGATTGGATTTTTGAGCACTACTGAAGCTGTGTGATGTGGCGACCATCTAGTGTTGTGTGGGATGGTTAGAGTCAAATGGGATGATATTAGCCGTGGTGGAGGGTTTTCTAAATACTTCGATTTCTAGGTGTTGTGCTTTAAAGTTTCAAATGATACTGACGTCCAAAAAGTTGATGCGTTTGTTCGTTTCTTGCTCCAGGGTGTAAGTTATGGAGTGGTGCAAGTCGTTGAAGGCTTTAAGTATATCACTGCAAGTGCTGCATTCGAAAGACATGAATTCTTATTTCCTCATAGAATCCAGCACAGTACCCAAGACCAGATGACGTCACGCAATGATAGTTCTCTACTAGATCCGCCTCTATCTTTCCCTCCACTTCTTCCACAATCATAACACTTCAAATGATTTATAAATTCTAATCTTTTCTCCACTAATCATATTCACACTCCATATGTTCCTTTTTGTATAAATTCAGGCCAGGGTGACTTAAACATTTAGGTTCATAATTTAACCTATGGTAGAGTATTGTAGCCGAGTAATTTAATTATAACTGGAAAATAAACCTAGAAGGGCTTTTCACGCCATACCTCCGGGTATTAATAAATAAATAGTGAAAAATAACAAAGAATATTCAACGGCCTGGAGTCGAATCAGGAACTCTCGGTTTACTGTCCCGATGCTATAAGCAGCCAGTCACCGTAGACACGGAAGCCGTCGCTATCAAACATGTCCTAGGAGCATAGGTTAGAGCACGGCTCCTTGTTCGAAAGCCAGGACTATCTTTACTATTACGAGAGGCGTTCATAAAGTTTGTACGATCACCGAAATCAAAAGGGAGAGGGACACAATTGTCGTGTCGGAGTAAACACACGTTCTTGTAGTTTCCACACAATCAATGGACCCGCGCTGCAGACCACGTGACTCCGCGGGAGGATCACATTCAAAATGGCGCATCCCGTGGAGAAACTCAAGTGCGCTTGGAGATACGTTTCCTCTATCTGAAAGGCAAGAACTCAAAAAAATCCACGTCGAACTGGTCTGGAGATACAAACGCTTTCTTCAGCTGGCGCAATTGCCACTCAAATCCGTTCAGCATTACAAACTAGGTTTATTTCCGACTTGTACAATAACATAACAGTCCACACGGGCTAAATTACATGTTCGAAATGACCTCCGTTAGATTCCACGCAGGCCTGCACACGTCTTGATTCCACAAGATAACAAGGCCTGGAAGCGAAAAAGTCACCTGACCAGCCTCGATTATCATCATGTAGGACAACGTCGCACGGTTGTATCTCCAGAAGGAAGCGTTTGTAACCCTATGTTCATGGGACATATATTGCTTCTCTGGCTGCAAGGAACTCATGCTGTAGGTTTCTACAGACCGTTCAGATACACCCTGTAGTGCTAGATGATATTTAAGTTACCATTTTCCTAAGTCGGGACAGTTTCTTAAGATGGGACCGCACTTACGATTCATTTGGTACTTAGCACTCACAATTTTTCCTGTATTATATTAAAACCTTCTGTTGATTCATAAATGACTGTTTTTTTTAATATCGAAAGATTAAAGAGTATATTTTCTTGGAAACATCCTACCTTATACAACTCTCCCCAATTCGTGTGAGCATAGGGCTATTCAGTGATTATATAAAGAGGTCATAATGTGTGGATACCTTATGTGTGGATAAGATATGTCATGTGATTGCGAATGATGTGGCAATCTTTGAACGGGTCTGTAAAGCTGTGCGCAAATCTCGTATTGTCCTGTAGCGGTAAAAGAGTGTTTGCGATTGATCATTGCAGATTGTTGTTGGAGGACTTTCTGATGAGCCCGTTGGAACATATAACAGTGCATAATGGTAGATTGGCCCTTGCTCTATGACCTCAACTTGCACTACACAAAGTGTGCTATCCAGAAACTTGATATCCTTTTCTTGGAAACTACGAAGCCTCGCTTCTTGCATGCTTCCATAAGTATGGAATAGCTGAATTTGAGGTCTGATACAGCTGTTAAGTTGCCCTCCCAATACTGTCAATTTTCGGTGGCATAAGTGTTTTTAAATTTTAATCACTGTTCGAATACTATTTTAACACCTGCGCTATCTCAGATTTTGGGGCATAATCATCCCATTTTTGAATCTCTCTTTTCACAAACATTGCCAAAACAAATTTTCAGTTCTGAATCTACTTGAAAACCTTTACAAGATCGTGCTTTCTCCAATCTGTTTTACAATGACCGTGTGTTTACCAATGACTGAAAAAATAAATGGCTCCTTATAAATAATTAGAAATAAACCTATGGGGTTGTGGTTACTTACCGTGTGAAGAACCAGGAGACACAAATGGCTTTTTGTTCCTATTCTTTTTATTTTTCAGTTCATCCATGAAGATGATGAGGATGTCACCTATAGAATAACGAGCAATTATTTCTATATAGATACTGGGAAATTTACTGAGTTCAGCCTTAGTGCAAAAGAAGTACGTATTAAAACTTAGTCATTATTTCAATTAAATATTGTGAATACACTGAATGACCGCTTTAATACAGGCACTATATTAGTAACGAGTTGGTCGTCCATCTTCTGCTCTAATCACAACAGTAAGTATTGAGTAGCGGAAAACTGGAGCCAGTTATTGGTTTTACGATGTCCTCTCTGCCCTTCATAATTTCTATATTTTTGACGTAGAAGGTTGAAATTCATAACATCATTCACATTCATAACATAATTCACATATCATCATTCATAATCATTCACTCTCGGAGATATGTGCACACGGAGAATGCAGTGCGGGAGAAGTGTCCATACGGATTGGCATATGGTACAACCGTGTATGGCGATCACTGTGAATTATCCGTACAAATCGCAATATAATCATGAAGTGGCACATGACGACTTCATTACTCGCTAAGATTTCGCTAATTTTGTATTCAATAGAAGCGCATTTGAGGATCTGGTAGTTTGGAGTATGGAAAAACCCACATGCATTTTTTGAACTACCGCTACATCAGCCAAAAGTTACAGTCTTATGTGGCTTCACCGATGATTTCAAATTCGGTCCATTTTACTTCGAGGAAGTCAGAGGTACTATTCTAAAAACAGTTACCTAACTATTTGCGCTTTACAGCACTGTTACGGACCAGCATGGTTCCAGAATTGCAAGAGCGACTAGCACCGCATACAGTCACATTTATGCAAGACTGAGAACCACTGTATATTGCTGCGAATGTGCAGCGACTGCTCCGCTCACCATTTGGGGAGAATCGTCTCTTCAGTCGATACTTTCTGCACGCATAGCCATCCAGATCGCCTGATCTAACGACTTGTGACTTCTGGCTTGTAACGGCTTGTGATACCTGAAGTTAAAAGTGTACCGCGACCAACCCACATCGCTGGGAAATCGAAAGATTCCATCCGGCAAAATGTGTCTGCTATACCGAGAGAAATGTTGCTTAATGCAGTGAATAGTGTGGTGTCTCGTTTGAAGGCTGTGTTGTTGAATGACGAACGGCACATTGAACATTTGTAAGTAGATAGTTAATTTGGTATCTTACCGTCTGAAAATGTGCATAAACTGATGTCTGTAACCTGGCAGCGTCATCTGTTGGTCAAAAACTGAACAATTCTAGCATTAATTTTTTTTCCTGGTAAAAATCCTATTTCATTTCAATCGTTTCTATGCAAAACAGAATTTTTTTGTCTGCATTCGTGTGCAAGTTATTGAATTTTAAAGTTTTTCTGACCTTTGGATCACACTCTATTTCCATGCGTTTTATGCAACAGATGTAACAGAAAGGTTCATCCCACTTCAAAAAATCTATATTTTTTTAAAAAATAAAATGTTCTAATAAAGTTAATTTTTACAATATCGGAATGAAAGAAAAACACAAATCCACAAAAAAATATTTTAATGACTCAGATGTACATTTCGGAATTCATAATTGACTCACTGATGAAGGAATTATGAATTCCGAAATGTACATCTGAGTCATTAAAATATTTTTTTGTGGATTTGTGTTTTCCTTTCATTCCGATATTGTATATTGGTGTCCACAGTTTCTGGCTATTTTGTTTTATTTAAGTTAATTTTTGTTTACAAGTGCTCGATGTGCCCTCCTCCTGCTACACGGCACACATTTAGCCGAAGCACACATTAATCAAATTCCTCCCATACTTATTGAAGCATATTTGCTGGAGTCACTTCACGAATGGCGGCTGTTATTCGCGTTTGTAGCTCCTCCAGATTTGCCGGAAAGGAGGCAAAAACACGGTCTTTTACGTATCTTCACAAGAAGAAGTCACAAACAGTGAGGTCTGGGGATCGAGATGGTCACACTTGTGTTGTGCGTTCGCCTTCTTGATAGTTAGTGACGGGACTTCCCTACGTCTTCCAGGTGCACCCTGGAGACCTCTAGCGGCATTGAACAAAAACTTGACGTTCACCTCTTTCAAACGGTGTGCGGTTCATTAACCTGCGACCAACGATTGCCGGCCTATTTATCAGTGGAATGTGATGAACCTTTATGTTGCACCCTGTATGTTAACTAATCTTAAGTTTTACTGATTTCTCTCTATATGATAACTTTTCAGTTGAATTAAAAAAATGTATTTTAAAACTTAAATTTTAATATAAACTATTTAAATTACTTCTGAGAAAAATTAAGTCATACACAGTCTTGGCCAAAAGTATTGGGCAGTCTGTAAAAATCCAGTTTGAAAAATTATTCAGTGTATTGATTAAGGTAATTCTTCTGAGGCGCATGTTAACCAGCTTCTGACTCTAATTATTAGAAATATCATTCCGCTCTTTTTGTAGCCCTCGTTTCAAGCCTTCTTTAACGCGATGCTGCCCTCCCGTTTCAGCAACAAAGACGGTTATTTGGGTTGAGATCTGCTATTCAGTCAACATCCCCCTGCGTTATCATGAATCTTCATCAGCAATCATTGCAGATTATGCCGGCCAGGTGGCCGAGAGGGCTAGGGCGTAGGCTTTCTAGTTCTCGAGTCCGCCTGGTCGTGGGTTCGAATCCCGCCGTAGGCATGGATGTTTGTGTTTGTCCCGGGCTGCGTACTGTTATAACTTGTGTAAAAGGCGCAAAATGACCTTTGTTGTCGACGCCAAAATTTCTAGAGCCCCCCCCCCCCATTGCAGATTAGTTTTGCAGCACATAAATGTATTTGCCATGTTCAACCTTTATACACTCAGCTTCTTACATAAGCCACACAGCGGGTGCAAATGTTTGAAATTTGTTATTTTGATACACGTTAAAGAATTATTTGAAGGCAAAATGAACTTTACAGAGGGCTAGTAGGGATCTGGAACTTACAGAGAGCCAGAAAAGGTTGGAAAACCCTTTCGACTTTGTTCAATCTGAAAATGTTTACTTGCAGATTCCACTACAGGAGGTTAGAAAGCAGAACACCAAATTCAATTCATAACTACTCCTGTTGCACGCTTTAAAAGACCCTCCACTGTTCGCGGTCGTCTCTTTCCGATGATCCCTTTAAGTAGGATAAAGCCACAAAAATTCATAGGCAATGCGTCCAGCGACTTATGGGGTATGTCACTCAATGAAATGGAGTAGATTCCGGTTTCTTCTTGCATGCATTCCAGGAACAGATGAGTTGACGCGGCAGTGTGATTCGACACCTTGTCTTGGTTCAGCCATATCTTGTTTACCTCTGTACCGTACAAACCGGGATGTCACGGGTAAATATGCGGGTTAGAACAGTGTGTTGCAGTACAGAGTGTTGCAGATAACTACAGGGCAGTATAACGGGAAGCCTACCCGCTCGATTGCAGGGGTCGGTTCAGTCGATTGCCAGAATAGAGGGAGATGAAGGTGGCCTGCAGCAGCCAGCAGTTTCCACAGTTGGGGAGGGGAGTAAACGTCAAAAAAACGACAAAACACCCAGGCGACACGTTCTCAGCAGTAGAGCAAACTGGTCTGCAGCGTCTCGTGGCTTTGGACTTGTGTCCGCTACGAGACGCAACCCGGGTTAGCCCGTGTCGACCAAACATGATAATAATAAAAGTGTGAAACGCTATTTTTACTATTCTCCTCTGTTGAAGTTTTGGCTTGTTTGTTGGTCCCCTCTAGCTGCGGAGGACATTCATAAGTGTATTTACTTTTTGTGTACCACCTACCCTGTAATAGTAAAGCGCGCATCCCTCCTTGGCTCATTTGGTCATGCCCTTTGCCAAACAAACAATTTAACAAAATAAAATTACCCAATTATCATTTGATGTCGAGCCGGCCCCTGCAATCGAGCGGGTAGGCTTCCCGTTATACTGCCCTGTAGCTATCTGCAACACCCTGTACGTGACGTTGACTTTGGCCTTTGACTCGACTCTGTGTAAAGTTAACTTGCCGTTGTAACTGTGTCCCGTCACGACCGTGAAAACTTTTGAAAATGTTTCCTTGCATTCAATATACTATTTTTTGAGGTCGTTAAAATCCCTTGGGCGGTAAAAAATGGCTCGGCTCTTGCTGCAGTCGCTTAAATAAACATATACCCCTTCTTGTGTGGCTAGGTATTTCACTGTTTAACCGCCAGGTATCGTTCATACAGTTTACGGCAGTTCGTCCGTCGCTCTCATGTGGCTTGATGGTTGTGAAGAAAGGAAGTAAAGCACGTTAAAGAACCCTTGCGAGGCAAAATTTGCAGCTCCTATAACGCCGTCCTGATTTGACCATTCTAGTTGAAAGGGACGTTGAATACAGCGAGGCAACAACTTATGAATGTTGCTTCTCGTGATGCTTCTCCAGTTGTAAATAACGGTTGATTGTTTACCGTGTATACAGATGTGCAATGGCCCGTTGTTTTGGTGGGTACTATCCGGTTAAGAGAGCCCGATTTTTCAGGAAGAAGTTAGGAATATGGCTAGTGGATGATCTCGGAATGACCTGGTTTTTTTACCTTCAGGAATGGCGCCACTTATGTTTTTACCAAAGTTATTTAGTACACTGGATATCCCTTTCTTGGAAACTAAGAAGCTTCGTTTCTTGCATGTTCTCTTAATTTCGGAATAGTTGAATTTGACGTCAGAAAGCTGTTATGTAGTCCTCTCATTATTCATCATTTTTCGGTGACATAACTCCATGTTTTTAGTTCGCTGTTCGAATATTTTGATATTCCACGTGAAAGTTCACGTAAAGTAAATGCGCCAGTGGATAATTATGAACTGTAGCTGAAATCTCCTTTCAAGTAACATTCGGCAGTGGAGGAATTAGTAGCAGACTGATGTACAGGGAGGAACAAAAATAGTCTCAGCTTATAGAAGGAATGAACCTTAGCTTAAATCTCTCTGATTAAACGATTCTACACATTCCATTCTTTACATGCAATTCTTGCTTACTCCATTCTTCATTCTTTTCTCCACTTTCAAAATCATACACCTCATGTAATCCTCTACTTGATCCTGCTATACTTTCCTCTCCCACATTTCCTATTTTGCAACACCGTATTTTCACTTCCATATACTGGGTGTCTTAAAATTCCTGGTACCAACTTTTGGGGAAGGTAGTATGGGTGATTCTAAACAAAAATGTTCATATGAACATGGGTCTCAATTTGAACGATAACTAAGATATGAGCAGAAATAAAAATGCCGCTACCAAGATCAACATGCTAATAACTCAGGTTCCGGAACGCCTAGAATAACGAAATTTGGGGGAATAATAGGGTATGTAAAACCGTTATGCCGTTAAAATTTGAACGAATTCCAACAAGTAGTCAACATCCTAACACTTGCTGATTAGTACTCGCATGTGAGCACTGTTACGATTTTGAATGCGTAACTCGGAAACTACTCGTTGGAATACGATCAAGTTTTAACGGTATAAACAGTTTTATGTACCCCATTACTCCCCCAAACTTCATTATTCTAGGCTTTCTGTAACATGAGTTATTAACATGTTGATCTTGGTGGCGGCATTTTTATTTCTGGTCATATCTCAGTTATCGTTCAAATTCGGACCCATGTTCATATGAATCACCCATATTACCTCCCCTAAAAGTTTGTATCAGGAATTTTGAGACACCCTGTATTTCTGTTGATACACTCTTTCGTACACACTGATAAGTTCTCACTTCTTGCAAACTTCCCAACCTAGGACGTTTTCCTCTCGACAGAAGCAACGATAATAAAAGTAACGATGAAATATTAATGGTGCCCTATTACGTTTGATCAAGGCTTTAAAGATTTTTCTGCTGGGACAAAATATAAAAATATCTTTCGTTACAGACTAACATAATTAATCATTCAGAAAGACCATGTACATCCGTGAAAGAAGTGTCCTTGTGTGAAAGAATTTGCTTTGAGGAAGTTTTAGTGAAGCATATTACATGCAGGTAAAAAGGAATAATAAGTTTTATTTTTATTAAAAGTACAGTGGGTTGAGTCAGTTAATTAAAAATTGAACGATTTTGATCTTCACCTTTTCTTCGAGATATCATTCCTACATCATATGTCGTGTTCAAGGTTATGCTGCTTGCTCCCGACATGGCAGCTTCTATTGTAGCAAGAAACCTCTGCAAAGCATTTCAAGTGGGATGATGCTCCACACCTCTTTGCCTCACATTCCATAGGCCTCCTCTCAGTATTATTGGTGGATAACTTCCAAGCTGTTTTTTAAGAAGTCCAAAGCCCCAGAAGTCGAACAGTGAGGATGGATGAATATGGGATCATCTTGATTCTGGTTCCTGTTTCTTTTTTGCATAATAGGCTAAAGAAGAACGTGAGTTATGGCTCGAATCCTTATCCACATGGATGTGTACCACAAAGACGGGGAATTTCTTGATGATAAATTGGATTTACAGTAGGCCGAGTTGATTTTAACGTTAGTAGCCACCTTATGGAACCTGAGCTTATTCTGGGTAAAATATGCAGCTGCAGACCCTAAATCCCGTCCTTTGCTATTTTTGTGACGGTAAGGAATAACACGCATTGGCTTCTTGGTCTCATCGAGGAATACCCAACAGTTTATGACGTGCAAGGTAGCGTTCGCGGATGTCCCATTGTTTCAGAAGATGACCACGAGTCTTATGTCGATCCTACAGTTTCAGATTTTCTCGAATGATGACGCCATACCTCGAAATCTCTTCATGTTGGCTGTTACGGGTAAACTGGGTTCTGTTTCTGATTCGGTTTTCAGTGTGGCCCTGAGGTGGAAGCTGTTTGCTCCTCTGAATAACATTGCTGATGGCACCATTACGTATGACAAGATTTTGCTATTTGCACTTTCCAATTATTAGGGAATAAGGGCGCATTATGTGCCCTTCCCAAAACGTGGTCAATTTTTCCACCATTTTAGACTTAACCTTGTCAGCTAATTACGAAGATCTGCAAGAAGATCAAAATCGGTCATTGGGTACCAGGTACTGCTTCAATTATTTGTATTATGTCTGTTTTACTTATTCTCTTTTTATAGATTTCCGTTTATGAACATAAGCTTGCCTCTCTGCAGTGACAGAATTACATCACATGAAACTTACATCGAATCATTGAACGTCATCACCGTAATGGACTACACTAAATGCAAATGTCCAAGAAAATGTCATACAATTTTTTATAAGCAGGACACCATAGGATCACATACTGATAAGTCGAATCACGGATTAGTTCATTACATGATAAGAGATAATGCTGTAGATATTTCTACTGAATACTATGCTTACTCATTAATCGATTTCTTATGTGATATTGGTGGGAATTTGGGTTTATATCTGGGTTTGTGCATTCCTACAATAATAGAAATATTTCAAAATGTATTC
>JAHWFO010050194.1:54902-70109 GCA_023313115.1 Rhysida immarginata
CTGACTGACTGACAGACTGACGGACATACCAAAATATATATATAGATTTATTTTTTAACAACGATTTTGTATTCATCGTAACATAATCTATATGAAACAGGTCTTTAATTTGTAAAGAAAATTTCATGCAACACCCCTACTAGAAGTTCTGTTAGTCTTGTACGTCATTACTGTTAGCCTACACATGGTGA
The DNA here is from genome assembly GCA_023313115.1 of Rhysida immarginata. Classification (NCBI taxonomy): domain Eukaryota; kingdom Metazoa; phylum Arthropoda; class Chilopoda; order Scolopendromorpha; family Scolopendridae; genus Rhysida; species Rhysida immarginata. Next base: position 55,094 of record JAHWFO010050194.1, read on the forward strand.
CTGTAAAACAATTTATTGTTTTCTCCTGGTTTTTTATATTGTTTTATATACTGTTTGATGTTTACTTTGTTTCAATGTACAGTCAACCAAAGGAAATAATCCACACGAGTTTAATACTTAATATTACATTTCATGCTAATGTGTTGTTTAAATAGCTTTTTTAATTATAATTATTTAAATTTAATAATCTTAATAATGTTAACTCTAAATGTAATATTAAATTATTAAAAACAAATTAATATTGAAACGGTAAGACTTAGAGTAAAATTCAAGTGTGGATTATTTCCCTTTGACGACTGTACATACCTGTCCGAAAAATATCCGGATTGAGGCTACAAAAAAAAAAGAACTCTCTGCACCTTTATCCAATCCGGATCGCGTGACGATATTTCTGCTGATGTAATGAAATTTGCAGCTGTTAAGAACGCCGCGTGCAACTGTTATACCACGTTTAAGCAGAACGTTTTCCTTTTCTCGTTGCGTGCTGAAAATGACAGAAAACAGTGAAAAAGAACATTGCATCAAATCTTGTTTTAAAATCGGTAAAACCGCAACGAAGTGTAATGAATTGCTAAAGCCAGCATTTCGCAATGATGTTATGAATCGCACACAGGTTTTCGAATGGTTCAAGCGCTTTAAGGAGGATAGAGAATCGGCACGGCCTGGTCAGCCTTCAACGTCAAGAAATGACACCACAATTGAACAGGCTGAATGCGTTGCTGCAGACGGTGCTTATTTTGAAGGTGATTAAATATTTTTTATGAGCTCGAATCGTCTTTTTTTGTAGCCTCAATCCAGATACCTTTCGGACAGGCCTCGTATTCTTCAGTAAAATTATTAAACAATTTACTTAACCATTTTCCAATCACGCTCGTATTTTTTCGGTTCTCACAAGCTATGTGAACCGCCTTTAGTCGCGTTAAGCGTGTCGTGTTGCTAAAAGTTCTCGTTAATTCCTGCACGAAGCGTCTCCCGTGTTGCAAAACGTCTAGCACAGAGCAGGGGCTTTGTTTCTCCGTGTTCGTGTTAGTTCTCTAGCACGACATTGGCGCGCATGCGCATTGTGCCATTCCTCATCTCTCTCATGAAAAGCCGTAATGGCGGAAAAAAGGTCGCCTACGCTAAATATTTTAGTTACACGAATTAATTGCGCCATCATGCCATGATTAATTAGTTTTTGAACGTAGCTACTGATTGTTAACATCCAAAATGGAGACAATGAAGTTGGACAATGGAGACAATGGAGACAACTGTTGGATGGTTGCTAGCACGCCGACGGTCAGGTGACTTCTCCGCTGCCAGGCCTGTCTCTCTCGTTGGTCTCGAGTTAATGTTAGCAATCACGACTGCAATCAGAGTTTTGAAATATTTATTTCGAACAAAATAGTTTATATGGACATAAATTACATTTTGAAGGTTTGCACAGTAAATAAACAAAATATTCCACATTTGTGGTAAATAGTTTTCGAATAAGTGGAAAGAAAATGAATAATGCAGAATTTTGCTCTCAAGAAATTATAAATACACCTATCAAAACTTAGCCTACAACAGTGAATGGTGCCATCTAATCAACTTAAATACTCGATCAGGCATGCCTTCAGCCAAATTTTTTTAACTGCGTGCCTTCAGTTCGTTCCATGGCTACTTTTAAATCATTGACATGTGAAAATTGTCTCTTGTTTGCATAAACCAGGTGTACTAACATGCCCACACATTTTCCATCGGATTTAAGTCCGCACTTCCGGATGGCCAGTCGAAGACAGTTATTGTTGCTCTTCAAACCACTATTTTGTTGAGTGCATGGAGCACTCTCTTGTTGGAATGTCCAAGAGTTTTCGCCAATTAAAGGGCCAAAGGGTATCAAGTGATTTTACAACATCTCCTGGTACGCTTCAGGGTCTAACCTTCCATTCACTGTAACAAGATCTGTCTTATCACCCGAGTCGAATTCAGCCCAAACTAGAACACCATCACCAATTTGCCTACTGAAATGTTCTTTAGTTTCCGTTCTTAAATCGTGCAAATATCCCTTATTACCATCGTCCCATCTAAATTAAATTCTTTCTCATCGGAAAAAAATACACAGCTCCATTTATCCTTCCAGTCCATATGTGTTTTGGCCCACGTTTATGTTTTGCACTCAGCTTTGGTTTAGGTTGAAGCTTGATGTATGCAATAGTTTTGTTTGCTTTAAATACATTTGCCACGGTAACATGTGACATTTCAGAACCTATTTCACTCGTAATTGACCTGTCGACATTTCTTTTCTGCTTGCTAGATCAAAAACTTTCCTCTTGGCCCTTTCTGTCAGTTTTGGCTTTCATCGACTACTTTTGTTTTTCCCATATTGATCAACTTTTTGAATATATTCTGAATGGCACCAACAGATCGTCCCACTTTCGCTGCAGTATATCTGTATGATTTCCCTTCTTCTTTCAGAAAGTAAACTTTTCTCACTTCTGCTGGATTTAAGCGTGTATCCCGTGGCATTATGGAATTTTCGTTTGCATGTTGATGAGGATGTAAATGGAGTTCTTGAACTCTCCCAATCCATCTATGAAGTATATATAATAGGAGCGTTCCTTTAATATTCTAAACTGCAAGACCTGATTTTCCTGGGCAAACCCAGTCGGACACAAAATTTCAGTGCAAGCATTTTAAAAAAATTCATTTCGTTTTTCATGTATTGCAAAATTTCATCAAACAAACAGACCGAGCAACGCCGGACATATCGGCTAGTAAACTATATTAAGTAGCGGAATAATAGATCTACTTATCTTTCTTTCTCTAAAGTCTGAAGTGGTACACGAGGCGGAACTGACAACAATTGTTCACTCTGCTTTGTTAACATGATTAGCCAACACCACCTACACAAAAGACCTGATAACGGCAACGTCATACTTTGTTACATCATCATTAGTCGACCATTGTTAATCCTATTTCTACCAATAATAGAGAGGATAAGCACCACGTAAACGCGAACGTGACGCTTCCAATCTGAAATGATGTAGCTTTTTCATTGTTAACAAAAAATTAAGCCTCCCGAGGAAGGTATAAGAAAGTAGCGGAAGCCCTGAGTTCATCTTTTTTTTTTTAGCCGGCCAGGCGGCCGAGAGGGCTAGGGCGTAGACTTTCTAGTTGGTTTGTGTTTGTCCCGGGCTGCGTACAGATAAAATTTGTGCTCGCAAAATGACCTTAGTAGTCGACGCCAAAATTTCTTACTTACTTACTTTTCAAATCCGCTTATCCGTTAGGGTCGCGGGGGCAGCAGCCCTATGGAAGATCTCCAGCGATCGCGATCTTCCGCCATCAGGCGCATGTCCTCCCTGGCAAACCCAAGCGACTCGAACCCAGATTCTCCATGTAGTCTCTACCCACCGGCTTGGAAAATAACTGCCTACGAAGACCAGTTTTCGGCATCCGTATCACGTGGCCATACCACAGCAAGTGAGATCTCTCAATGCTGAGAAGTAGCGGCCCAACACCTAAAGGCTCCCTTATTGTGCTGCTGTGCACTCAATCTAGTAAGGTAACACCTGCTACACCTCTCAGAAATCTCATATCAGCCGCTTGAACCCGCGATCGCACACTTTCGGTCATTATCCAAGCCTCATGACCATAGGTGAGAATAGGGACAAAGATAGATTTGAAGACGGGGAGCTTGGCTTTGTTACCAGCTCGCATTTCGTTATCACGGATCGCCACAGTTCACGTCTGACACTACTTGCTGCACCCATCCGAGCATCCAATTCTTTCTCCTGCCGTCCATCACTCGTGAATGCAATCACGAGATACTTGAATTTCTCCACCTGTCTGAATGAGGCTCCCCTAACATGGAGAGCGCACTGAGCAGGCTGTCTTGAAAGGACCAGAACCTCAGTTTTAGCCACACTGATCTTCATCCCAGCTTCTTCACATTCGGCTGCAAACTGGTCTAGTTTGTAACCCCCCACTTTGTCCTTACAACTATGGCAACATATGGCATGTTATATATCATACGTTCAGAAATGATGAAAAAGGAAAGAAGTTACCAGGTTTTTTACATTTTATGCATATTACGTTCGAGAAAATCAATTTTCTTGATTGAAAACCTTGAAAGGTAAAAAGTGAAGATAAAGAGGTAAAAATAGATGACCGCAGGATCTGCTACTTGCCTTCCCCTACTCGGGGGGTGGGGGGTTAATTTCTTTTTAATAAATGTATAAATGTATTTCTTGTTCAGTGCTAAAGCTCCTCCTTGGAATGTTTACAAGATTTTATTCCTCATTAAAGATGTATTCCTTCTTGATAAATCGATTGTTATTTGATATGCTAATATCTTAATTTTCTTTACACTCACTGTTTTAGCACGTGAATTCGACTTGAAGGGGTCCACGAAAAATTTTGAAAAGTTGATACGGCCGAGCTAAGACTTTGATAGTTATATTTTCTGAAAACAAAATTTGAAAAAGTTAACCGTTTTCAAGTTATCGTGCAAACGGCGGACGGACGGACGGATAAACGTACAGACCAAGGGCGCATTCTTATAAGTAGCTTTTATGCTAAAGCTCCTAATAAAGCATGAGGCAAAGTTGACTTTTAGTAACTGCGAGCACTGCGTGCACTGCAGAGAAGCATCTCTCAGAGACACCCAAATGAACAACTCGTTCATAGAAACTGTTTCGTAAGCGCCCTGCAGTGATGCATCAGTCAAAGACGCCACTGTTGACACATAATTTTGCAGCATTTTACTCTCAAGTTGCAAATTACTATTAGAAATTAATAAAGTTTATTTATAATTCGTAAATATTTAACAATAATCAATTAATATTATTGAAAGGCGTACTATAAGAATTTACAAAATTATTACTAATTAATAACTGATTTAAACATTTGATATATTAAAAAATATTACTAAATTGCAGACAAAAAAGTTGAGTGGGTCTTGTATCTCAAAGAAATGACGGGTCTTGTATGATTTTATTTGCGTAAAGTCACGGTCCTTTAAAATCACGCAAAATAATTCCGTGTTTCCATGTTTGTAAGATTACCAACAATTAAAACGCTCTTTACTCATTTCTTAATCGTATAATTTCATACATTTAATACTAAATGAGTAAATAACCTAAAAGTGTAAACACGGAGTTTCCTTGTTTCCTTGTGTGATTATGATTTTATTCCCATAAATGGACGTCATTTTACGCAAATAAATACTAAAAACAAACAAACCATCTGGTATAAATAATGACAATAATAATAATAATAATAATAATAATAATAATAATAATAATAATAATAGGTAACAACAACAGGGAATAACCCACCAAATAAACTGGAAGGCCAAGCCGCTATGTTGCCCACAGGCCCAAAATGGGGTTATTTAAGATACAAGTAAAAGAGAAGTAACGTAATTAAAATAAAAGGACAATAAAAAACAGAAAAACACAATTTTATTTATACAGATTCACAGAAATATAATAATAATTACAAAGATAAAAATTCAATAATAATGATAATTCAATTCAGTTCATGTACTGTTAATTCAAGCCAACACGGAAGTACAATATCGAGCAAATAGAATGAGAGTTACAAGATAAACAATAAATACAACCATAATCACAAAGGCAGGATAGTAACATGACGAGGAAAATTAATTAAATAAATCAATGACATCAGAATTCTCATTGTATAGTTTTTGAATTTTGAACATTGTATCCCGACGAAATTCTTCTCTGAGTTTAATAGGAGGCCAAAGCTTCAACACGGGCTCCCTCGTAGTATGAGACGGTATTCGGATGAAAATGGACTCGAGAAGGTTTGGAGCATCCATCTTCCCTACTAAAACATTCTTAAGAAAGGCAAAATCAATCTTCATTCTAATGTCTGAGAATGCACACAGATCTGAAGGTACATCAAAATAAGGGAATTTCCGCTTCAGAAACCGGAGAAAAACATTTTACACCCTATCCAGTTTACAAGACTGCATATTTGAACCCCCATTCTATAAAACAGAACAGTAGGACAAAATGGGTAAAACTAGACTTCGATAGAGCCGAACAAACGTAGAAGGGCACCGAAAATCGGCTCCATTGCGCACAATGGTACCAAGAGGTCTGTAAGCCTTCAGACGAACAGTCAACATGGGAATTATAGGAATGCTGTCAACGATTACGCCAAGATCACGGACACAGAGCTTGGCAACTTGCACATTTCCACAAACAGACTACGAGAACTCGATAAAATTGGTCTTTTTTGTCACATTTGGTTGCATTAATTGCAAGATTATTCTGCTCACACCAATGACATATACTAGAAATTTCCTTCTGAAGCAGGTGAGCATTAAGACAATTATAATGTTACCAAAAAGTTTCACATCATCTGCGTACATCAATATATGGGAGTTCCTAATCACCTCGGGGAGGTCAGCAGTGAAGATAACAAATAATAAAGGCCCTAGGACAGAACCCTGTGGAACACCACAAACTGTCGATCCAACAGGAAAGAGCGCATTATCCGAAGGAGTCCATCAACAATCCCATATGCACGCAATTTTTTAATTAGTAACTCATGATTGACAGAGTCGAACGCCTTTTGCATATTAAAGTAGACCATGTCAAGTTGCTGGCAGTGGTCAAGAGCATCATGAGCATGAGTGGTGGGAGATACAGATTGCTCACAACGGAACGTCGGGAAATGAAACCATGTTAACACGCAGGAACATGAGGAAGGACATGTTGTAGAAGATATTTATGAATGATATTGTCAAAGACTTTGGCAGTGGGTGGAAGGATAGAGATCGGCCTATAGCTAGCAATGTCAGTCCGTTTGCAGAACCACCCTTAAAGGCAGGAACCGCAACCGAATTCTTTCTTATTTTAGAATAGTGGCCAGCTTTTAGACACAAATTAAAGAAGCGCCTAAGAGGAATAATTAAGACATCTCGAAGGCCTTTGAGAATAAAGGAAGGAACCTCTGTCGGAGAATTGCAAGGCTTGGCCCGTAATCTATTAATGCCGTAGGCAACATCTGTATCAGTGAACTCCGTTAAGATGAGATTATCAATAGGGGGACAATAAGTAGACAGTTCTCCGAGAATGTGTTGAAAGTAGTAGAGACAGTTTCACTGAAATGCTGGGCAAAACAGTTACTAATATCCAGTTCATCAGTAATGGTAAGACCAGCAGAGGTAGTGATAGTAGTTATAGTATGTTGATCCTTTTTTTGGAGTAGTAGTAAATCTGATTATTTTTCTTATTACGGGAGTTATTCGTACATTCGCTACATGGTCTTATGCCTCAAATATAAAAATAATTCTGATAATGGATAGGTCATAGCGTAGCCCGCCGTATATTTAAACAGTATCAAAGACCCCAAGTATCAAATTTATTAAAGAAAAGCTGATGGATTATTTAAACACGATGCCTCAGATGTTAAAATGTTAGAATACAGATGTTAAATGCGTTTAAATAAATAATAAATAAAAATAGGAAAGAAACGGAAAATTCCAGTCTGAGATCGCGACGCTCTGAGCAATTAAGTCATCTTATATATAAAACTGAGATGTGTGTGGCTGGCATTTGGCATTCTGATTGACTGCTTCTGTCCCACCTGAACAAATATACACTTCACTGTTCGATTGTCAGATCACTGGGTTTCGTGTGTGTAGCTTTTTTTATTTAGTGATATACTCCAAGCTCAGACAATCGTCAGTCAAATTTCTCTCCACCAAGAGGAGGTAATTTTTTCCGTTTATGGTCTAGGATTTGAAACAATTGGTCTAATCTTCTTTGTTTCCATCTTGGAAATTAGCAATCAGTATTTTTACGTTTGTTGGAAGCAATAAAGGTTACATTGTTGCTTGCCTTAATCACCCACGTTTTAAGGGGGATAGTTATAAAAAGCTATAAATAAATAAATAAATAAATAAATAAATAAATAAATAAATAAAAATCATTATTTCTTTTATTATTAAAATCTTTAGAGAGATGTAAGAAATTATTCTAAAACAAATAAGAGATTACAACTTCTCAAGCTTTTGGTGAAAAGTTAAGGTACTTTCCCTAATGAGCTAATAATTGGAGAAAATTTATTTTTTATATGTTTTTTGTAATGTAGTACGTCCTTTAGAGAAGTTATATATAATGTTTCTCTAAACATATTATAAAATTAAAAAGATCTCAACTGATTGTGTGAGAGAGCAGTCCTTGCTGCTAAAACTGATACTATCAATACAAACAACCTTATTCAGGAATGATTCTACTCTCCCTGATTGAATACAACTCTACTGAAACGGTTATATGTTGATGAAGGATGTTGATCAGGCTTAACAGAATTCCTCAACTCTCATATTTCATCTATGAAGTATTTTTAATATAGACAGAAATAATTCAATATTCACAGCCTTTCTTTGATATTCTAAAATATTAAGGATGCAATGTCGAATGTTCCTGGACAAACCCAGTTGGACACAAAATTCCAGTGCGACCATTTTAAAGAATTGTTTTCGTTTTTCCAAAGTGAATATAAACGTCATTAAAGATTTTTTATGTGTTCTTATTTATATTCAAATTCAGATATTGCAAAATTTCATCAAACAATCAGCCCGAGCAACACCGGGTATATCATCTAGTTATTGACTAATCTAGGCTCGTGGCTTAATTTTTCATTTATCACTTAAATTTAATGTCATATTCACCTAGATGCACGACAATAATGAAAATATGTAGTATAAATTTTATGGCCAACGCCATCACCAAATAATTAATTCGATAAATTAATATTAGAAAATAAATAAAAAAAGACCCCCTTCTCCAAATAAGAAAATAAAAACTCTAGTAAGTTCTGATAACAAACCCAGATATTTTTCAAATAATTCGATAAAATAATGTATAAATTAGGAAAAAAAAACGGATAAAAATTAAGGTTTATTTCTAGGATATGTCCTCATTTGTGCTATTACTCTAGGAGTTTTGACCGGTGGGGTTTTTGCAGGATCCTACTTCAAACAATTCACAATCGAACAGATCGCGACCTAGTATTGCCTGAGATATACAGATCGCGACAGTGTATATACAGAATTCATTTACGTGATACAAGACCCACTCAACTTATTTTTTTGCAATTTAGTAATGTTTTTAATATATCAAATGTAATTAATTAATATCAGTTATTAATTAGTAATAATTTTGTAAATTCTTATACTAAGCGTTTCAATAAAATTAACTGATTATTGTTATATATTTACGAATTATAATAAAATTTTATAATTTCTAATAGTAATTAATAACTTCAGAGTAAAATGCTGCGAAATTATGGGTCAACAGTGGCGTCTTTAAATGACGCTTCACTGCAGGGCGGTTACGAAACAGTTGCTATGAATGAGTTGATCATTTGGGTGGCTCGGTGGGATGTTTCTCTGCAGTGCACGAAGTGCTCGCAGTTCCTAAAGGTCAATTTTGCCGGCTAATTATTGTCAGGAGTGATCACGCGACGAGCACAACCCAAGCGTATACCTGCTACCCTATTTTCATTCAGAAGGAACAGGTTCATTATAATCTGCCTTGACTCTCAGTACAAGTATCTGATTTTGCAACCGTTCAATCCAGTAAACTCAGCCCCTACGGAGAGGGTAAAAACCTTTTTGCACCCGACTGTACATACTACCATCTCCATATACAGGTAGTCCACGTCATATGCAAGAGTAAATACAAGACGCTATGGCTTATGTTCGTGCTTACGGTCGGCCTGATCTGTTCCTAACCTTCACTTGCAATCCATAATGGGAAGAAATTACCAAACTGTTACAACCTGGACAAAAACCAATTGATCGACATGATGTAACTGCAAGAGTGTTCAAACAAAAATTAAAATCTCTTATCGATTTTATTGTAAAGCATCATGTATTTGGAAATACACGCTGCTAGATGTATTCAGTTGAGTGACAGGACGTTAGATGCACACATTTGAATTTGGTTAATTGAAAAAAATTAGGCCGGAAGAAATTGATACAAATATCTCTGCTGTAATACCCAATGCAGATGTTGATCCAGAATTAGTTGATATCGTAACAACAAATATGATTCATGGTCCATGTGGTTCCATAAATATGTATTCTCTGTGTATAGATAATGGTAGATGAAATACGAAATTTCCAAAAATTTTTCTCACGGAAACACTGGTATAGATGGTTATCCTTTGTATCGTCGAAGATCCACAGAAAACGGGGGACAGTTGTTTATGTTCAACTTGAGAAACAATGCAGATGAGATTGAAATCGACAATAGGTGGGTGGTTCACTATTCGACTTTATTATCTAAGAGATACAAAGGGCACATAAACGTTGAATTATGCAGTCCCGTGAAATCAATAAAGTATACATGTAAATACGTAAATAAAGGCAGTGATATGGCCGTATTTACTGTTCAAAATGATTCTGAAAATGACGAAATTACGCGCTATCAAATGGGCAGATACATAAACAGCAGTGAAGCCATTTGGTGTATTCTATCATTTCCCATACATGAACGAGGTCCACCAGTTATTCACTTGGCTATATGTCTATACGTACTTGTATATTTCACATCAGATATTTACAGTAAACTCCGTGTAATTCGAATACGCCTAATTCGAATTATCGCTTAATTCGTATAAATTGCAAGGAACGTTTGAAATCCTTTACATTTAATGCAAAATACTACCGCTTAATTCGAATTTTCTAATTAGAATTATCGCCCAATTCGAATCAATCATCAAGTATTTAATAGAAACTAATTTATTTATCATCGCCTAATTCGAACGCCATAGTTACTCCGAAAATAATTTGTGACGAATTCCCAGATTGATCTGAATAAGCACTTTGCTACTACATGCGGAGTTTACTGTAAAAATATTGAGATTGTGCATCTTGAGAATATTGAAGTCATTTTCCTACCTCCGAACACGACCAGTGTTTCACAACCTATGGACGCAGGGATAATTCGTAACTTCAAATATCATTATCGACACATCTTGGCCATACACAGTTTTTAAGTTAGTGTGACCAATATCGCATAATTCGAATTATCGCCTAATTCGAATTTTTTTGTTGGTCCGTTTGAATTAGAATTACACGGAGTTTACTGTATAAAGAATCTTTGGTTATAATTGAGAACATTTGGTTGCTCATTGTTTTTCACACGGTCTATTATATAGTTGGGTGTTTCCGTGTTGGTCGACCATCAAATTTATTTGTTTACGCCCCCCGCCCAAGGCAAAACCACAAATATCTTACTCCCTAATTGTAAGATATGGCTTGTAATATATCAAACAACTTGGAATGACGTGTTGAATGAATTAATATAACGTAAAATAATGATAATCCAAATTGGTTCTAAGATACGTGACTTAATGGTATCATTATGGTCTATTGGAACTTTCAATGCATGTAATATACCAAACATCTTGGAATGATGAATATAACGTCAAATTATGAATATAACGTCAAATTATTCACAGTCGAAATAGGATCAAAGGCAGCTGGTTTAGTGGAACCATTATGGTTCATTGGAACATTCAATGCTAAGATATGGCATATTATATATCAAACAACTTGGAATGATTTGTCATGAATGAATATAACTTCAAATTACTGAAAATCGAAATAGGACCAAAGGCACCTGGATTAGCAGGACCATTATGGTTTATTGGAATTTTCAATGATAAAATATGGCATATAATATATCAATCAATTTGGACTGACGTGTCATGAATGAATATAACGTAAAATTGTCGAAATTGTTTCAAAGGGACCTGGTTTAGTGGAATCATTATGGTTTTGTGGAACTTTTAATGCTAAGATACAGCATGTAATATATCAAACAATTCGGAATGACGTGTTATGAATGAATATAACGTAAAATTAATGATAGTCTAAATTGGTTCCGAGGCATCTGGTTTAGTGAAACCATTATGGTTCTTTGGAACTTTTAATGCTAAGTTATGGCATGTTATATATCAAACAACTTGAAATGATGAGTAATGATGAATACAACGTATTCTAAATGATAATTTAAATTAGTTCAAAATTACGTAGTTTAATGGTATCATATGGTCCATTAGAAACTTTCAATGTGAACATAGGGGAGTTGAAGAGTATGGTTTAGCAAATAGTTTAGTTTAGCTTTTCGGTACTTGGTTATGTCATTTTTTAATGGTTTATTAATCCTAAAATTTTTTCACTTGTTCATATTGGCTGTGCTTTTCACATTCAGATGAATCAAAATTTTTATTGAATTTGAGCCCGAGCAAGGAAAAAAGCTTTCAAATTAAATAGAAAAATATTAATATTGAAAATTCAAAAAGATTCTTTTGAAAAGCTCTCAATGGATGGCGTCTCCAAATACGTCCCTTTAGCAGAATCTAAAACATCTATTTTTTCTAAAAAAAAAAAAAAATTCCGTAGCTTTTAACGTGTTCTTTTTCTGAATATTCACATGGATAAATGCAAGATTTCTTCAAAAACGAGCCCGAGCAACGCCGGGTAAACAGCTAGTAAATTCATAAATGTGGAATAGCGGTTTCGTTTTTTTGTGTGGTGTTATCTAAACGTGTAGTTACCAAGTTCGTTGAGTACTCTTCATTCAAATTTAACTTCAGAACATAAAATATATTTATTCTGAAATTTCCCCTAAAGTACATGGCTTCCTACCAACACGAACGACGCCGGGCACCTACTCAAATTCGAAATGTTAATAAATTCCATTGCCTTTATTTTATCAAAATTTTATTATTGCATTACATAACAGATAAGCCCATTTTCTTGTAAACTATAATCCATGTTACTAACTTTATATCTTTAAAATTTGTTTCTCAGAATAAATTATTGATTTTTAAATATTTAAATATTTCTCAGCCTGAGCATGCCACTACTTTGGAGCCTGCCACTACTTTTTTGGAGCCTACCACTACAACTTTGGAGCCTACCACTACAACTTTGAAGCCTACCACTACAACTTTGAAGCCTACCACTACAACTTTGAAGCCTGCCACTACTACTTTGCAACCTACTACTATTTTACCGTCTTCTACTACTTCGCAGTCTGCCATGGAAGGTATGTTCTTTAAATTCAATGAACACCATATTCAATATTAAATTTTATCTAAAAAGAATCATCTTAATTTATTCAAATCCATTTTTTCCAGTTGAATGGCAATTTTTAACTCTCTGCATTATTGGATCCATTTCGATAGCTTTGGCACTTGCCTTTATTGCAATTGCTATCAAGTAAGTTCATATTAGGTTTCACGAATATACAACATTTTATGAAAATTGCAGGATCATGAAGATACAAAGAACCTGAAATTTACAGGAAATCCAAGCAGAGCATGAGAGGACATGCCTCTGAACTTTCGTGTGTCTAATCGCCGTTAAAAGGCCCAATATACAATGTAAATGAATCATCCGATTTCAAATCACTGTATTGTCCAAAGTATTACATATTCAGATATGAACCGTAGATTCACCAAGTTTGCATGGTGATAAACCAGTTGGCAGCACGAGTGCAATGGTTTTACATAATATTTTTTGTGTAGTGGAATATGCGACAAGTACATCTGTTATTGCATTGCATTTAGAAGAGAGTACGGAAAAGCACCACCACATAGACCGGACATTTTGCGGCTTTATAAGGAATTTATGGCTCTTTGTGTAAACGGACGATCAAGCCTTTCAGCAAAAACACCAGAGTCAGAACGCGTGTCGTGAGACCAGAGGGTACACATAGAACATTTGTAAGTGTGAGGAAAACTTTGGAAATGTATGAGCTCATAATACCTTGGATCAAACTGCGTTTTGAAATCGAACGAATCATTTATTGCATGTGTTATACAGGCTGTTTACTTTGAAGTGATCTACCCAAATATCTCCAAATCTATTAAAATTTTCAACAATCTGTTAATGGAATCCTATAAGAAAGTGAGGTTGCGTAATCTGTTACTCACGTCAAATTTGACTTTTGTCCTCTTTATAGGGTCAAATCCAAACTTAACTTTTTAACCGTGTAAGATACAAAAAAATGACAATGGAAAACTTAGAACCCACCATGCTTACCCCTAAATCACGACATATAACTTATTTCTTCATTTCACAAGAAAATGTTAGGAAACCATCTGAAGCAATACATTATAGAAATCGCAACAACCTGTTTCCATTATTGTTGTAGTTGAGTTCCTTCAAGTCGAAATCGACTTTTGGTGACTATGTGGACATATGCTATCCATTCACAGTTTTCTAAGGAATAGTGATAATGCGATGGTTTCCCGTTGCCTTCCGCATGATGAAAGGATGTTAATGAACGGGACAAACACAAAAAAAATATTTATGCTCTCGGCTGGTTTCGAACCCGCGACTCGCTGGTTTCGAGAGCGAAAAAACCTGCGCTTTAACCCTCTCAGCCACCGAGCCGGCCCTGGTTTTCATACACATTACCAAATGTTGTACGAGAAATATTTCTACATGGGTATTGAATTCGGATTTTCAGCTCATCCAAGTCTCTTGGAGGTGCTGCTTACACAAAATTCCTCACATTACCCCAAAAAAGAATTTCGTGGGAGTCAAATCAGGTGCCTTCGGGACCATCGAACAGGACCGAACTGTCTGTCAAAATTTGTGACATTTCAGTTATTCTGTGGAGGTGGCGCCCCATCCTGCTGGAACCTTACTTGGTAAAGTTCAGCTAACGGCAAACTATCTACCCAATCACATTAAAAAAAATAAGACTAGCATATCGTGAAGCATTCAATGCACCCTCGTAAAAATTGGACCAATTACTGTCGAATTTTACATCCCGCATCTGTATTGATGGCTTGTTTCACTGTTAAATCGTGGATTGGTTTGTGACCACATATATTATGAATACCATTTTGAGTGAATGTATGCTCACCACTCCAGAGAAAGCAATTATTAAAATGACTATTGACGTCTAGCTTAGCGAGCATAGAGGTAAAAAATCCACCGTCAACTCTTCGCCCTGCTGTCTTTCAAGTGCATGAACAGGAGTTA
>JAHWFO010050194.1:70119-119301 GCA_023313115.1 Rhysida immarginata
TTTCAATGTTGAAATGTAGTACAGTAAGTCATATATCAAACAGCTCTTAACGGCAAGCGACGAGCGAATATAGCGTTATTAAGTGCCGAAAGGTGCTTTATGCTATTAGAGTGAGGAAACGTGTTTGTCTGCCTGTCTGTCTGTCCGTCCGTCCCTAACTCTAACTCCTCCGAGGCTATGAAAGATTTTCAAAATCTGTTTTCGTCACTCGATGACTATGGTTCATGGCACGAACTAATCACAAATATTATCTGAATCGGTTCATTGGCACGTGAACAAATGGTATCTGTATTTTCCCACCTAGCAATTTTCAATGAGAAGATATATTTTGTAAGGTATCAAACAAATCGTAATGACGAGATAGAAACGGATATTCATTATTATTTTCGTCAGTCGATGAATATGGTACTTGGCACGAAGGAATCACAAATATTAACTAAATCAGTTCAATAGCACATGCACAAACGGTACCTTCACGACCCCATCTAGCAATTTTCAATAGAGAGATATATTAACTAAGATATCAAACAAATCGTAATGACGATATTGAAGCAGATATAAATTACTATTTACGCCATTCATAAATATGATTCCGGGAATGAACCATTTACAAAATAGTTGTAATCGAAACAATGGCACGTGCTTTATTAGTACCCTTAAGACACCCTCAAAAATTTTCAAAACAAATTGGAATGATGTATCATGAATGAATATAACGTAAAATTAATGAGTGTCGACATTGGTTCCAAGGTATCTGGTTTAGTGGATCCATTGTAGTTCATAGGAACTTTCAATGCTAAAATATGGCATGTAATATATGAAACAACTTCTAGTGATGTGTCGTGAATGAATATAACGTAAAATTAATGAGTGTCGTAATTGGTTCCAAGGAACCTGGTTTAGTGGAGCCATTAAGGTCCATTCGAATTTTCAATGCTAAAATAAGGCATGTAATATATCAAACCACTTTGAATCATGTGCCATGAATGAATATAATATAAAATTAATGATAGTCGAAATTGGTTCCAAGGTACTTGGTTTAATGGTATCATCATGGTCCATTAGAAACTTACTTAGGGCGGTTAAAATATGGTTCCGCGAATGGTTTAGTTTTACTTCTTGGTATTTGATTATGTCATTCCTTAATGGTTTATTAAGTATATAGTTCAGCGCAAAAACCAGTTCGAAGATGGTGGAAACCTATTCAATATCACGTGCTCTTCTGGTAGCATTATGACATCCCCTAAAATTTTCAAGGCGAAGATATAGCAAGTAATACATCAAACAACTCGAATATGACGTTACTAAGCAAGTTTTTGATAATCGATAAATAAAGTTCGATGATGGTCGAATTTTATTCAGTGTTACCTATGCTAATGATATCATTATGGTAGTATTGGAAATATTCAATTCTAAGATATGGCATGTAATATATCAAAGAGCTTGTAATGACATGTCATGTACGAATATATAAGAATACTTAATAATTTTGAAGATGGTCGAATTTGACTCAGTGGAATATGTTCTGAGGTTTTCAGAGACGATTCAAAATTTTGGAAATAGCGTGTGCCTGAAATGTCACGTGCCCTATGAAAAGTTTATGAATGTTAGCTTTATATTCACACGGTTTCGCAAGCTCATCGTTCATGTTCAAAATGTGCACCATGTTATCGAAGACAATGTCTCACACGATCCAAATTTTCATCTGTCACGCGTGAAAGTGTAGCTGGTGGGCTTGGGAATATCCGTGTGCGGGCGATGAAATTCGTCTGCAGTGTCAGGTCTACACGTTGTTTCGGTTCGAGCATTATTCCTCTACTTCACAATTCCAGTTACAAAATCAAAGCAACCAATTAATCCATTTGGCACGCGACTTTTGAGACACACGGTATGTTTCAAATGGTTAGTGACGGCAACTACTTTGGCCTTTCGGTACTTGGTTATGTCATTCCTTAATGGTTTATTAGCCTTGAAATTGTGCAATGTGTGACATTATATTGAGGAAGTATACTGCAATATTTGCGATAGTTTTTGTTGCATTCACCATAAATTATAATCATTTCCAGCATTTCTGCATTACTATAGGAGAACGTTTTTGGCCACTTGTATTCGTCTAATAAGTGTGCTTTACTAAATTTGATTATGCATTACTATTTTACTCTTAAATATTAGTTTAAAAACAATAAATAATAGTTATTGATTAAAAATAAAAAAATAAATAATAATTAACAAAATAATTAATAAATAATAAATAAAATCGAAATAAAAGGCTCGGATAGAGACTATCCTTTATCAAAACAAAAAGGATAATAGAATATCCTTTCTCTAAAAGCAAATAGAATATTGGAGAATTATCCTGAAGTTATCGTCTTTTAAATTTTTGTGTCTCGTCCATCTCTGATATACAGGGTGTTTTTGAATTGAGTACAGATTTTTTGGGAGATGGTAGACGAGGTCCTTGGAAGTATTTTTTGTCATATGAACATGGGGTCCCCGCAGCTCCGTTTACTTACAATACTGCATTGAACAATCAAATGACAAAGGGACGCAGTGTGCGTTGGTAGGCCTAGATTATTTTATTTTTAACAATTAACACATCGAGTGAACTTTTTAAAACAAATCTTTACCTACTGCTTTCCTAGAATGCGATTAGTTCATTTACATATGGACTAATCGTATTTTACAAAGGGGTTGGATATCATGGAATCTCCTTGACGAAGTTTGTCCTAAGACTTTTCAACAAACAAGCACGTGCACCTTGAAATTTCTTTGCAAACAATTACTTTAAAAGTTATTACAGTAGATTGCTTGTGTTAATTGTTAAAAATAAAATAATCTATGCCTACCAACGCACACTGCGTCCTTGTGTCATTTGATTGTTCAATGCAGTATTGTAAGTAAACGGAGCTGCGGGGACCCCATGTTTATATGACAAAAAATACTTCTAAGGACCTCTTCTATCATCTCCCAAAAAATCTGTACTCAATTCAAAAACACCCTGTATATCCGTTCATTAGGAATAACAATGGAACTGTCCACTTGGGAGAAGGGTAAGGGGTGTAGTAGAACACTTCAATTAACTGCCTTGAAAAGTTTTTTTTTTCTAATTTTCTTGTGTAATAAAGAAATAAATTATGTAAAAAAAATAGTGATTTAGGGGTAAACATGCTGTTTTCTCTTGCCACTTCTTTTGTATCGTAACTACCAACGCGGTTAACAGTTACGTTAATTTTTTAACATGAGCATCAGATTGCGCATCCACACTTTCCTATAGCACAATATTAACGGGTTGTTGATAATTGTAATAGATTTGAAGATATTTGGATAGATAACTTCAAAGTAAACACCCTGTATAATACCATTCTATCTACATAATTTCTTCATGTGGTGTTGCAATTTTCACAAACAGTAGTGTATGTTATAACCCATTGAAATTAAAAATTTAGATAAATTATTAACAACATTCTGGACCCGTAAAAATGAGGATTTTGATGGATCTCTGCACAAAAAACTCTGGAATCCAGTGTATAGATCTTTGCAAAAAACTGCTAGCAAACCCCTGGGATGTCAGGTTCTGGCGCAACGGAACTGTAGCTAGTAAACGGCGAGGGAGGCTCCTAGTATGTTGGTGTATGTGTGCGAAACAGAGGCCGTAAGCAGAAAATGTGTTTACAACTGGTTTAAACGCTTTCGCGATGAAAAGAAAATTGGTTTAAGCGCCCTACTTTTGGGTCCACCGTCAACAAAACAATCCTTTATAATATCGAGATGCTGGTGCATGATCGGCAACTCACTTTAAATTTGATAGCACTGAGGGTTAACAAGGAGAGTAAGATTTGGGTAAGCAGAAGATCTGCTTTCGTTTCATGACGAGTAGAAGACAAACCGGATGGTAACCTCTGCGGATTTCATTGAGATGTGTGACCGGGATTCATGGTCTACGCAAACTATCGTTACAGGGGAAGAGAGCAGACGCTACTAGTTCTGTTCTAGAATGGAGTCCAAGCGGCAGTTTTTAATGGCCTTTATCTTTTTCTTCGTGTCCGATAAAAGATTCTCTTCCAAAAGTCCAGGATCAAGACAATGTTGATCGCCTTCTTCGATAGCAAGTGTATGATCCATCAGAAACTGAGACTTTAGTGTCACACAGGCAACGCTGAATTCTACGAGGAAGTTTTGAAAGCTTTCTGCTACGCATCCGATGTGCGCGATTAGAGTTTTAGTGGACTGGACAGTAGACTTTGTTGCACAACAACGTCCACTGCTCAGTGCAATCCGTTTGCACAAGTTTCTGACTAAGCGCGCCGTAACGCTCTTGAACATCCACAGGATCTGGCGCCTGCGGACGTCTTTTTGTTTCCGTGCCTAAAAGGAGTCCTGAAAGGGACCCAGTTTGCAGATATACCGGAGATACAAGGACGTGTGACATGAACGCTTCGAGTGATTCCAAAGAAAGTCTTTATGTGACAGTTTTCAGCAGCTTTACAAACATTGTATACAGAATGTCATCAAAGATTTAGGGACACCAGAATTTCTGCGTCGCAGGCTTCAGATAACAGGAAATAGTAAGCGGTGGCATCCTCTTTTTGCTCTAATGACAGCCTCCATCCTCCAGCAAAGAAATTCCATTAGTTTTCAGTTGTAGGAACTAAAATTGTCCCCATTCCTTAGTTCAGAGCACTGGTTAGTTCAGCCACGAATGAAAGACGGCGTGGCC
The DNA here is from genome assembly GCA_023313115.1 of Rhysida immarginata. Taxonomy (NCBI): domain Eukaryota; kingdom Metazoa; phylum Arthropoda; class Chilopoda; order Scolopendromorpha; family Scolopendridae; genus Rhysida; species Rhysida immarginata. The sequence continues at coordinate 74,837 of JAHWFO010050194.1, forward strand.
TAGCTCATAGTCGACATTGCCATTCATTCCATAGGTGTTCAATGAGATTGAAATCTAGCTTTTTGGCAAGCCAGTCCATTTTTTCAACTTCGTTGTCTTGAAACCAGTCGTGTACAGACCTTGCTTTATGGCAAGGAGCATTGTCATGTAGACACAGAAAAGACCCATCCCCAAACTGTTCTCACAATATTGGCGGTGCACAATTGTCCAACATGTCTCGATAAACAAAAGCATTTTTCATTCATTTAATAGAAACAAGTTGCTCCTGTCCGAATCATACTATGAGGACACCTCCTCCAAACCATGATGACACCTCCTCCTGATGGGCACCACACACTCAGGTAGAAACGTTGTCAGGCATCCACCAAACCCAGTTTCGTTCATCTGATTGTCAGAGTGTGTACCATGATTGATCAGTCCATAGGAAACGTTTCCATTGGGAGACCCCCCCCCTGCCTGAAGAATGAGGCCAGACCCCTCTCTCCGAAATAAAATCTGTGTACGACCCAGACCCGAACCGAACGCAGCCCAAACCATAACACCACCACCACTCATTTGCCTACTGAAATGTTCTTTAGGTTCCGTTTTTACTTCGTGCTAATATCCCTTATTACCATCCGCCCCATCTAAATTGAATTTATCCTTCCAGTCTATGTGTGTTTCTACCCAATCCAGCCTCGCTTGTTTATGTATCGCAGTCAGCTTAGGTTTAGCCTGAAGTTTGATGTAAGCAATATTTTTGTTGCTTTTCAATACATGTGATACTTCAGAACCTATTTCACTCGCAATTGACCTTGTCAACATTCCTTTTCTCTAGATCAAAAACTTTACTCTGGGCCCTTTCAGTCAGTTTTGGCTTTCGTCCACTCCTTTTGTTTTCCCCATATTGGTCACCTTTTGAAAATATTCTGAATGGCACCAACTGATCGTCCCACTTTTGCTGCAACATATCAGTATGATTTCCCCTTGTCCTTTCAGAAAGTAAACTTTTCACACTTCTGCTGGATTTAAGTGCGTACCATGTGGCATTGTGGAATTTTCGTTTGCAAACAAAACAAAATTGTGTTGTTTACCTTTTAGGAGTACCTTGAACTGATTTACATATGTTGTAGCCTACCGCAGTTGGCTGTACCACTTTTGGCAGGGGTGTATTTATTTCTTGACAGCAAAATTCTGTATTAGTCCTATTTTTCCATTTATTCGAAAACTGTTTGCCGCAACTGTGTGATGTTTTGTTTATTTACTGTGCAGACATTCAAAACGCAATTTCTGTTCATAAAACTATTCTGTTCAAAATAAAATTTTTAAAACTCTGATGCGCGAGATCGCAGTTGATCCACGCCTCTTCATCGCGCACCTACTACAAGTTTCTCAACCTTGTTGGACGACGTTTTCTAAGCTTAAGTTACAGAAATCTAAGAGTGGACTTGATCGGGACAGTTGAAAAAAAAACAACCTTGATTCCGGTTCCTGTTTTTTTTTCTGCATAATAGTCCAAAAGAACGTGAGGTGTGGCTCGATAACGTTTTATCCATGGGGATATGAACTCGATGAGTGTTTATACCGTACAGATGGGGAATTTCTTGATGGGTCCATTACCTTCTGTTGAAAAAAGGCAGAGTTGACTTTAACTTTAGTAGCCCGTCCTTTGCTATCTTTGTAACGGTATTAAATAGAACGCGACCTAATGGTGTCATGGAGGTGTAACCATCCTTCATCTAATGTGACCACCCATTGCCATCTCTCATGTGTAAGGTACCGTTCGTAAAGTTTTCTGGCTTTCTGTCAGACGATGACCACTACTCTTATGCCGAAACTGGAGTTTCAGGTTTACTAGAATGATGTGTCTGACAAACCTTCCAGACATTTCGCGTTGGCTGTATTACGGATATGCTGAACACTGTTTTTGATTCGTTATTCGCTATAACCCTAATCCTGAGATGGAAGCTGTTTGTTCCTCAGAATAACATTACTGATGGTATCACCTTTACTTAAGACGAGGCCTTGCTTCTTGCGCTTTCCAATTATTAGGTTGTTTGCGGTCTATGCAAAGCCAGCTAGATAAACACGCCCTGACCAACACCACCTAGAAAGAAAGCCTCACAACTGAAACGTCATATATTGTTACATCATCATAATTCGACCATTGTTGATCGTATTTCTACCAATAATAAGCCTAAATTTGGTCGACTTATGATGATGTAATAATGTATGACTTTTCAGTTGTTTGGCTTTCGTTCTAGGAGGTGTTGCCCTGACGCGGAAAATTCACCTCACCATCTTAGTCCAAGTAAAAATCTAACCTTCATTGTTTGCATCTTGGATTTTAACAGTCAGTATTTTTTTGTTTGTTTTAAACAATGAAAGTTACATTGTTGTTTGGACTAAGATGGTCAGGTGGCTTTTTTCTTAGGTCAGGTATTAAAATACAGTGGATCCTCTATTATACGAACCCTCTATTACCCGAACTCTACTTCAACTCACAAAAATAATGGATTTGGCTGTGTCAAAAAAAAAATGAGGATGATGATGCACACGAATATTGTTGATTTTTTTCAATCCTATCTAAGCAAAATGTGTTGCATATAATTTTCATTGTAAAAAATAGTGTACAGTCAACGCCTCCTAAAGATAAGGCCTGAGCGCGAAAACGTCATACATTGTTACATCATCATCCGAAGATACGTTTAATCGCATTACTACCAATAATAAGCCCTAAAATGCAATTAAACGTATCTTCGGATGATGATGTAACAATGTCTGACGTTTTCGCGTTCAGGCCTTATCTCTAGGAGGTATTGGTACAGTACGGTATCTTCGAAATAACATTAACTACTTAATTGACTCGTTTCCTATATTTTTTGCAACCTCTTTTATCCAAACTTTTCGATTAACAGAACGACTTCTGGTCCCAATTAGTTCGGATAATCGGGGTTCTACTATAATTAGTATTATAATTGCGAGCTAAAACATTGATTTATACCATCGAAAACTGAGGGCTACATAACAGCCCTTTCCGACGTAAAATTCAGCTATTCCGAAATTATGAAAGCATGCAAGAAGCGAGGCTTCGCAGTTTCCAAGAAAGTAATATCATGTGTACTAAATAACATAGGAAAAAGTAGAAGCGGCGTATTCCTGAGCAGCCCAATCCGAGGGAATCAACTAACAGTTCTCCTGACGTCGTCCGGAAAGTTCGGGCTCTTATAACCGGATGTACATCACCAACACAACGAGCAATTGCACAGAAAGTAGAGACATCTGTGTACACAGTAAATACAAATATCAACCATCAATTACATCTGGAGAAGCAACACAAGAGCCAAGTTTATAAGTTGTTGCCGCGCAATGTTCAAGAGCGACGGACGGACTGCCATAAACTGTATGAACGATATTTGGCGGATGAAAAGTGGAAACACTTGGTTATACTGGATGAGGACTCTGTTTATTTAGATAACTGCAACAAGAGCCGAGCCATTTTCCACCGCCCAAGGGTTTCTAAGGATTTCAAAAATGGTACCGTGAATGCCAGGAAACATTTTCAAAAGATTTCCTGGTCGTGGCGGGATACAGCTACAGAGGCAAGAAAACTTTACACAGAGTTGAGTCAAAGTCCAAACTGAACGTCATGTATTATCAGACTAACCTTATAACCCAAATATTTAACCGTGACATCCCCGGTTTATACTGTGAAGAGGAAAACAAGGTATGGCTGCACCAAGACAAGGCTTCGAGCCACACGGCCGCGTCAACTCGCCTGTTCCTGGAACGCATGCAAGTAGATATAGGAATCTGCTATATTCAATTCAGTGACATATTCGTCAAGTCGCCAGACGCATCGCTAATGAGTTTTTGAGGCTTTGGCCTACTTAAACGGGCCCTACAAATGAGACGACCACGAACAGTGGAGGATCTTTGGAAAGCATGTCAACAGGAGTGCTTACGAATTGATCTTGGTGTACTGCATTCCAGCCTCCTGCATTGGAAACTACGATGCAAATAGAGAGCGAGTAGAAAAAGTATCGGGAAAAGTTTTGGAAAAATAGATTTATTTCAGATATTGCTACAAAACCTTAAAATTCTTCAAAGTACATCTCTTGAGCGTCGACACACTTTTGCCAGCGGCTTTTCCATGACTCAAAGACTCCCTGATAGGTGAATTCCGAAAGGTCCTTAAGGGTACGCGTGCAAGCTTTGTTGGCGGCACCTAGGTTCCCAATGTCCTTTGAAGGAGGATGCCACTTTTGAGAATAGAAAAAAGTCTGCTGGGGCCAAGTCAGGACTGTAAGGGAGTTGGTGAATCGTCGCGACTTTGCTTTTGGTCGTCCCTCAAGTTAGGCGCAGATCTTCCGCATCGCGAAATACGCAGTGATAATGATACACAGTGGTGTGCACTGTCATCTTATCAATACCAATTCGATCTGCGATCATGCGCACACTTAACCGACGGTGTGAATTCAGCACATCACGCACACGTTGCACGTTGTCTCGTCCATCTTTGAAGAGCTTTGCCACTTAAAAACTGCAGTTTGTGACATGCTTTCATCCTTGAACACTTAGCGAACCCGATTATCCCAGTCCAACACAAAATTTGATGGCGTATCGCTGTTCAATCTTTCGGTGCATTTTCAGCTTGCACCGAGTCACTCGACAGGGGTCCACTAAAACTTCGATCTAGCCTGAACAAACACTCGCAGGCGATTAACGCTTGGCGCATTTTGAAGGTCAGACCCCACGCCACCGAGCACGCTGGGTTCGAGCACGCTGCGGACTACACTCACGTCTGGAAAAAATTGTTCCTGATACTTTTTATACAGATCCTCTACCATAGCAGCGATGCATGGCTACCAGATTGAACATACACGATAGTGGCGAAAGGGGTTTTCCACTTGTTCTAGCCCTTGTTACCATAGATCCCTAACAAACCTTTGTAGTCACTTGGAATCGTGCAAGAAGATCAAAATCTCTCATTGTTATCTCATGTAATCCTTTGTAGTTCGTTAACTTTTTATCAATATTACTTATGATGAAGAGTGGCTTTAAAGTACATAATAAAAAGTAAACACATTGTAAATAGCATTTACCGACTAGGAAATGATTTATTCCCGGCTTTTATTCCCGGCTTTATCAAAGTGTAGAGGAGATGATAATCGATCAGCGTAGTGTACCTGGGCTTTGGCAAAGCTTCCATGAAACTCACCCTATCTCAATAAATGTCAAAGGAAATACACCTGAGATAGAAAAATAAGAAACCTGATAGACCACGCTTCCACATAATGCAACTTTAGAATAAGATTGTCGATTAAGAGACTAAAAAGAGAAAAGAAGAAACGAAGAAGACGATGTCAAATTTACAGTAAATGTTCAAAGTGGCCCCCATTCTCCTGCTTGCACAAATGCTCTTGAAAACGCGTTGCAGCATATCCTTCGGAATGGCGCAGATTTCCGAGCGAATGTTTGTTTTCAGTTGATCTAGTGTGTGTGGATCGTTGGCATACACCCGGCCTTTTAAATAACCCCACAGGGAATAATCCGGGATATCAAGTCGGTGAATGAGATGGCCAATTCCTTTCGAAATTACTCTATCCTCAAAAACAGTTTCCACTCGTCCCATTAAGATTCGGGCTGTGTGAGCTGTAGCTCGTCCTGTTGATAATAACTTTGTCTGCTCTACAGATTCAGCATTATCTAACTGCTCTACAAATTGTTCGAATGTGTTGCTAAAACGTTCGGTATTAACGGTGGTGCAACGCGTTTCCAAGAATATGAGGGTGAATGGGGGCCACTTCAAACATTTACCGTAGGCTCAATCAGTGTCGCATTGATAAAAAAACAACCACTGCAAATTTGTCGTCGACATGTTTAAAGGTCTTCATTTCATATATACAGGGTGAGACATAAAAGGGGTTTACCCCCTTCTATCTTAGATACAAATGTACTTATGCAAATTGCAATAAAGGAAATGAATAGGACGTTGAGGGTGCTCTTTCATGCAAATCGTATGTACTAAACCGTAAGAGATACAAAAAAAAATTACAAACTTGTTCAGCATCAAATAAACAATAAAACAAAAAAAATTCAAAACCGTTGAACGGATCACCCAAAAATCTCATTGCAATGTCTTCAATGGGGAAGAATGTATTACATTTCTCAAGCAAAACACCAGATGGCGAATTGTACTACCCATCCTAAAGCAGCCATTTTTAATGTTAACCTACGGGGAAAACGGCGGTTTTAATTGAATTTTTTTTAAGTACGAGAGGAAACAATTCGGTTTTCAAAGATTTATTAAAATTCAATAATAAATGAAAATTGTTAAAAAAAATTGTTTAAGTGCCAGATGGATTTTCTTATGAAAATTCGCATAAAAATACCGCTTTTTTTAAACATCATTTTGCTGAGCTACATAATTTATTAATTCCGTAAAAATGTTTAGCCTGGCATTTTTTAATTTGAGAAAGCAATAGCTATTGCAAATTGTTAAATTTTCACTTCTGTTAAAAATTTTATTACAAATGTATTTTAAAAATTCATTTTAATTAAAAATAAGAACTTGTGAAAAAGTGATAGATATCAATAAAGATAGTGAGACATTTAATATTTTTAACATCACCATTTTTATTAATTCAGAACAAAAAAATTGTAGTTTCTCCCATAGGTTAACATTAAAAAATTGCTGCCTTAGGATGGATAGTATAATCTGCCATCTGGTGTCTTCTGATGTCTAAATTCTTCCCCATTGGACACTCGGCTCATGTATTGTTTGTTGCTTACAAACAGTCAAGTGTACAAATCAAGTCTTTATACTCAATCCAGAATGTGTTCAGTGTGTCGTCCACCTGCACTATAATATAATACTCCACAGCATTTCAACGATACCATTATAAATGTACCTGGTGTCATTGCCCTGTGTAACGTGGAATATTTACATAAGTATGCAGAAGGGCGCAGTGGAATGAAGTAATGCACGTGATAGGAAGCGGAAGATTAAATCGAAAAATGTTTATTAAATAAAAATCAAATGGGCAAAAGTAAATGAAATAAAAATCAAGAATTCAACAATTTGGCGAACTCTTAAACTAGCTATACCACTAGTTATCTTAATAGCATAAACAGTTGTAAAACTCAAGATATTACACTTAAGTAATCAATGCTTAAAAAAAACGTAAGTTTCACAATCTCATGAATTCAATATCAAAGAACAATATCTTATTCGTTCTACAACTTAAATACATTAAATAGCCTTAATCATTATAATTACGGTTCCATTCGTAAACCTTATTGGTAACGACATGAACCTTCTTGAATAGCAAATATCACACTAAACGGCAACTAAGTATTAGGATAAGAATGCCAACAATTCAAATTAATCCACCAACAACATACAGACTCCAACAAATAAATATAATTTCCAGTATACTCCTACTTAAAACTCTAAATTAAACATGAAAAGTCACTGTCCGGGTAAAGTCTTATTTAAATGAATACCTATACAAATAGGGTCAACAATTTCACAATTGAACGTTTTTCCCAACACTCTCACTATCTGCAATTAAATAAAAGCTCAGATTAAGAGCTTAAACTATTTCTTTTACAATAACTTTCCTTGTGACTCAAATAAGAATGGGAAATTAAACATTATCATGCCGGGCTTCTTTCATAAGAAAATTGAAACCACACAAACCCAACTCATGCTGCATATAAGCAGCGGATTTCGCTAGCCATACGCTTCTTGCAACAGAATTAGAACGTAGCTTCCGCTGATATAGATTGCCGAAGTAATTTTGTAGCGGTCGGGCGTTACCGCCTACAGCAAATATAGTACTCACAGAATTGGCTGGAACCACCTTTAACATCCGTTCAATGGTCAAATGCACCCCGAAGCCGCTCGGGCCAGACTCATAACTCCCGTCGGAATTTTCGCTGCGTAGAACCGACGAAACCTCCGCCTTGAGAGCTTTACAGCACGGTTCGCTCGCCACAGTCTTTCTGGTTGAAGAAGTCGGCCGGGGTTCCAAGCACTCCCCAGTCCGAGTATCAGCATTCGAGTTCCTTACAATTGAGCAAAGTTCATGGCTCCGTTCCATGCCATTCTCACTTGGATTCCCACCTCGCTCGTTGCCTTCTTTCCGTCTAACCGTTTTTTTTTTCCTTCAAATTTTCACACTCCGCCCGCTGTCCGCGATCTGATTTCCCATTGGCCCAGGCGTGTTGATGCGGATGACGATCCTTCTGACGAAGCTCCTCCCTCCTCCCGGTGTTGTAGAAAACACGAGGACGAAATCCAGCACGAGTGTCATCAGAAATTGGGTTGGGATTTAATTTCCGTGACACCCTGCATGCTTCCTGAATTCGTTGTTACAGATACTGTTGTGAGGTGGGTGGAGAGGAATAAACTTTGTTCTAGACGTAGCCCTACAGGGAAAAGTCAAGCCGCGTGAGATCAGGTAAGCGTGGTGGCCAATGAACTGGTCCTCCTCGGGCAATCCACCGAGACAGAAATATCTCCAGCAAACGTTCACGAATAATTAATCCGGAATGCGCTGATGCTCCATCATGCTGAAACCACGTATGCTGGTAAGAGCCTAGGAGCAAAGAATCAACAAAATCCATCACTACAGTCTTGTGAATCTCATACCAGTAGCGTTGTGCTGTGAGGGTTCTTTCAAAAAAGTATGCTTCCACAATGGAGCCATTGTACATCCCACACAATACATTCTCACAGCCCAGTAATGAAGATTGTTCCTGTTGACAACTCCATCATGGGAAAACTAGGCTTTATCTGACTATGACACCTGGTCAACAAAGTTCGGGTTATCATCAAGGCGACAAAGAAAGAAGTTGCAGAAGGTGGTGCGACTGGTGTAATCGGACGTCAATAGTTCCTCGTGTCTGATTTGGGTGGAAACCATGTTCATGCAGGATCCTGATGACAGTTCGCTGAGAAGAGCCAGCATCTGCACCAATTGCGCTGCTGCTTATGTGAGGATTTGCAGCAAAGCTGCCAAGACTGTTACTGTGTTTTCGTCATGAGCTTGTGTTCTTGGTCGACCTTGATGCTGGTGCTGATGGACAGTTCCGGTATTTAGAAGCCGTTGCACAATTTGTCTGAGGCGCATACTGTGTCATCGTGCTTTGGTCTGATCTTCTTTCAGCTTCCACATGCTTTCTTATACAAACTGAACAGGAAACAGGTGTCTTCATGGTAATTTGAGGGACTTTCCAGAACAGGATATAGATACTACAGTATGCTTGACAAATGGTATTAAGCAGGAAAAAACTCATTAGTTATTCCTGGGACTTTAATCCAGGATCTTTGGACTCTGTTGCTCTTGCTTTCCCACAGGCCACTCATCCCTTTCTCAGTCTTGACAGGAATGAAGATATTAATGTTTCAGAGAGTGCAATGAGAATTTTGGGTGATCCGTTCATCGGATTTTGAATTTTTTTTTGTTCTGTTGCTTATTTGATGCTGAATAAGTTTGTAATTGTCTTTTTTGTGTATCTCGTACGGTTTAGTAGATACGATTTTCATATGTCCTCTTTGCATGTTGACAATACTATAAGAGCCAATATAAGATATTATACTAGATCAAAATTTCGTACCTTCTCAATTCACGTACGCTTAGTATTAACGAGGCAAAAGCCAAATAATACTATCGATCTTTCGAAAATGTTACTAATAATAAGTTAAAGTGGAAGTCAATTAAGAGTCTCATCCACGGCACCCAAACAGTCACTACTCCTTTCCGAGACCCCCAATGCTTATCTCATCTGTCTTAACTAGCTTTCTGGAAACATTACTTCTCCCAGCTCCTCTCCCTCCCCCTTCATCTTTGCATTACCCTTTCACTGTCACGTCTAAACTAACATCAATTTTTAACATCCCTGCCTCTTTTGAGGAGGTTTCACCCCTTCTTCATCACCTGAAACCCTCTTCCCATCCTGATCCCCTAGGTATCTCTATTATCTCGGCCTCTTCCGGATTCACAGTGTCTCTAATTACGGTATATTAATTAGTCATTCCATTTCTCAAGTCTCATATCCGATCTGTCTCCGAGAAGCCAGAATTATGCCAAAACACAAAAAAGGCGAAAACTACGCCAATTATCGGCCTATTTCTATTCTGTCCTCTTTTGCCAAAGTTTTTGAGAACCTGTTTTATTCACGTTTATCCTCCTATAATTTTTCAAATAAACTACGTACTTTCCCATTCTTAACACGGCTTTTCCCCTCAACGGAGCACCATCACCGCTTGTCACGAACTGACCGATTACATTGCCTCAAACATGGCTAACAATAAAGTTGTCCTCTCATTATTTATTGACTATTCCAAGGCATTTGACTCGATTAATCACGAACTTCTACTCTACAAACTTGCATTTTTCTTTAATATACGCGGCCACCCGCTAAACTGGCTTGATAGATTTCTATCCAACAGGCAATATACACTTAGTCTATTTAATAAATCTTCATCTACAGTGACCCTTAATGTCGGAGACCCCCAAGGATCTATCCGATCCCACTTTTATTCAATTTTTTTATCGATGACCTTTCTTTCCTTTTACCCAATTTTTAATTGATGTTATAAGCTAAATGCCATCGTTTCTTTTGCCGATGTTTTGCTTTCTGCAACCCAACATACTTTTAATAAACTTCTCCATTGGAATTCTTCTAATCATCTTACTTTAACTCTTGACCAAATCCACTTTTTCCAATGCAACAAAAACATTGATGCTAACAATTTTTCGCTTTATTACAACTTGTATTTTCTTACTGCTTCCAAATCTTTTTAATATCTGGGCATTCATTTATCACATAATATATCTTGGGACGCTCATATAAATCAAAGGCTCGGTCTTTTTTCTCGACTTCATCACCTCCCTTCTAAAATCCTTCTCTTACTCTATTTCGCCTTAACCCAATCATCTCTTTGCTACGGCATCCAGTTTTGGGGTTCCTCCTCCAACTCCAACTTTCTCCGTCTATATCGTATTCAAAAAAGATTCGTGAGAATTTTATTAAAACTTCGGAAACCAGCCCCAGTCTTCCACCTTTTTATTTCTGTAGGCACTGCTTCTATATTTATCAACTCAATACCATGAATCTGGCAGCTTTTATATATAAAATGATCAATAAGTGCTTATCAACCCCATTTCCGCTGTCCTCTCTCTTCCCTACTGAGACCCACCATTATACTACTCGACAGACGAATTCCTTTAAGACTCCTTTGATTAAACGTAATTTTCGGCTTCGAAGCGTTTCTATTACTGCTCCTGGACTGTGGTCCTCTTTAGCCCCAGAAATTCGTACCTCCCCGAACATCGCCACTTTTAAATTTAGACTAAAGAATTTCATAATAACATCTGACACATCTTAACACTTATTACCTTGTTTATTAGCTAACATATTATATTTTTTTATTTTAGTTCTACTTTATATTTGTACTGTCACCTTTGTTACTTGTTACCCAATCAGGGACCTACCCTGTCGGTTTTTGGCCATACTGGCCATGGTTGGATGCATTGTTCCCTACTAATAAATAAATTAAAAAAATAAAATTAGAAAGAGCACCCTCAACTTCCTATTCACTCCCTTTATTAGAATTTGCATACCGGTAACTATATTTGTATCCAAAAAGAAGGGGTGTCATAGACTTTTGACTCGCCCTGTATATCTTTGGGTGAACTGACTTTTAGATCACTCTGTATAAGGAACACATACCATATTCGAAAAAGGACAAGAGCAGCCCATACCCCTTCCGACGTCAATAGAGGATTCAACGAAGATCCTGCAAGCTTCTACATACCCTCAAAAATAGCTATCTTAGAAAACATCGAAATCTGAAAGGTGAATTACACCAATCAGATGCTCAACACACAAACCGAGTTTTAATATCTCATATTCTAAAGGCCTTACGTGATTGGTTATGATCAAGCTATCACTGCCTTTTCCAATAGTGGTTCTGTATGTACCGGGTGTTTTAAAAATGACTGGTATGCCGCTATATTTGAAAAATCAATAAAAACTAAACGGGCAGCGATAGAAATACACCGTTTGTTGCAATATGCTTGGGACAACAGTAAATTATTACGCAGACAAACTTTCGAAATTAGTTCACGGTGAATTTCTATAGCTGCACGTTTAGATTTTTCAAGTATACCGGTCATTTTTGAAATATATATACAGGATGTCCGAAAATTCTAACACTGATGTATTTCACAGTCCAGAGGCGATGCATTATATAGAACAAAAACGTCTTATAGCAAGTGAATCGTGGGCTTTCCATTTCAGACCTCAAAATTGACCTTCAAGTTCATCTTCAAGGTCATTCAAACCGTAACTTTTCCCTATCAGTGATGGAAGAAAATTTCCAATTAAGAACTTGTAGAACACCCCAAAATTAGTGTAAATCCATGTTTACTTTGACTAATTGATAAGAAAATTGTGTGAGATAAATGAGGATGAAGATTGGTATGCTAGTCCCTTCCCCCCCCCCCCCTTCCTCACACAAGAGTGGCACCGTTGCTCACAGGAAACTGTAAGTTATTCAAAGTTAATTTGCATGTAGTTTCTTCACGGTCTCCATAAATTGTGCCGTCAGACCTTTTTCGTTGCTCTTTATACGAAGTGAGTGTTGCTACCACTTACTGTTCTGTATTAGTTTCAGCACAGTTTTGTCAAAGCCGTTGAACTCCAATTCCAGTGTTTATTAAGAGCTTTAGCATAAAAGCTACTTATAAGAATGCGCCCTTGGTCTATACGTTTATCTTGCCGTCCGTCGTTTGCACGATAACTTGAAAACGGATTAACCTTTTCAAAATATGTTTTCAGAAATATTACCAGCAAAGTCTTAGCTCGGCCGTATCAACTTTTCGGAATTTTTCGTGGACCCCTTCAAGTCGAATTCAGGTGCTAAAATAGTGAATGTAAAGAATACCAAGATAATGGCATGTCATATAACAATCGATATTGTTACTTTCTGTTCATCTTTTGAGTATTACTGACATCGGCGCGCGGACGTGAAACCGCTTTCTCGACGCAAGATTGCACAAGTGCTTATAATCTACATTATTAGGTATCGGAAAAAAATGGAGCTACTCATTGGTTTTATAATGTCAGTCCGTCCCCTTCATAATTTCTACATTTTTTGAGGTAGAAGGTTGAAATTCGTAATATAGCTGCCTATGGGCATGTCCATCTGCACTTTTTTGTTTGCTTTTGAGTTGTACACTGGGATCGGAATTACGAGGGTGGGATTCAGAGAGGATAACATATCTATGTGCAATTACGTACGTAAAGGCGTGAAATTCAGTATCCAGAAAAGCTTTGTTCAAATGGGGTCGGATTTGCGGGGGTGGCAGTCACTTGGTCTTTTGAACTACGGTAACATATGGCATGTTATATATCATATGTTCGGAAATGATGAGAAAGGAAAGAAAATACGAGCTTTTTTACATTTTTTACATATTAGGTTCGAGAAAATTGATTTTTTGATTAAAAAACTTGGGGAGAGGTAAAAACTGCAGTCAAAGGGGTAAAAATAGATGACTGCAGGATCTGCTACTTGCCTTACCCTAATCGGGGGGGGGGGGGGGGGGGGGAAGTTTTAATTACTTTTTAAAAAAATTTCAACTTCACTGCTAAAGCTCCTCCTTGGAATGTTTACAAGATTTTATTTGTTTTACGTACCTGCGTCGCATCGATGTCTCGACCCGTGTACCTGTAACAGAACAGACTTATTACGTTTTAAATTACTGTTTTTCATCGAAGTCCGACAAAGAACGTTACATAATTTTTGCTCGTTTATGTTCGTGCTGTGCTTCAGCATTGGCCACCTGGGGTGGCAACATTTGTTGCGTGTTTCTGATTACATCACCATTTTATTTTACGTAAGAACTGACGCACGGTTACCTGTAACATGGGATGGTCGACATGGTCTTCTGCTATGGTGCAAGTTATAAGAGTATTGCTGATGCAAAAAGACTGAATGCAGAGCGATTTCCGACTCGACGCCATCCTCATTACAGAACAATCCATCACATCATCAACAGATTGCAAACCACAGAATCTGTTCAGCATCTACTTCGAGAAGGTAATCCCAGGACTGCAACAAATGATGATGCCAGGCTTATGGTCCTAGCAGCAGTCGCAGCTAATCCCCATAGAAGTATCCGAGCAATTGCACATGGTATGGGTATTAGCAAATCTTCCGTGTAGGATATTCTCTCGACACAAAACTTCTACCCATACCATATTCATCAGGTCCAAGCTCAGGAATTACGAGACTATGGTTCCCATGCAAAGTTTCGCGACTGGCTGCTCTGTCAAATTGATGACGACCCACAGTTGTAGGCAAGATTCTGTGGAGTGATGAGGCCCAGTTTTCACGAAACGGTACTGTCCATAAGCATAATCTACACTACTGGGCTGAGGAAAATCCTAGATGGCTGTGAGACCAACGTCACACCAAGTGAACTGGAAAATGAATGTTTGGTGTGCTATTTATGGGACACAAGTCGTAGGCCCTGTTTTTTATGAAGGTATCTTAACTAGTGAGCGCTACCGGGATGAAATACTGACTGGTGTGGCGGAAGAGTTTCTAGATAATTTGCCATTGGCAGAACGTCCAGGATTATGTTACCAGCAAGACGGTGCACCGCCACACTTTTCAAGAACAGGAAGGGAATATTTGGGGATCTTACACCCTTAGATTTCTTCCTTTGGGGGGTATTTAAAGGAAAAGGTTTTATCTACGGAACCCCAGGGTACAGCGCGAACTTCAAGGACAAACTGAAGTGGCCGTTAGGCAAATTCCTGCCATGACAATGAAAGCTGTCCAGAAGGCAATCCCCTGTCGTGCACAGTTATGCCTTGCAGCCGAAGGCAACACTTTAAAATAATCTATGTTCGATGGAACTCGGGACTTAAATTGCATGTAGTATTCAACCCTTTTGAGTTTAGAAGTAAAAAGCTCACTAATTGATTTGTCTGTGACTTCTCAACACGATGGTGGGAGGGTATCATACCAATCTTCATCCTCATTTATCTCACACAATTTTCCTCTGAATCAGTTAAAGTAAACATGGATTTAGACTAATACTGGGGTGCTCTACAAGATCGTAATTGGAAATTTTCTTCTATCTCTGATAGGGAAAAAGTTACGGTTTGAATGACCTTGAAGATGACCTTGAAGATGACCTTGAAGGTCACTTTTCAGGTCGGAAATGGAAAGCCCACGATCGACTTGCTATAAGATGTTTTTGTTCTATCTAATGAATCGCCTCTGGACTGTGATATACATCATAGTGCTAGACTTTTCGGACACCCTGTATATTATTCAATCATGTTTTCTATATCATTCCAAAAATGAATATTAAAATGCGATGTAATCCTTTCTCGTCACTTTGATAACGACGGAATAAAAGCGAAACTTGTTAGCAGATAAAGACACTCTTCTTCATGTACCAAACAATACAGAAGTCGGGAAACCTTTCAATATTTCTAATTGTTCTAAAATTAATTTATCATATTAATTTCATTTCAGATACTATATTTCAAGGGGATTTCGGCTGTCAGCTATGTTTATACCAAAAGTCTCCCCTGAAGACTGGAAGCGTATGCGAGGCACTGCTGTCACTGCGATCCAACCTAACATACATGACAATCGAGCATGTCATTACTCTGTCACTTCGAATCTTCCGGGATTTGATTACCCTGTCCACCGGGATTGCTCCTGCTCTTTTACTTCGATGCAACCTAACATACACGACAAAGACGTTGAAGACCTTTCCACAATTAGCAGCAGGCATTCGGATGATTCCAACAACTTTCAGCTAGTGGACGCGAGTACTTATGATATAGTGTATTATGAGCATTTGTATGAAAACCTTGATAAGAGACCTCAACGCCAACGAGAATCTGTAATTTCGACTGAATACGACGAATTGGAATTTGGTGTTGCGATTCCAGAAATTCGCATAATACCACCGCAACAAGAATGTGAAAAAGAAACATGTGATGAGAACAAGGCATTAATCGAGCCTGAACCTACTTACGAGAATTTAGCATCCAGTGACGTCAAAATTAATCGAAGAAAATCTCTTTATGAAAATCTTCGCCATCTTCAGTCACTTTTAGAGGGGCAAAAATCTTTACCAGTTTGTTCTGAGGATTCACTCTATGACGACATTGCTTCCTACTCAGAATCTCATCCTCTATCACGAGCCAGCCTAAAATCTTATTCGAGTTACGAAGAATTGCGATTCTTAGGAACACATTCCATTTATGATGTTCCAAAGCAGGCCAATCATTCAGAGATTGGCAACAATACCGAATATGAATGCTTAATCCCTCATCGAAAGAGCGCGTATCTGTCAAAATCAATGGAAACATTATCTTCACGTTCACCGAGAAACAAGAAAAGTGTCGTTAGTGATTACTTGATTCCAAGAGAAGTAAATATTGCGAGTTATTTGGAACTGTTGTGAAAGTATACAAAGATGATTGATTCCATTACCACTCGTTCCTCCCAAAGTTGAACTTAAGAAACATTTACTTTCAATAAAACTGCATTTAATTTCATTTGTCGGGACACAGTTTTCCAAGGAAAAACGACCCAACCGAGTTAATCTTCTTTGCTTCATAATCAAACTTCACGATCACGCAAAATGCCTTCTGATACTGGATGCACAAGCCAAATGAAAGTGAATACCAGTGGAAAAAGGTCGCGATTATGCGTTCTTCTAGCAGTAAGCAGATAATCCTGAGTCAATTAATTTCAACTGTAGCTTTAATGGACATAAAAACATCAGTAAACCTATATTTACTGCAACTTTACAATCACTAAAAAACAAGGTCTCTTCAAAAAGTTCTGGAAAGATTTTTTTAAGAATTGATTCAGTTTACAGGTCAGTGGTCTTTCCTTCAGTTGTCCCAGCGATATTTCTACTTATTGAAGCAGGTCTTGGAATCGGCTTTAGTTTTTTCTGCGAATTTTTCTTCATCTCCTGAATAGTGTCAATTTGCTTCCCTTTTAGCGTTGCCTTCAGTTTGTGGAAAAGACTTTTGGACCCCAATCGGGAAGCACTGTCATTTTATGCTTCACTAAGAACTCACGAAGAGAGGTAGTAACTCTGCTTCACTGTCTGACCAGATGAGAAGAATTCCTGATAAACAAAGCCTAGCATCAGAAAGCACGATTTTGACTTTGGAGGCAAATTTTTGCTCTCCCAATTTGGTTTCTTCTTCATCTTCAATAATAAAACTTGACAAGTAAGTTTCATCCTCTTCAGCTCGGGTGAAGAGATCCTGATACAATGCAATCGATGTTCTTCTGATCTTGTTGAAGCATCTGTTTCTGTGAATGTTTGAAGCAAAGTTTCAATGCAGAAAGCTGTTTGTGCAAGTCGGTGATTTAAAAATTAAACAATCGCAGAAGGCACGGGAGATCGGCTTACATAAACAATGGCTGCCTGCAACAATGATTGTCCATACTTTCTTTATACAGTGCTTTAGGACTGATGCGATACTTGCGCCAGCTGTTGAGCGATTTCTGGATTGAGCCAATGTTTTTAAGTTTTTTGGTTTTTTTTTTGAAAAAACGAGCTAATTTTCAAAATCAGTGTGAAAATAAGGAACCTACAGTTTTTTTTTATCAAGTGGAATGATACCACCTTGACCATGCGCATTTCGTTTTTATTTCATAGATAGTGGGACCAGACTATAGTAAAGCCTATAATACACACTTGTTGAAAATGCCCATTGCGTCACACGTAATGGAAAAAAGTATGGACAGTTTGATTGTGTCAAATGTGCCCCGAGACATAAAAGGAATGAAACGGTAGTAGCCTGATCTGGTATGGACGGGGAGCGACTTTTCCCCTCTTCCTTATAGCCCACACCCCTGCCTTAATCTTAATCTGTTTAAAATAAAATCACTGGTTTTATTTTCATTTCTTTAAAGGAATATATAAATATATTTTTTCAAATTTTTTAAAAATATATATTTTTAATATACAGTGATATTCAATTCGTGTGTAAAACAATTTAAGGGGGTATTATACAGGAGGTCAAGGAAAACACAAAAAGACCTATGAACATGGGTCCGAATTTGAACGATAACTGAGATATGAACAGAAATAAAAATGCCGCCACCAAGATCAAGTTCTGTAAAGCCTAGATTAATGCAATTTGGAGGAATAACAGAGTACATAAAACTGTATATACCGTTAAAATTTGATCGAATTCCAACAAGAAGTTTCCGAGTTACTCATTCAAAATCATAACACGTTCACTTGAGAGTACTAATCAGCACTTGTTACAATATTGACTGCGTAACTCGGAAATTTCTCGTTGGAATTCGATCAGATTTTAACGGTATAAATAGTCTTATGTAGAGTTCTCACACTGTAAGATGAAATGGAAGAGTTCACTTTATCGCGCACATTAGGTAGGAATAGGTAGGGAAAAAATTTTTTAAATGCTCTAATCTTCTTAAATCCTGGAACTTCAACAATAGGCTGCAACGAACGCTTGCAAGGAGGCTTGAGTGAAAAAAAGTAGCTCACAGATCGCGCATGAGGATATAAATTATACTATCTCTATGATGGCTCTACCTATTGAGCGCGATAAAGTGAACCTTACAGTGAGAGAACTCTACTCTGTTATTCCTCAAAATTTCATTAATCTAGGCTTTACAGATCCTGGGTTATTAACTTGTTGATCTTGGTGGTGGCATTTTTATTTCTGTTCATATCTCAGTTATCGTTCAAATTCGGACCCATGTTCATAGGACTTTTTGGGCTTACCTTGACCTCTATAATGCCCCCTGAAATTGTTTTAAACACGATTTGAATCACCCAGTATATGTTTATATGAGTCATATCCGGAAAGTATCCAGATTGAAGCTACAAAAATATACGCTTCGAATTCACATAAATGTTTAGTCACCTTCAAAATAAGCACCGTCTGCAGCAACGCATTTTGGTCGAAACAAGTACGGAATGCCTCCTTTAGGATGGCCAAGAGCTCCGCCGTCGCATTTTGTGTTGTCACGTCCACATCCTCAGATCTCCGTCCTTTAAGCGCTTTCTTGATCTTCGGAAATGCGAAGAAGTCGTACGGAATTAGGTGAGGTGAGTAGGGTGGCTACCTCACCTGGGCGATGTGGTGGTTTGTCAAGAATTGCTGCACGATATGCGCTGTGTGTGCTGACGCGACAAGTAAAGAAAAGCGTTCTGCTTTAGCACGCGGCATTTTTAACAGCTGCAAATTTCATTACGTCATCAGCGGAAATGTCGTCACACGATCCGGAGAGGAAAAAGGCGCAGCGACTTTACTTTTTTTGTAGCCTCAATCCGGATACTTTTCGGACAGGCCTCGTGTACATTATACTTTATTTATTTATTTATTTATTTATTTATTTATTTTTATACCAATTTTGGTAACTTTGGAAACTTAAATAAGTATCCCCATTTATATTGGTATCCTCACTTTCAAAAGTTTGAACCTAATTTTATCGATGAAGACAAAGAGATAGAGGTTGAGTCTTAAAGATATTCCTATTCTACTTTTTGATGGCTTTTAAGAATTTCAAATATCTAAAAAAAATTTAGTACACACGGACAGACTCTGCTTATGTACTAAAAAAATTTGGATTTCAGAAATTCTGACTTCAGATTCTTAAAGTCCATCAAAAAGTAGAATAGGAATATCTTTAAGACTCACCCTCTATCTTAAATAATATTTTTCATGAGAGGTTAAACATTCATTCTCTTTTTTATCTTTTTAATTTTCATAATTTAAAAAAGACTAGAAATGGCTTTAGATTAAAAGCTGCGCTAAAATTTAGATCTAATCTTGTTTATATTAATCCAATTTGTAAACTTATCAATAATTATTTATCCTATTTTGGTCAAATGGATTTGACTATAATCTAAGGATATACATTTTTCGATTTTTTCTTAACTTTGTATTTTGTTTCTTTGCGAGGAACCCAAAACCTTGTTTTTATTTTTCCTTGTTTGTTCCATACTGCTTTTTTTCCCGTCCTTTGTCTTATGTTCATGATTTCATTTTTTAACTTTTCTTTGTTGCTCTTATTAATTTTTTTTCTTTGGTATTCTTTTATTAATAATTTTTTTTCTATAGTTTATTCTTTTATATGTTTTTTCATTAACCCCGTTTTAGGTATTTGGCCTGTTGGGGGGCAACTTGGGGTTTTTCCCTCCGGTTTATCTGGTGGGATATTCCCTGCTATAGGGAGTGCAAGTGACTACGTCACAGCTGACGTCATTTGCGCGATGAACGGGCCGAGAGCCTAGGAAATGGGATCGCTGGTTCCAAACATTGGAACCACGCAATATACGTACTAGTAACGTTGAAACGGGCGGCCAGTAAAATTGACATCTCTTAAATTATTATGTTAATTTGTGTAATTTATATTATTATTAAGACATTTAATACCATTATATAATTTATACATTAATATTAGAACGCTTTTTAATCATTTTTAATCACTTAACAAAAGAATGCCATCGTTCGCGGATCTTTCTTTCTTTGGGAAAACGATAGATGTCTAAATCGCTGTTTTGGCTCCTTCTTGAGCAGTGAGGAACTAAACAATTTCACATCTTAAATGTGTTATAAACACTGGGCTTATACAAAACGATTTTATTCCATCCCTACGTTGGAACCATGTTAAATCCCGAAGCGAGAAGACTTGTTTGGAACCAAATCGAGTCACGTGACTGAAGAATTCCAAGGACTGACGTCACACTTGCACTCCCTATTGCCCCATTATTATTATTTATTATTATTGATTAGTAATCCAGTACGTCCATCCAGGGCCTGTATGGCCTGAGGCCGACGAGTTGGGTCCCTGGATGAACCTGGATTAACGACTGCTGTATGATGGTCACAGCAGCCGGGGGGGGGGGGGGGCCCCCCCGATTTTGCATCACGGATGGGCGTGCCTAGCCGTGCCTGATTTTGCTTAACTTCTGAAGTTGTGTTTCAGTGAAAGCCCACCAGGCCACGGCCTCCCCAAATGGTTGGATCAATTTAAAAAAAAGACCAAGAATAAAACATTTCTCTAATATTGTGTACAATCTGAATATACCATTAAAAATAGAGGTTGCTATTTAAGATTTCAAAGTTACTCCCTCATCCATCCTCAGAGGATGGGGATGTGAATCGAGTTTTGTATCACTGGATAACTTTTTGAAAAATATTAAACACGTACATTTTTGCTTTTTCGATGCGATATGTATTTCTCCAAATATTCCACTGTTACACTTTATTTTAAACACCCTGTACATATACAGTAGTCTTTTGTTGGAATTAGACAAAACTACAGAATTATTTTGGTTACTATGAGCACGGTCTATAGATATTCATGGTCATCGAGCTCCATTGTTAAAATGAAGCTAAAATTTCTAGCTCCCAATAGGGCAGGAACTCTATTGAAAAGTGGCGCTGCATGTACAATCGGCCCAAAAACGCCTGCAGCGCCGCCCTATCGACAGACAGAAACTTTACTTTCATTTTCAGTTTCAATGAAAAACCTCTATCGCAGGTCACGGTCGGCCCTGGTGCGATCTATGCGGCACCTGGCGCGATCTGTTTTCCTTAGCTTCTCGAAACAATGGAAAATGGCCGAAGCTCAATGACCATGAAATCTATGAGTATGAAGAGTTTGACAATTGATTATTATTGTTGGTGATATCAATCTAATTTTTTCCATTGTAAAAAGAATTAAAATTGGCTGTTAAATTTACTTATCTAGAATATTAATTAAATATAAGAAAAATAAAGAAATACAAGTGAATGAAAGAATAAATATAGAAAAGACCAATAGTTCTGATAGGATAGTATTAATTTGGTGTAGGCTCGTATCTGTTTCTAATCTTTTTGAGTTTTTAAAAGTAATTTGTTTTGATTACTTTATGCTTTCGATGTTTTCGGCTATATTAATTATATTGTAAGCGTTTGTTAATTTAATTTAATTTACGAGTATTATCAAGATCTTATTTCATTTTAATTATGAATAACGTAATACAAAACCAATTTTGAATATACACTGCTAGCCCACCTAAAAGGAATGGGTCGATTTATTTGAAATTTTGCACACATGTAGCTTTGCTGGCATACAAGAAATGATTCAAATTGCAAGATAAAACGTCCAAAAGAACGTTGTACACGGTGGATCCCATGACCTAATAGACCACATTAGTAGGTCGTATAACCGCAGCGAGCTTGAATGCAGGCCTCGACTCTTGCATGCACACGGTCAAAAGATGCTGGATGTCGTCTTGGGATAGGTTGTTCCGCATGCTAGCGCAATTGTGGAATTGTTGCAACTGGTGTGCAGCGACGAGAAACGTTACGTCCCATCATATTCCACATATTCTCAATTAACGACAAGTCTGGAGATCGTGTTGGCCTGCAAGTAAAACGAGCAGTGTATGGACGGGCGTTATTCTGCTGGAAAACATGTTACCCTTTTATTACAAGAAGGGCAGAACAACAGGTTCCACAACCTGCTAGACGGACCGAATGCTGTTCAATGTTCCATCCACAAACACGAAAGATGATCGCGAGTTGTAACTGATCGCAACCCGCACCATTACGCCTGGGGTTGGACCTGCGTGCCGTAGACGGATGCACTGTGGATGATGGCGCTCTGTTTCTCTTCGCCGCACACGTACACGTCCATCACTGCTGTACGAACAGAATTTTCGTCCATCACTAAAGACCATAGACCTGCAGACGGCTCTCCAGTCGGTTCTTTTGCGGCACTACTGCAACCGCGCAGCACGGTGTTCTTGCAGAAAAGCCGTCTGACTAGAAGGGTCCATGCCGGCAGTCCTGCAGCTAGCAAAGAGTTACCTATGGCCCGTCTTGACAAACGTGGTGCCACTCTGGCCCTTATCTCTGCTGTGAATGCCGTATGGTTGCTCAAAGATTCTCGTAGGGTTCGACGGTCTTGCATTAGTGCGTTCTTTCCGTAATTGACTGCTGACGACATCGAGCCACCACAGAAACATGACGATCGATCTGGACCGCGATACGCTGATGACACCATCAATCCTCTGGAAGTCCCACAATGCAACCTCTGTGAAACTCCGTGAGTTGTTGCACAGGAGTGCGATAAATAGGAAAGAAAGTTAGAATGATAAAAAAGAATTATGTCATATTTCCTTTTGTTTAGCAAGTGCATGTTAGTGCCAATTTAATTAGTGGCAATTCAACTTAAAATGATTATAATGAAATCACTGTGATTAAATTATGCTTTATTGTAGCACGGCGGCGTGTGCGAGGCATTGCAGTTGTTGTCACCACACCTAAGTCAACTGTTTCACTACAATGCAAAAGCCAAACTGATATTGGCAAATCTGATCGGAACAATTCTTCTCCAGGAGGGGAATGGAAGGCACCCTGTACAACGTTCTTATGTACGCATTGTCTTGCAATTTGAATCATGTCTTATACGCCACCAATGCTAAATGTGTGCATAATTTCAAATAACTCGACCATTTCCTTTTAGGTATTGCATTTTTCCTCAGCAGTGTAGCCTATATATTATTATTTTTATTTAGTCAATTATTTATATATTTATTTATTTATACGATAACTGTATGTACATACTGTAATATACAAGATTGTAATGATTATGGAAATAATTCTCATTTCTGCTGAAGTTATGTGAATAAAAAATATTGCAGAAATGATCCGAAGTTTTATAATTTGTATATACTTTAAAATCTTAGGGGAGTTTCCATAATATTATCATAATTTATTAGATGATACCAAAATATTACTCACAAGGATCAAGACTACACAACAGGAGAACCTGTTTTCGCCCTCTCCCCCTTCTAGAGGGGGTGGGACCGAAGCAAAGGAATGCTTTCTGATAGTTGCGTATTCTCGAGTTTCCTCCTTTGCAACGTTCTTTGCAGGTAATAGTGTAACGCAATGGGCATTTGTAACAAGTGTATACTAGACTTAAGAAATTAAACAGGACAGTATTTTTCGTGTTCCGCGAGGCCTTCGAGATTAATAGGCAAAGTAGTTGCGAGCTTCCATTCAGTTAGAGGGCAATAGCTAGCGCAAGTCTATTTTTTACTATTACAAAGCCTATGACTTGTATGCGTATAAACAAGGCCCAGACATGCCTCGCATACATCATCCAATTAAACATTCATAGTGTTTCCATAATAAGAAAACCTTTCTGCCTGCATCAGAGAGTGAGTCCATAATTAATTCTATACTTTTTGGTGACGAATTATATATATGCACGTAAACCTATCTCTTACTCACATACTTCATACCATATGCAAGGAGACTGCAACCCCCCCCCCCCCGAAATTGACCACCTTGCCAACTAATTCTATTGGTTGGGGAACCCCCTCAAAGCGGAATTAGGGCAGCCCCCTCAACCCCTCCCATCGAAATAAAATTCTGGGTACGGCTTTGCTCCATACTGATAGAGTGAAGTCCTATTCTTAAGGTTTTCACTAATTTTTAAGTTGTTCTAAATCAGGAGTTTGTTGTTCACAACATTGAACACTGTCTTTTATACAGGATTCATTAATTTATGCTTCAATATTGAAAGAGCTCTCTATGTTACTACCTTTCAACACGTGTAATTAATTTTTTATATATTAATTTAAACGTATATTCATGCTGATATAAATAGCTTGCAAAATAACAACTTTATAATATACATTTTATTGTAAAATAATTTTAAGTCTCTTTAATGAACAGGGTGGTCCAAAAGTAAGTTGATTTATGTGTGATATGCTTGAAATGTCTCACAACGTATATTCTTCGGATTTGTGAATCTTTTATTTGTCTCTTTCAAAAACCACCTTTTCTATGACTCTAATGAATACATACATATACGTATATAGGTTTCGGGTTACTCATTG
The DNA here is from genome assembly GCA_023313115.1 of Rhysida immarginata. Lineage (NCBI taxonomy): Eukaryota > Metazoa > Arthropoda > Chilopoda > Scolopendromorpha > Scolopendridae > Rhysida > Rhysida immarginata. The sequence continues at coordinate 99,769 of JAHWFO010050194.1, forward strand.
CCGCCATATCATCTGATCAAACGCAATTACAATGATCAGTACTGCAGACCTACTTTTAGCCCAATATGCAGAGAGGAATGTTTTATTTAGCTTTAATTTTTTTGGTTTTCATGTCCGTTCTTGTAGTCCAAACAAATGTTTTAAAATCTAGCCTGTATAAAACCTTTACTATTATTTAAAAAATAACTTCTCTTAAATTTTTTAAAATAAATATATATTATCAAAAATGGAAATTGTAGTTTTCTAATGTAATGAAATCGATATAATACATAATATCAGATCGTTGCATATCAAATGACAGATTGCAGAGCTCATCTTTAATGGCCCTCTAGAAAGGACACCTTCACACGTGCTATTCGAAATAACCCCCATTGCAATTCAAACATTGTTGTCAACGATTTGGTAGCTTCTCGAGTCCTCTCCGATAGAATCCATGGTCACGGAACTCAATAAACTCCCGGAATGCGTTTTCGACGTCTACTTGGGTTAGGAATGTTTTCCTCTGGAGAAAATTGTCCAGGCTCTAGAAAAGATGGTAGTCGGTAGCGAAAAGGTCCAGATGGTACGGGAGAGTGTGGGGTCCAGAACGACACATTTGCGATGCACAAGTGAAGCTTGTAGCTGACACAGTTTTGTGTGCATACGATGCAGTTCACGATAGTAAGTCGCAGCGGTGGCCGTCTCCCCCTGCTGCAGGAAGCTGTAATGCACTAAACCACTGATGTTCCACCAAACTGCAACCATGAGCTTCCTGGGGTGCAACGGGGGTTTAGGGAATTGTCGCGGGGTTCATCAGCTTCCAGCCACTGTGCTGACCGTTTCCAATTGTTGTATAGGAGCCATTTCTCGTCGCAGGTGACCATGCGATCAAGAATCCCCGCTTCTTCATGGCGCAAAAGCAATTCCGTACACACCGCCAACCGACGCTCTTTTTGGTTTTCCGTAAGTTCATGTGGAATCCATTTGTCCTGCTTTTTCACCTTGCCGATGGTCCTAACGGGTCTACTGACAGTCGACGCTGATACAGCATGTTCCCCTGCAAGGTCCCGAACAGTTTTTAACGGGTTCTCTTCCACAGATCGCATCAGATCAGCGTCATTGAACACGTTGGGCAGTCTGCCGCGTGGCTCATTTGCGAGGTTCGTCACTACCGCCCGGAAATTTCGGAACCAACGTTGGACACTAGGTTCGAGATGTTTCTAGAGGCGTTGGATGTAGTGTGATTCAACTTGAACTCGTAATGCATTATCACACGTAATTCGTAAGAAGTCATGACTATCTTCGCTTGGGTTCAAACGTTATTTAATATCATCGCAGACATGCAAATTTCAGGCAGCTGGTCGCTGATGGGTTTATCTCTGGAAATGTACCACTTTATTATGGGTACTTGCTATAAACGTGGTAACCGTGCTGAAGCGCGGAGCCCACCTCAAAATCCGACATTTGATATGCAACGACCTGATAAAAATAACAAGAAATTAATTCCCCGAGTAGGGTATAGGAAAGTAGCGGGAGCCCTGAGGTCATCAATTTTATCCCTTTATCTGGGCCCTTTTAGCCCCCACCTCCCAAGTTTTTTTAATCAAAATATTTATTTTCTCGAATACAGTATTTGAAAACGTAAAAAACTCTGTCTTCTTTTCTTTTCTCATCATTTTTCATCATACATGCCATATGCTGCCATAGTTCTAAAGACAAAGAACTGCCACCCCCACAACTCCGACTCCGCCGGAAGAATTTAGTCTAAACTTCATAGTACCGGGCTTTGCAAAAGTTCTGGTACACTCGTGACGACCCTCAAAGAAATGGACACGATGATGTTCACGATGCAGTTAGACATGTTTTTTTGTGCCATCATGTAGAATAACATTGTAATTAGTCATTTAATCAATGTAGCCACCATCTGCATCAAGAACCCGCTCCAGACGAGGCCGAAAAGCCTTGCAAACTTTGCAAATGTAGTCCTTCCTCATTCTGGTCCACACACGGTTGACAGATGTTTTCAGCTCGTCGACGTTGCTGCGAGGGACCTTGCAGGCCTTCCACTCGACATGCGCCCACACGCTGTAGTCAAGTGGATTGATGTCTGGCGACTGCGGAGGCCAAAAGCTCTTCGACCAGAAGGTTATGTTGGACCCCAACCAGTTTTGCACAGTGTTGGCCGTGTGGGCAGGGGCACCGTCCTGTTGAAAGATGTAGTCCGCATTTCTTCACCCAGGGAAGGACTTTTGTGGCCAGGATGTCCTTGTAATCAGCCGCCGTTAGCCGGTATCCACTTGGGAACCACACGGGTGGCATTTTCTCGCCATTCGACGCCACGATTCCGAGCATCATCACAGAGGCCGAGTGCTTAGTTGTAGACACGTAGCGGACCTTGGAGATGTCCTGGCCGAAGCTTACCACGCAGTCGTTTTGCTTGTTGACGACAGGATCGACCGAGAAGGTGTTTTCGTCAGAGAAAATGACAATTCGCTCGCCATGACTCTTCAAGTCGTTGAGAAGACGGCGACAGCGCTCCCGACGTTGTTCCCGTATCCGATCCGTCAGCAGAGGCCTCACGCTCTTTCCACCTTCTTCTTTGACCGCTCTGGATACTGTGGACACCGAAATTTTCTTTTTCTTTGCGAGCGCAGTCATTTTGAGCGTCGGGTCTTGTTCGAAGGCTTTTCTCACAGCCAAACGGTTGACGACTTGAGGTCTACCTGAACGAGGTTGATCTTTAAGGTCTCTCCCATTCTTGAGCCTGTCTGCAACTCTGTGGATGGTCATCCGGCTGAGTTTGAGGAGCTTGGCAATCTCGGACTTCGTGTGGCCCGCGCGCAGGGGAGCAGCGATCTCTACTCGTTTCGTTTCCATCGCTTTTGTCGTGGACATTAGGATCACTCAGAGGTTAACACGTAATTTCCAATATATTATTTGATCCTTTTGTGGAAATGGAATTATCCAAATCATGAGCAGTCCATTTTTTGGGGGATGTAAAGAGTGTAACAGAACTTTTGCAAAGCCCGGTAATGTAGATCTTGACTAGAGTATTCTGCATACTGAATACAAGTATCACTCTTTTACTTACCTAAATAGCACATATAGTAGATTTTTTGTCCCCTCTGACTCCCACCCCCGTAATTCCGATCCCAGTGCACCAATCAAACGAAACTGAATAGTGAAAGTGGACATGCCCACACTAAGCTACATTCTAAATTTCAAACTTCTACCTCAATAAATGGAGAAATTAGGAATGGGACAGACGGATATTGTAAAATCAATAAGTAACTCCATTCATCCGCTACTTAATAATTCATGAAACTTTTATTGCTGTCTAATGATGAATTTGAAGAGATCGAAATAAAGCGTGGAATTTTCCAAGAGGATTCATTATCACATTTTATTCTTCGTTTAGTCTTTGTTTAAAGGGGCTCAAAGATACAGAGCGACGCCGCTGTCGTTTAAAACTACTTGTACAGAGGATTGACTGTGTAACAATTGACAAATGATTTTAAGACTGCCAAATTAAGTGATAAATTAATTGACAAAAGTTTTAGAAAATGTTGGAACGACATATCCGACAGCAAGCTCCTGTTACAAGAAATCTGATTTTTAAAAATGTCTGGTGAATGCATGGTTCAACATGACTTTAAAATGCTTCAAAAATTTACTGACTATTCCAACATGTATGCACTATTTTTCAAACCAAAGGGAGTCAAGTAAATAATGAATAGATGTGTGCCAGGGTGTGTAACTTGGATTATGAAAATTAGGTTTTCGTAGAAATTTAGAAAGTATGCCTCGCGGTCTCTGAGCACGACTATCCTAATCTTTAAAATGGAGAGACGGCTTTAAAAAGTTACGGGCGTACTTTAAGAAAGCATATGGACTGTTTGGTTACCTCAAAAAGCACAGGGACTGTTTGGTTCTTTAAAACTTAGTTTATTGTAATTCATTATTAAGACTGCTTTTGTTTTTTTATTTAATTTACGAGTCAAGCACTTTACAAAAGGCTTTATAATTGTTTATTATATTTTACATTTGTTGATTTTATCAGTTCTCCTCTGTCTTTGATTCTTTTTCCTTCCTTCCCTTTATTAGGTTACTCCTCCACCATCTGGCTGGAATTAGGAGTGCGCCACAATTTTCCAAAGATAAGTTGTGCCCTCTTTTAATTTAGATTGTATCGACGGGGCTGCTTTCCCAACCCAAGAACATGTTTTTTGTAACTTTGGAGCCTATTTAATTATTTATTGTGCGAGTATATACAGGGTGTTTCATAATTGATGTCCCGTCTTTAGGTTCAAATAACGACTCAAGGGGAACAGATTGGGGGAAAATGAATATTGATAAAATGTGGGTTTAGCAAAAAACCCGGTGAAAAAATCTCATGCCCTGCCCCCTTTTTCGAGTGGGTAAAGTGAAAGGTATGGCTAGCTAATGTAGACAAAAACAAAAAAATTCATTAGAAACTTATTAGAACTTTATTATTTATTAGAAAACAGTACATTTGAAAATGAATGAGAATGAATGAGTCGTTACCCTGAAAAGCTAATGGTCTTTATGCAAATGTAGGCCTTACTGTTTTCTAATAAGTATGGTTTTTGTCCACATCGGCTAACCATACCTTTCACTTTACCCAGTCGAAAAAGGGGGCAGGGCAGATTTTTTCACCGGGTTTTTTGCTAAACCCACATTTTACATGATGCTCTACAACTTTCTAAATAACACATGGGGTCTAACCCCTACCCCTACAAAATTAAAATTTTCAAAATTTACCCCTTCACCCCCAGGGACGCGAAATATTTTTATTCTGAATTAGGGGACATTAAAACCAAATAATCAATATTCATTTTCCCCTAATCTGTTCCCCTTGAGTCGTTATTTGGACCTAAAGACGGGACATCAATTATGAAACACCCTGTAGATCGGGGCTGTCCAAGATTTCTGTCCGCGGGCAGCGCCCGTGCACGCGAATAATTCCCCCCCCCCCCCTATTGCACATTACGTTGATCAGTTCCTTAAAGTCGAGTTGCTAATTATCAATTCGATACTGTAAAAAATACTTTAAAAAAAAAAAACCAAAAAAAAAAACCGAGGCAGTTTACTATTTTATTTCCTTCTTTTGAATGTGACAATTTTCTCGATGTCAGGTAGAATTGTATTTTCTATTTCCCGATAGGACACGATTGCATATTAAGCATTTAGAATCCGATCAGTATTAAATGAAAAAAAAACAACAGATTCTCCCACTCCGGTTTAAATGCTGGCTCAGTGATTTTATGCTTTTTCGGAATGTGCGCCATGTTATGCGAGACGAAAAACAAGCAAGTATCAGTAACAAAAGAAATAATGCCTCATTTAACGGAATCGCCCCCTAAAGTCTGGCAACACTGCATAGGAAAAACTGTATCTACTCCCCTCCTGAGTTTTTGACTATCTCCTTTGGCTTTCCCCGTGAGCTCTGCCCGCGAGCTTTTTATGTTGGACAGATTTGGACAGCCCTACTGTAGATGAATAAATTTTATGCACCTTGCTCTTTCGGGAAAAAAATAGCGCACTCTTAATACCACCCAGATGGCGGAGGGGTGACCTAATAAAGGAAAGAAAAAGAATCAAAGACAGAGGAGAGTTGACGAAGTCAAACAATGTAAAATATATTAAACAACCATAAAGTCTTTTGTAAAGTGTGTGACTCTTAAATTAAATAAAAAAAACAAAAACAGTCTTAATGAAGAATTACAATAAATTAAATTGAGTAACTAAACAGTCCTTGTTCTTTATTTCCTGTACTAGTGTCGAGCCATTGGCGGTTGAGGCTGTCGAGCGTAAGGAGATCGATCGTCTTTCACAAAACTACGAAGAGAAAAACATCAACAAATTGGCTGGCAAACGACGAATCAAACCACCGGAAACTGGGACCCGACGATGGTAACGGTCCGGAGGTAAACTACGTCGAGACGTAACCGCTGAACAGGCAGTACCAAGAGGAGGGAGAGAAAAACAAAAACAAAAGATATAATCAAAACATAGATAACGCAAGACACAAACATACAAAGGAGGGGTAACGTCCTCTGATGGTAAAGTTGACGCTCGTTCATGGTTTATTTTAGGTGAATACGCATGCTGAACGTCGGTGAGAAAACCAGCGGTCGAACGCAGCAGGCCTAGCCCTTGATGACTTGGTAAAGAAGGTAAGTTGTCGACGACTAGCACGTGCGGACAGGAAGAGTTAATACTTCGACAGAAAGAAAGACTGAGTGAAAAAAACAAAACAACGGTTCAGGCAATACATTTGTTTTCTGCAGTGAAGCCGGCATACTTTTCTATTAGTGGCGAACTAGGATTGAAGTGGTTGCAAAACAATCAAAATCATGGTAGAAAAATTCAAAATTTCACTTATCTGTTAGTAGTAGCCTTTTCTGAAGTTCGAAATCGTTTCGGCGTCTAGTTAAGTCTTCCATTTTCGCAATCACTCGTACTCGACTTTCAAAATCTAACAACTACAACTAGAACTTTTTCTAAACCATTGGTAACTTGCTGCGTATTCTCATTCTCGGACTAGCATTGGAAATAAAACTCAATTGAGGGGTTCAATTAGAGGTGCTGCATGGTGAAGGCTCTTTTTTAAGGCTTAGTAGGAATATTCTAATCTTCTGGAAAATATATTAGCCTCCGATTCTTTCTTGACAGCGAAGACTCTTCGTCCGTTATCGCCATACGATTTCTTCAACGCTTTTTTTTTTTTTCAGAGGACTCAATTCAACCTCCGTTCTCCATGGCAACCCACAGCTCATGGAACGAGATAAAACCTAATCGCCGGGAGGTAAACGAACGCACCATGTCAAAAAAAACTGAGCTCTCCAAATCAGAAAAAAATTAACAATCCTCGGAACTCCGGTGCGCAAAGCAAACAATTTCAAAACTAGCGCGAGGTAACAACAGGCTTCACTAACTAGAGGGAAGAAAAAATTAGTTAAGGCATCGTTATCCAACGACATAAGGGTTTTAGCATCAAAATATTACGAGCAGTAGCGAGAGGATTCGCTATACTTAAAATAGAGTTCTTTATTCTGACGTCCAACAGTCAAATTCTGACGTCGCAAATTGCTCCACAAAATCAAAACTCCATAGACATGAAAGGAAGTCAGTTGGGGAAACCACAAAAACACATGTTTGGCCCACCCTAGAGGTTTCGCTATATTTTTCGCACCGTTCTCTGTATAGGGCCTGCGTGTGTACAAAATTTCAACCTCTAGGTCAATCCTTTCTAAAGTTATGACGTGTGACATACACAAATACATACATCTGTACCATCGTTAATAGCGTTTTCATCATATTACATATGATGCTAAAACCTTAAAAACCTCATTTAACAATGGTTGGCAAAAGATATTGACAAAGTTAAGACAAAATAATAATTATCCTAATAATAATTAAAAAAGGACACGGAATTTTCAGGTAAAAGTTTTTTAAAAATTAATCCATTCTGGAAACAAAATACTCAAAACCAAAACGGAAATCTTTTCAAGGGAACCCTGAATTCTCGAATGTCGTAGTACTTGTCTGTTCCACCTCAATAGTAAATCAAAAGCTTAAGGGCATGCAGAAGGGAGGGCCAGGCCAAAAACAGAAGTCCTGATCCGAAGAAACTGACTTGGATTCCACGCTGAGAAACGGCATTCCTATAGAGATCATTAGCTGGGAAGCGAAGACAATGTTGTCTCGACCGCTTTAGTTTTAAAAGGGGGAACACATTAACCCTTTTTGGCTTACCCGAGCTAATGTCTCAAGAGCGGTAAAGAGAATTAAATAATCGGCAAAAACTCAAATAGGGTACGATGCCGTTTCTCTTTTACTCAAGCTGAAGGAATGGGGACGCCGTCCGCGTAGAACGCAACACATGCCATAAGTTTAAAATTCGAACATTTTGGTGCACCTTATAACTTAGCCGCATTGTCGTCAATAGCAGAGAGCTCGACACCATTATAGAAAGGAATTTAGTTCTGTTTAATTCTGTCACGAATTTGAACCTATACTGACAGACTGGTCTAACTATAGACGACTGATCGACGCTGACGAATGATATTTGTATTGTTAAAGTTTTGTACAATGGTGTAGTGAGATCTATACTAGGACGTGTTTATTCTGTGTGGCCAGATTATTATGACCATCCTGATGTCTGTAGGCAAATTAGCTATGATTTCGCGCTGAAGTTGCTAAAGAGCCGGACTAGTGTAACTAGGCAAGCAGGTTGTTTACCACGACATTGGAAGTGATTTGTTTCAGACAATTATAGGTAAACGACGCGAATTAACAGCCATGGAGTTAATATCAGCAAAACGGCTGCATTTGTTAAATGTTCAAGAGCAACTGCTGTTAAATTGTTACAGACTGGACTGTTTGCCGGAAAACTGATCTGAACGTACCAGTTGTAGCCATCAATGTTCTGGCAGAAAGGAGAGTGGCAAGACTGGTAAAAGACAACAGAAGGGCAACAGCGCATCAAATTACCGCAGATTATTATCAGGGATCCTCTCAAATGATCTCTAAACGCAACGCACTGTTCGCCATACACAGCATAGTATGGGAGCCGAAGGCCAGTTCGAACAAGATAAAACGTCTTCAATTCGCACAGAAACACAAGGATTAGACAGAGAAGCATCGAAAGAAAGTCATGTGGTCTGATGAACCACGTTTTCATGCAGATAACAGAATGAGAATTTGACGGAAACTGCATGAAAGGATGGACCCCACATGCAAGAGTACAATCGTTCAAGCTCGTGGGGCAGGCTCGGTTTGGGACATTTTCTCCTGGCATAATATGGGTCCTTTATTTGAGTAGAAAAACGTCTGAAGATCAGAACATATCTAAGTATCTTTACTGATCAAGTTCATGCAATCATGTTGATGGTGTATCGTAATGGAGATGGCTTCATCCAACGTGACAATGCGGTATGCCACGCTACTCGTATTTTGTAGGAATAATTTCAAGAAGAAACAATTCCTGTGCGTTGTTTGCTGCAAAAAATTTCTTTTGCTACTGAATGTATGCTTTAACAATTGAATCGACAATTGAAAATGATAGGTGAGATTGTTGCGATCGCCACGAACGACGACGAACCTGGCTTAGGTGCCCCCCATAATGACCAAATCTCAATCCAATTGAGCATTTGTGGGAGAAAGTTGAAAGAGCCATCAGACAGGTGGTCCTAAAACAACAAATTTCACACAACAGGACAGTTTTATTCATCAAGAAAATCCTGTTATGACAGCCTATAACAAGCAGGGAAAGACATCATCTACGAAGAACAACATTGCCCAAAAGTCGAAGCTCACTGATAGAGACTGGAGGGGTTTGCATCGGATTGTGGCCAGAAAGCACAAGACAACAGTATTCATGGTGTCAGATTCATCGCATCACCATTCAACATCTCGTGGAGTAAATGCGAATCGCCGCAGTATTGAAGGCAGAAGGTTCCCCAACGAAGTACTGATGGGGTGGTCATAATAATCTCACCACTCAGTGTATATTCATCCTAAAGTGTCGATATCTGATATGGAAATATTGTTGTTCGGTGCGATAATGAAATATTCACCAACAACTAGACCAGTTAGTGACAATATGGAGATGGATACGAATATTGCAATTATGACAGTTACCATTATCAATGTAGATGCTACATTAAATTTATACGCTCTTAGCTTTATGAAGAAACATTTTAATTTAGATTTCATATTCATCAAATCACCTATTACATGGGTGGCAGTACTATAAATTTGATGTTTGCGCGAAACATTGGTTCCTGTCTATTGCCATTTCTAACATATTCCCAACACAGCCCCGTAATTCTTTTTGATTCCGTATCATTATCTCGTGGTAGGCCTGTGCGAATTTACCATTCCGCCATACCAATTTATTTAAATCTTTACTACAGAGATGATATGAAATATATTTAAAGCTTATTTCACAGATAGCACCACTACATTTTGCTGTCTTACCTAGCAAATTCGGGTAATGAAGAGCAATGAGTCCTAGTGCAGTGGAATAAACTCTTTTCCAGTACAATTAATATATTTTATTATTCACAATTTTCATAATTTATTATTTTGAAACAATGAAGAATCAATTAAATGTTTTGATGCTTTTGGAAGTCTTCATCTTATGTATAATTTATGCGCTTGTAGAATTTCTATTGCTTTGAAGTGCATAATTTATTTCTACAGATTCGGTCTGTCACGTGGACAGGAAAAAACTGCAAACGATAAATTAAATGGGGGCATAAATTTATTTAGTAGTGAATGATCAGATTAAGTTACAATTTAATATCAATATCATGTGTAAATCTAATGTTAATAATTGGCTTTATGTTCATTAAAGATAGGATAACAAAGTTTCTTCTTCTACCGACGAACTTCGATGACGATAAAGTTGTGAATTCACAAAGACAATGCGGATAATTGATGGAGCTACCTTCACGGCTCTATACATATTTACCTGCTAGAACAAGACCCAAATTTTTCTACCTCGGAGAATACAAATGTAGGTAACCTACAGCTGCGTAATGAGGATCGTGAGGCAGTTTTGCCAAAATCTGGGAGGACCCAGAAACAGTATATAACATTGATTATATGCAGCGGTTTATTCTTCTAAGAATGTTCACTCACACATACATGTACAATTGCTCAATTGATGCGGCTAGACCATCGCATATACATGGTGAGTCAAAAGTCGTTGGACACCTTCATAATGCGAAACCCGAAGGGAAAAAAGTGAAAAGTTATGATGGCAACAGACATTGGGTGATATTGAGCAATTTATGGGGTGTATGTCGATCGTGGCCCAATATCAGTTGTCATCATAACTTTTCACTTTTTCATTTCAGATTTCGCATTATGAAGGTGTCCAACGACTTTTGACTCACCCTGTATAATGATGAACGGTTTTTCCCGTTGTGACACAAAGTTGAGCTTGCACTCATAGACGAAAAAATTTCACAAACAAATTCCACCGACGCCCTCGGAGTAATAGAAAATAGACGTGTTGAAAATGGAATGGGAAGATACCGATGAGTGGGTCGGGTATTTCTTGAAAATTTACTGTCGCAAATGTCATAACGCGTTTAAGCGTTTTGAGGTGGAAGGACGCTAGGGAGTACGATAACGAAAGATTTAAACTCGCATAAAGCGGATACTTTCTGTCGTCTGAATTTTCATGTGTAGCCTCTTCCTCTTCTCCGATAGCGGAATAGCGTCTCAATGGGCAAGAATCACCCAATTCACTCGTAGCGGGTAATGGTGCCTGTGCGCCGTGAAGCAACGAAAGCTCTGGCAAAAGCTTTCGACTCAATCCACCACTTGCCGTAACGGCAACCGGCCTTTTTGCGTTTGGCCGGTAATTTTCGCTGTCCTCTAAATGGTTCTCAATAGAGTGGACGTGTGAAAAACCTTCGTGAATCCGGGAGTGGTGGATTCCGTCTCGTTCTCCGAGGTTCGTCGAAATCTTCTTCCCTTGGCACTCACCACGACGACCGCGATGAGGCAAAGTTATTCCTTTACGATCGCCCTGCCTCCTTTCCTTTTCGGCTTTTTTATGCTTTCCTTCATCTGCGTTCTCCTTCCATCATGGTTCGTGCCACTCCCTCTCTCCTCCTCGTCACGTGTTCCATCAAGTTTTTATCATCAGTTTCCTTCATCTGACGGTGTCTTGCTTCTGACAAGGATCGCCTCCCCCAACGAACTCCGGGTTCCAGAAACATCTCAGTCCTGAAACCACGTGACACCTTCCTTTCTCTCTGTAGTTAACAATAATGTTCCCTCCCAAAAAAGCGTTATGGGTGATGCAATAATTTTAATTTTCCATCACACAAAACGCACTCATTTTGTGACTTTAGATACTCCGAAAAACTTGGTTTATGGTCCCACATTGGACTGTGAGTACAGACGCGAGTAACAAAACGCACCTTAACTGTAGACGCTGTGTTTGCTCGACATATCGAGAGGCTCGATACCCCTGCTTGTATTTCATTTCAGTTATTATAAGCCCTTATTCAGTATTAACAATGTACATGATTCTGTTGACTCGTCCATTGATAAAAAATAAAAGATTTATGTACTGTATAAAATATTTATTTGTTGAATCTCAAAACATTATTATGATTCAATGCTTCGGGATGCGAATTCGAAACTAACGGAAAAAGATCACTTAACAATTATAAAATCGGTTAATACCTGGATTTTCCAAAGCATTATTGCTATGGTGCATGCTATGGTGCAGATAGCTTGAAGTGATGTTCCCTGTTAAAGAGAACGGCCCATCATCGCAAATTCCATTGTAACAAAATGTTCTGTGAAGCATTGACAGGAGGATGTTCAGCCGTCGAAGGTTTCCAATATCTCTTTTAACTTCTCCGAAGCCACAGAAGTCTGAGATATAGACGACTGGGGACTTAACGGGATGGATGAAAATAGGATCACCTTAATTTGATTCCGGCTCATCTTTCTCTTTTTGCATAGTATGCCAATGAAGAGCGTAAGATGTGCCTCGTCGCCTTATCTATGTGGTTATAAACTAGATGAGCGTCTGTACCATAGAAACTGGCAATTTAGTGATGGTAAATTAGTTAGATATATTCTGTTGGAAGTAAGCCAAATTGAATTTAACGTTACTAGTGACCTTGTGCAATCTGAGGTGCAACTGCAATCAAAAACCCTTCGGAAAACTTCTTGTAGTAGTTGACAAAAATATCCCGTCCATTGCTATCATTGTGACAGTAAAAATAGCTCGCGGCTTATTGGTGTCACGTAGATAAACCCGATATTCATTTAGCGTAATTAGCCTATGTCATCTGTCATATGCAAGGTACCGTTCGTAAGTTTTTCACTACGAGTTTTACCCTGAGGTGGAACCTGTTTCTTCCTCCGAATTACATTTCAGATGATACATTTATTGAAGACGAGACCTTGCTCCTTGCACTGTCCAATTATTAGGAAACAAGATTAAACAGAATATAAAAACACGACTTTGATGAAACTTTCACTATCGTCTAGCTATAACCAGTCCATATCTTGAAAACTACTGAACCGATTTTGATGAAACTCGGACTGTTCCCTAAGTTCAAAGATACTTAATCCAATAAAGAAAGAATTGCAATTCGATTTCTAGTTTCTGAGAAATACGTGGACAAACATACATACGAGGCGCATCCAGAAAGTAAGTTTCCCGATGTTTTCCCCTTTAAAGTAAACGTAATTAGCCGTGTCAATTGCGCATGCGTGACAGATCTATGACGTATCAATCATTTGTCAGCCGGACAGGTCCCGCCTCGTGCCAGTAGCGTGGTAGCAATGGTCCGAAATGGAAGCTCTTATTTCTTCTCCCGCCGCCTACGAGGTTCGGTCGGTGATAAAGTTCTTGAATGCACAAAGCATTGCGCCAATTGAAATTCATCGTCAGCTCTGTCAGGTCTATGGGCCGAACATCATGAGTAAGCAGATGGTGCGTCGCTGGTGTAGGCAGTTTTCCGAAGGTCGTCAAAGTGTCCATGATGAAGAGCGCAGTGGGCGACCATCCCTCATCAATGATGATCTTGTTGAGCTTGTGCGGCAGCGCGTGATGGAGAACCGTTGCTCCCAGCGATTTTCACGTTTTCTTGCACCTCAAGAAATTCCTGTCCTCCGGTGAGCGTTTTGGCAACGACGAAAAGCTGAAGACGTCTGTCACACGCTGGTTCCATTCACAGGCGGCAGAGTTCTACGACAGGGGGATACAAAAGTTGAGCCCACGATACGACAAGTGTCTCAATTCTGGTGGTGGCTATGTTGAAAAATAGCTGAAACATTGCTGTACTTGTTGCCAATAAATATGTTCCTGTAAGTGTGAGTTCTTTTTTTTTAAATAGGGAAACTTACTTTCTGGATGCGCCTTGTAATACCTACATAGACATAAGAAATTTGGCACACCTGTATAGAAGCCCGCACACGAATATTGTGCAATTCCAACAATATTACTTACATAGGCATCGAATTGATAATCTCTTTTTTTGAAGTCGCTTAAAAACTGAAACATGTGTCGAAAAGGGTGCATACATACCCTTCCCAAAGCGAGTTCAATTTTGCCACCATTTCAGGCTTAAGCTTGTCGGCTAACGGATATAGTTATGAGGAATCGTGCAAGAAGGTCAAAATTGTTCATTGTTAACTGCTTCAACCCTCTGTACGAGGGACGGTCTTAAAGTAATTACAATCGGCCGGAAGACTGAGAGATGGGGTGGCGCTACACGTTAATCCTTCTCTACATGTGCATTTCTCAGGGAAACACACTTTTCCCAACGATGGATGCCCTTTTTATAGAAGTCCTCCTTTTGGCTGTTAAGGAATTGCTTCACTTCGAAGAAGACCTCGTCGTCGTCTTGGAAATGTCGTTCACGAAGCGAGTTCTTCAGGCGAGGGAAGAGAAAGAAATCGTTTGGGGCCAGAACGCCTGGATGGGGCAGTATTTCCACCCCAGCTCCGCCGCAACGTGCATGATCTCATGTGCGGAATGTGTTGGCGCGTTGTCATGCAGAAGTCTGACCCCTGATCTGTTCCCAGGTGATACTGCAATCTGAGAGGACAATCGTTTATATTTGCTTCGCAATTTGGGGTTCGTCAAAGATGGAGGGGAGTACCTCCGAGGTTCGTTTTCCACATTTGTCTTGCTGCACTAGGAGCGTCGACGCCACATGACGATGGTCTCATACGATGCGGCATTGTCACCATAAACAGCCACTAACTCCTCATGGAGTTCTCCTTCAAATGCAGAATTTCCGGCGGGCTGCACCAAGTTGCTTTCGACGCTCTGGTGGCGTTTAGCGTTACTGCACCAAACGCCTTTTTGTATTCTCCAGCACTCGAGGGATGTCGCCTTTTAGTGGCACCAAACATTTTCAAAAGGGATCGTTCTTTCATCTTGATTGTAATAATTTAATGATCGTCCCTCCTATAAAAGGTGATCGTTAAATGTCCTGAATATCCACAAGTTATCTTGTTTATCAAGTTTATTGTATTTAAGTTATATCCTTCTAAGAAATAGTGAGGGAGTCTTAAATCAAAAGAACCAATTTGGGTTCATTCTTTCTAATTTGTTTATTACGAATAAAGGTCGCTACATTGGAAATGAAGGACTGCACTGATCATTTCACGAAGTAATTGAAACATATTCATTATTTTTGGGTAAGAATTATTGTTTTTCTTGAATGGGCCAGAAAGGACCTCGCTCTGAGGTGTATCCGTAAATGAATGCTCACCTTTTGAAATACAAACAGAGCTACCAACAAACATCCGGTGAAATCACAACAACTCTACAAAATTTCTTGACAACTTCATTACTGAAAACATTCTTTCTTGGATTTAGCAATATGACTAGACGCACCAAGTGAAAACAAAGAAATGAATAATGACCAATTTTTATTATAAATGTTGATGACATGTATGACAATATCTCGTCATCTCATCTTTAAACAGCATCAATTTCATCTTACAAGAACAAATATCAATTTTCATAACAACCATTAATATATGTTTAACAGACAATTAGCTAGCTTTTATTAATTACGAAACATGCAGTCTCCTTATGACAGTTTTTTATATCCCTCTCATGTCCAATATTTAGATAAACAACATAAAATATGACCTAATCAATAACGCTCATTTCAAAGACTCAGCAGTGTAAACATTAATGACTTCCTTAACCAATTACACTATCCTTTGAGATACGCAGAAAACTAAATGACCTACTTTTAAAAGAAACAACCATAATTAAACTGAAAATGCTGTCAGTTTCAACTTATGAAAAAGCATTTCATTATATCGAAGAAGCACCCACACATATGCAATTATAGGCCCGATCCATAATGTTTGTTTTCATCCACAACATCATCTTGGCCATACATCATAATAATATTATTACACAAAATAAATATCCAAATCACATACATTGCTGCTCAAAACTATTCATATCCAAGCCAAGATCATTGTTTCACAATTAAATTAAAATGTTTATGATGAACCGTTATAACCATGTGATAGACCATAAAAATGATCACATTTGAATAAATTTTATGAAAGTAAATAATATACACAAAAATAAGAGGAAGAAATTATAAACAGAATTGTGCTGAGCAACTTAATTCTTTTACCCCTTTAAAAAATAAGGTTAGACCATAGTAAAACAAGAATTGAATACGAAATGAAGTTTTAAAGTATCTTACATAATACGCCAACATTATTTAGGTAAAAAATATCGTCTTATATCCTTAAGCATCTGCAAGATGGGCAATACTGAAGAGGAAATTCGTGAAATGATCATCAAGTTTCACGAAAAGGCTGCAGGTTAATAAGCAGCTGACCAATACAAAGTATTTGTTCAAAAATACAAAATCTCATTACCAATCTTCCTCTATGTGGACACCGAGTGCAGAATCAGAAAGTGCAAAACGAATTCTTAAACGCGGAGTTCTTCAAAACAGAAAGATGTCGTCATTAAACCTGTTGTCGGAAGCATTTTCAAAATTTAAATATAAAACAAGTACTTTCTATGGCAAAAATGCGCTCCCTCAGTTTGTGACGTAAACAAATCATCTGTTGACGTCAGCGGACGAGCGGGTTCGTGCTCGAGTGAGACGGAGGTTACAACAGTACGAAGGAAGGAGGTCTCGAGAGAGGGGCATCTTGTAGACCCTCGAATGGGTTGGACACCGGAGAGTTGTACGAAACAACGTGGAGAAAGTTATGGAGCTAGCGATAGCTCTGAACCAGGCGAAAACACAGGAAAAATAAAGGCAAGTGAAAACTCAATAGAGAGTAGTACCGAGATATGTTTTAAAGTTTTCCCGCGGCCTTGTTGAACCTCGTGTGCGGGCATCTATATATATATAAATCGCAATATAAGTTTGTTTGTCCGGTTTTAAAATGTTATAAAATTTAAAGTAAGTTATAAAATTGAAAAAATTAAAACACAGCTAATTAACATATTGCACAAAGATGAAAAAAAAATCTAAAACTGGAGATAAGTCTCTTAAAAACGTAGAAATTAATAATCTTTATATCCATATACAGGAAATAGACTTGGTTTATGCATAGACTACTTATTACACATATGCGATAATCAATTGTTTTCAAGTGGAAACTGGAAAGTTTATTGTTTTTACGTCATCGAGTGTAGCATTCCCCCTGGCTTTCGCTGGGTGCGCTACAATCAAAACCATGAGTCACATAAAAAAGTATAATATCTTTTTGGAACTTTACATACAGAATTCTTTATTAAACATCAAAATGCAGGTCAAACCTCGGTATAACGAACTCAATGGGATTAAAAAATTTGTTCCTTATAGTGAGAGTGCGTACTGTCGCCCCTCTTGTTCATTATCTTTATGGACTGGATAGACAGGGGCATCCGAGGCGATGAGCGTATTTGTGTGGGCGACTGCCTGGTGGAGAGGTTGCTCTTTGCTGACGACCTTGTCCTGCTTGGGTCTTCTCGCACGAACCTTCAGCATGCACTAGACCGGTTTGCAGCCAAATGTGAAGAAGCTGGGATGAAGATCAGTGTGGCTAAAACCGAGGTTCTGGTCCTTTCAAGACAGCCTGCTCAGTGCGCTCTCCATGTTAGTGGAGCCTCATTGAGACAGGTGGAGAAATTCAAGTATCTCGGGATTGCATTCACGAGTGATGGACGGCAGGAGAAAGAATTGGATGCTCGGATCGGTGCAGCAAAGCTGTGTCAGACGTGGTATCGAAACGCGAGCTGGGTAACAAAGCCAAGCTCTCCGACTTCAAATCTATCTTTGTCCCCATTCTCACCTATGGTCATGAGGCTTGGGTAATGACCGAAAGAGTGCGATCGCGGGTACAAGCGGCCGAAATGAGATTTCTGAGAGGTGTGGCAGGTGTTACCCTACTAGATAGAGTGTACAGCAGCACAATAAGGGAATCTTTAGGTGTTGAGCCGCTACTTCTCCGCATTGAGAGATCTCAGTTGCGCTGGTATGGCCACGTGATACGGATGCCGCAAACTAGTCTTCCTAGGCAGTTGTTATTTTTCAAGCCGGTGGGTAAGAGACCAAGGGGTCGGCCTAGAACCAGGTGGCTAGACTACCTGGAGAATCTGGGTTCGAGTCGCTTGGATATTACCAGGGAGGACATGCGCCTGATGGCGGAAGATCGCGATCGCTGGAGATCCTCCATAGGGCTGCTGCCCCCGCGACCCTAACGGATAAGCGGGTTTGAAAAGTAAGTAAGTATAGTGAGAGTTCATCTTATCCGATATAACATATTGATTCTTAACAAAGAATTATTCTAAAAAATGACTTTTTATTTTAAATGTAAATGTGTTACATTTCAGTCTAAAAATCACTGAATTTTTGAGATAAATCACAACAAGAATATCACATTACAGTGTCCGCGCAGTCCGCTCGCCAAATCGCCTGTGACGACAGTTCAACCAATCTGGCGAATAAACAATAACATTTGGCGAACATACGTGGCTAATTCTATTTATATGGAAAATTTTATTTTCAACCTCGAAAAAGCGATTATCATGTGATTAATTATTTTTAAATTTTAAATGCTTCATAATTTTTTTAATTTTAAATTTGGCTAAAAACATGAGATTCTGGCTTAAAGAAAACCTCTATTAGCTAAACCATTGGCGCAAGTACTGCGCGGCCACTGACATTACATAGTTTACTTTACTTCAAAAACCAAGCCACTACAGTATTTACTGCCTACATTATCCTGCAGGATTAAAATTAAATCTTTTGCTGGTCTTTATGTGATCAGAGCAGAAGAGATGAAAATTTTTTATCAAATGCCACCATTGCACAGTTTATTTGATCTGGTGTACATTCCAAGTACTTTCTAATAGTGTGGACCGATTTAGTGACCTCAGACATTTGTTACTGGTGATGAGCTCATTTCTATGTCACATGTGAACTCCTCTTCAGAGTGACTTCTTCTCCTTGAGTATTTTTTAGTACATTCGCATATTTCATTATTATTGAATGAAGCTCTGCATTCAACATCACTGTCAACGGCAACGTAGTTGTCAAACTGCACTTCATCTATTCTCAATCCTTGTTGATCGTAAGATAATAAAAATGAACAATTACCCTTGTAACTTTTCTACAAATCTCTTGGAAGATTTAACACTACATTAATGCATTTTTCGGAGTGAATTTGAGCAAAAAAAAAAAGTTTTATGTCATTACTTTAATTATTTGGAAAACTTTTCATACAGTATTTCACAGTATCTCAAGTGGTAGATGCCGCAATTTTTTAACCGGATGTGTCTTATAATGAGAGACTGAATAACTTCCGGATCAAAAACTTGTTCTCTATACTGAGATGTTCTTTATATAGAAGTTCGTTATAACCAGAGAATTTTTGGCTTAGTTCTATGGGAAACCAACCAAAAATTTTAAGACTGTTCATTATAACGAGGAATTCGCTAAACCCGAGTTCGTTATATCGAGGTTCGACCTGTACATGTAAGAGCGGATGTTCTGAAACCGC
>JAHWFO010050194.1:157948-190442 GCA_023313115.1 Rhysida immarginata
CAATAGTTTATGAAGAAAGAATTGACCCTTACACAGAACGCTTCAAAAATTAACGCTTAGTTCATTAAATAGGAAAGCTTACAAATTAAAGGATTCGTATATGTTCTAATCTATAGAGAATTGCTACTTTCTCTGTTTAACTTTTCAGGTAGCTTTATTCTGTTTTAACTATACATTTCCCTTAGAAGTACGCCTTGCTTAGCAACCAGAGGCTTCTTTGGCAACCTCATCTAATTCTTAACAACGAAAGGCTTTTTTGCAAATCAAATGCTTTCCTTTTCGTTCCTGAATGCTTTAAAATCCTATCGGTCCTGGGCATTTCGGTTGCCTGTCTTGTCTGGTTGTTGTTTACTGTAAGTTAACCTGTATCTTTTTTAACAGTGATCGGTGATTTTGCTGCGTTTTCACTATGGAAGACAATATACTTTTTTAATCGTAATGGTAGTGTGGGTCCATGTTGCGTATAACAATAAAATAACGGTAGCCAGTTCTTAAATACAACAATTTAAGAACTGGCTACCATTATTTTTATTAATATACTTATTGACTGATCTGGTATTATGTCCGCAAAGATAACAGAGAGCCTCCTACGAATTAAATGCCCTGCATTTGCTCTTATTACGAGATTTACCAAAAGAATCCAGTATAATCTTAATTACAATAGTTACGTAAATATTTGTACGTTATTATGCAAAACAGTATGCCGGGTGATCCAAAAGAACGGAATATTTTAAAATACGAGGTGTGTACAAAAAATATCGGACCTATAGCCGGGCAAACTAAAAGTTATTCACATGTAGGATATAAACATTAATCCTCTTCAAAGTAATCTCTTAGGGACTACAACCACTTTTCCCACCGCTTCCGCCATTGTTGGAAGCATCTTTGGAAGGCCTATTTGGGAAAGGCGCGCAACTCTGCCGTCGTTTTCTGCATTATGTTTTCACGTGACTGATATCCGCTTCTTTTCAGCGGCGTTTTGAGCTTGGGGAACAGCCAAAAGTACTATGGAGCCATGTCAGGGGAGTAAGGAGGCTGACAGACCAAAACAGAGCTGTGTTTGGCCTGGAACTTCTGAATCAGATGCGATGAATGGGCGGGTGAGTTGTCGTGACGGAGCGAACAAGTTTCTGTTGCCCAAAGGTCGGGTCGTTTCCGTCGTACAGTATCACGAAGGCGACGAAGGTCCATCAGATAGTACTCTTTGTCGATGGTTTGGCTTTTCGAGAAGATCGAAAACCCGACAGGCGTGTACTACACTCACTCACTCTCACGATGCCAGGCAGCAACTCACGAGCTCTGCGTACGTGACCACCTTCACGCTTGCGGATGAAGTCGTCTACATCTCGTCGCCAGAGGAGAAAACCCGTGGTTCATTCGTTTAGCCAGGAAAAATAAAGGTACGATACTTTTTGTACACAACTCGTACAATAAATTGCAGCTACTATGACATGAAAAATAGCCACAGGTCTTTTATATTGTCAAAGGCCTTGCTTTCTCAGCCTTTTAGCTTTTTATGATCCATGATCAATTTCATTTCCGATGCGATTCGTACAGATATACATGGAAAGAAGTGTGAACTTTAATTCATAATGAAGAAAATTTAATACCAGAATAGTTACATTTCTGACCAGATGGAGCCATAGCCGGTGTGCTACATTTTCAAATTTTCTGTTACTTTTGACTTTTGAAAGGAAATAATCCGCATGTTGACTGGTCGAGAAAATCGTCACTCGCTCCGTCGAAACCATGGAGTGGAAGCAGCGAGTGATTTGCAAGTGATTTGTTGCTTCTTGTGCACAAAAAAGTTCTCGAACAAATCTAACTTGAAGAGACATTGTGCTTTATCTACTGAAAAAGAATTATAAATGTCACTTGTGTTCATATTCCCCCAAGTCAGCTTCGTTTTCATCATGATGCACTTCACGACGGATTTTATTGTGACATTATTTACATGCATTTCCTTGAAAAATACTTCATAAACAGAGTTATTTAAAAAATAAATTGGTATGAAAAAAAGCAGAATTTAGGTTTTTGCAAATTATGTGATTTATTCTTAGCCCAAATATCTAAGTCGTAGGTGAATTTGCAACAGAGTGGGGTTGATCGGACGCGAACGTCAAAATTAGTCCTATTTTGGGATTTTTTTTGGATTTCTGCCTTCTTTAAAGTCGATTTTCAAAAACCAACGAATACTCTCTTTTTATATAAGTCTTTTATTTTATATCCTCGTGCGCAATTTTGAAGCCCTCTGCATTTCCGCATTGGAGTTAGGCGGCAAAAAGACAAAACGGGGGGCCAATCTGTGGGCCTCCCTGGCCCCCCTCATAAAGCGAAAATCGAAAATCCCAGAAATTAGTTTCTTAGAAATATACCCGCGAAGCTTCCCTTCGAGTTTCGTTACTTTATCTTTATTCCCCGCGAAGTTTCATCAAAATATCAAACATTTGTGAAACACCCCCGAAAATAGAGATTTTTCAGTTTTCGCACCCTTAACGTGCAATTCCTTTCTGTTCCCCTGGTGGGAAAGGGGGTCCGAATTTTGGAAAACGCCCGTCTTAGCACTCCCCTACAGTATCCGTCCTATGACCCCACCGAGTTTCTAGTCGGTGGCCCGAGTAGATTTTGCTGTGCGATGATGAGTCAGTCAGTCAGTCAGTGGAAGTCCTCTTTTATATACGAGGGTGGGCTGAAAAGTAATACCTCCATGGCTGTAACTTTTTTATTTTTCAACCGATTTCAAAATTCTTTTTGTATCTGATACTCACATTTCTCCTCTATGTAATGCACTATTCACTTTTCGACATAGTCCCCAACCCTTTCCACGCATTGTACCAACGCGTGACTATCGGGTGAACCCGTCGGAGGGGAATTTCGGGGTTGATGTCGACACCAACACCGAACGGCAGGTTTCACCTCGACGTCAGAGCACAACTCATGCCCCTTAAGGTGCTCTTTCCTCTTTGGGAAGTGGTGAAAGTCGCAAGATGCAAAGTCTTTCATTTTTGAACTGCAGTTTTTCATCTTTGAACTGTAGGCGCTGCAACCCTCTCTGATATGTGGCGATCGTGTGTGGACGGGCGTTATCGTGCTGCAGAAGAGGATCCAAAGCTACCATTCAATCCTCGTGTCGACGACAACGCCGGAATTCCTCTCCGACGGGTTCACCCGACTAGTCACGCGTTGGTACAATGCGTGGAAAGGGATGGGGACTACGTCAAAAAGTGAATAGTGCATTACATAGAGGAGAAATGTGAGTATCAGATACAAAAAGAATTTTGAAAATCGGTTAAAAAATAAAAAAGTTACAGCCATGGAGGCATTACTTTTCAGATTAATATTTTGTTCGAAGCCATTATTATTACAACAGTTTTATTAATTGTTATAAATTGTAATTGTAACTTTTCCAAGTTTGTAAAACTTGCGAGAAGATTACATGAAATAAACTGCAAAAGAGCCAATATAGAGCTATGCGAGCAGTGCAGAATGAGTAAATATGCTTGGGAAGGGTGGGGGAGGGGTGGAGGAATCGATACGCCTTACCGCATGTGATCTAGTATGTTTAAAAGAAATGTGGCGTTTTTTGAATTGCAGATTGCCGTCGTATCTCATATTAGCTGCTCGATACGAAGATAAAAGTGCCTAATTTTGGCTCTTTGACGGTAATTTCTCGACCAATCAACAAGCGGATCATTTCCTTTCTCCAGACACAAGTTAATTTTGGATCAGCTGGTAGTTAGAATCAAATAAATTCTTCAATAACACAAAACTAATTTCTTTGTCCGCTCACTCTCTCTCATT
The DNA here is from genome assembly GCA_023313115.1 of Rhysida immarginata. NCBI lineage: Eukaryota > Metazoa > Arthropoda > Chilopoda > Scolopendromorpha > Scolopendridae > Rhysida > Rhysida immarginata. The sequence goes on from JAHWFO010050194.1 coordinate 161,750, forward strand.
TTTCAGGCAACATTTTTTGGCAACATTTTTCAACGTCTTTTCGGCCTGCAGCCCTAGGAATGCTTTAGATAAAATATCTAAACTATCAAACAGTTCTTTTGTAACAGGTTTCGACCCCTGAGGGAGGAGCCCCTTCCCCCCCCCTCCCCCCCTCCTCCCCTTGGCTACGTTCCCGTTCTCTTTAATGGCATCTTTTAGCATCTGTCAGTTGGTGCACATTCTAATTGCTCTCATTACCGGAGGTTATTATGACCACCAATTAACTTAAAGTAACCAGAATAACTGCAAGTCACTAGAATGCTAGAAAGTGTCCATTAGAGTTCGGATTTTGCATATAATGTATATTTTTTTCCCGAAATAGTGATTCATTCAAATGATGTTTTCAAGCACTTTTAGCCCCTTTCTAGCGTAAGTTTTATTGTGCATATAAATACACATTTCTAGCTTTAGCGCATACTTTTGAATATTTTGATTGTTCCTGCATATTTTTGCATATTTTGGGTTGTGTTGCATATTAATGCATATTAAAAGATTTATTCAATCGCAAAAATCGCAAAAAAATTTGCTTTCATTCTATGCAAAATCCGTTCAAGCCAGGGATTTTGACGTCATAAATAGCGACACATATTTGCTGCCGAACCGTCCATGAATAGTTAGTTTCTTTCTCTGTCCGTACTATTGTCAATGTTTCTCTTTCCATGGTTCTTTCATGTGCAACAGGAAAGCTAAAAAAGGCTCCTTGTACTCGTGAAAGAAGAAAACTCATAGTTATACAATAGTATTTTGGCAAGGTAGTGTATACTGTTGTTGTTGAGTTCCATGAAGTCGAAATCGACTTCTGGTGACTGTGTGGACAGTGATAATGCTATCCATTCAAAGTTTTCTAGGGAAGAGTGATAATGCGGTGGTTTCCCATTGCCTTCAGCATGATGAAAGGATGACAATGAAAGGGACTAACACAAACATCCATGCCCTCGGCGGGATTCGAACCCGCGACTCGCTGGTTTCGAGAGCGGAAAGACCTGTGCCTTAATCACGACATTAATCTATGAAATATACCAATAAGAAATATACTATCCTCAATAATTTGTGGATGTTATTATATAAGGGTCGTTCAAATGAAAAAGAAAATTATTTATTTTATCCAAAGTGTATACAAGGAACTTAAAACTAATCTTCAAATGCGTTAAGACTTTTATCACACTGTGTAATAAGGCATGTAATTCATTTATGGAAGAAGTCTTTCGGTTGTGTGTGGAACCATTCCAAAACCTCTTCCTTCACTTCATCGCCCGACTGAAACCTGCGGCCTTTCAGATGTTTCTTGAGATCCCCAAACACGTGAAAATCACATGGGAATAAGTCAGGACTGTAAGGTGGATGCTGCATTGCTTCCCAGTTGAACTTTTTGATGAGGTCGACCGTTGCCTTCGAGGTGTGAGGACGCGCGTTGTCGTGGAGAAGACGGACTCCTTCTGTAAGAAGTCCAGGACGCTTGCATTTCATGGCCGCGCGCAGTGCCTTCAATGTTTCCCCATATCGTGCTGCATTAACTGTGGTGACTTTTTCAAGACAGTCCAGTAAAACCGAACCTTTGCGATCAAAAACACGGTTAACATCACCTTCCCCGTGCTGTTTGCGATTGCTTTTGATTTTTTCGTAGGTGGTGACCCATAATGTTTCCATTGACGACTTTGACTTTTGCTTTCGGGCTGGACGAAGCGATCACATGCAGAGCTTCGAAGCATAACCTATCGTTTTTTCTCACGTGATGCAACACTTGCAACCTATTGTTCAATTTGCACGTGGGGTTTCGCAATTGTTGAAAACAAAAACTTACGACCCTACACGTCGTCTTTTTTCCCACACAAATTTTCGTTTTCATTTGTATGACCCTTATACAAATATACCCCCTCTATTAACAACGATTCTCATTGCACCATTAAAGGTTATAGTGAAACTCTCTCTATCCTCTCCCTAACTGCGATTGGTCGAAGCCTAATCACAACGCGACATCCTGCTGCAAGCGCTATGAGCAATTAGTTCTTTTGTTTTCTTTATAAAGAAATGCAATTCATAATATTTTTTATAGTCCTTAAATGCATATTTAATAAAACATAATAATGACCAAGTTAAACTTTATTTCTATTAAAACAAAAATTCACCTTTTATACTTCTGAACTGCAATTAGAGCAGGTTCGCCACAAAAAAAAATGGCCGACGATGTTGTTGGTGCATCATCGGGGATAGAGGAGGAAATTTTTGGGAGTTCATTTAAGTGTCCAAAATTATTATTTTTAATCCTGCTCGTCAAAAAAACGTTGAAAGTTTATTTTTGTTGGTGTTTTTAACAATCTATGTTGTGGATTGTCCAGGAAACCATGTAACAATATAATCATACGCAGGGTGAAAAGGCCGACCAATCGCAATTAGGGAGAGGTTAGATGGAGTTTTATTATACATAAAACAGTTATGGTTAATCCTTTAATAAGTTGGCTCTGCAAAAAGATAGTGTCAGTTAATTATTATGCAAACTTTCATAGCTTCCTAAATATACAGATTGACCGGTATTCTAAAGATTGACCGATTGCCAAATAACCAAACATCCAAGAACTAAATGATGGTGTGGACTAGTTATTAAGTACCGAAAGGTGCTTTATGCTATCAGTGTGGGGAAACGTGACTGTCTATCTGTCCGTCCGTCCGTAACTCTAACTCCTCCGAGGCTATGAAAGATTTTCAAAATCTGTTTTCGTCAGTCGATGAATATGGTTCATGGCACGAATCAATCACATATATTATCTAAATCGGTCCAATGGCACGTGCACAACGGTACCTCTATTTTCCCACCTAGCAATTTTCAATGGGAAGATATATTAAGTAATATATCAAATAAATCGTAATGACGAAATAGAAGCAGATATAAATTACTATTTTCGCCAATTGATAAATATGGTTCGGGGAATGAACCATTTTGAAAATGGTTGAAATGGAAACAATGACACGTGCTCAAATGGTACCCTTATGACACCCTCAAAAAATTTCAATGATAAAATATGGCATGTAATATATCAAATAAATTGCGATGATGTATCATGAATGAATATAACGTATAATTAATAATAGTCGTAATTGGTTTCAAGGAACCTGGTTTAGCCGAACCATTATGGTTCATTGGAACTTTCATTGCTAAAATATGGCATGTAATATATCCAACGACCTATAATGATGTGTCATGAATGAATATAAAGTATCATTATTGATAATCCAAATTGGTTAAAAGGTACGTGGTTTAATGGTATCGTTATGGTCTATTAGAAACTTATAATGTTAACATAAGGCGGTTTAAAAATATGGTTCCACGGATGGTTTAGTTCAACCTTTCGGTATTTGGTTATGTCATTCCTTAATGGGTTATTTCTTAAGAAATTGCTATCATGATAACAACAATGTTTCTAGCTTTTCAAAACAGTTTTATTGTTCCTGTACTGACACAGGCACTACGTATTCATCCTCCATTACTCTACAATTTTTTTTTCAATGATTGTCGCACGCCGCTCCACACAATTTTACTTCAGTGACTGCCGCACAATTACTGCAGCTCAACCAACTGAAAACTTACAACTGATATTACAACACACAGTAGAGGTCAACGCACTACTTATTAATTTTATTTAAAGTCCTGCTCATTACTAGAATCAATCTCATTACTATGCCAGCACACTCTTTATACAGTATTATTTTTAACTTTTTAATAATAGAGAGGCAAGAAAATCACAGTGGAAAAAATATCCATGAAGGAAGATTCACTTCCATCTGGAACGTGTAACACCTTTGATTGTAAGTATTGACATAAAGATATACACTCAAAAGGCAAAAGTCAACTTGATCTCCGTAATTAGATGTAGCATCGACTCCAGAAGAGGCTGGAAGACCTCTGGCGAGATTTTAAGCCATGTCGCCTGGATTTTCCCGCACATCTTTATTCGTATTTGTAGGCGACGGATATTGGCTATGCAGGGACCTCTGCAGCACGTCTCCTTTCATTTCTCAACGTAAATTGCTGCTGCCTTCCCATAAGCTGCAATTTAGAGGCAGAAGCTAGTTTCTGCGTAACACAAACATTAATGTCAACTTAGAATGAGAAAACCTATAGAAGACCAACTAATCCAAACTATGCCAGATATAAGTCCCTCCCCCCCAAAAAACATACACGTATGGAACCATCACCAGCCTGCACCGTGCCTTGATGACAAGTGGGTCCATGGCGTCATGGGGTCTGCCCTTCCATCAGCTCGATATAACTGGAATCGCAATTCGTTGGAACACAACCCGTTTCCGAACTTCCGAGGTCGAAGTAACATGTTCATGAGCCCAGGTGATAGTGATACTCTGGTAGGTCTTTCGTAACCCCGTGTACATTAATTAAAGCACACAGCATCAACTTGCAGGCTATGGATCTGTAAACGCTTACAATTCTAGGCAGTCAAAATTGATCACGATCGGAGAGCAAACTGTCGAATTCCTGAACAAATTCGGTAATGGCATGCCCCTATACATGGCGCACCCGCTCTCATGCGATGCACGAAGTATGATAGAGCTATTCACCATTCCATGGTACAAAGCCAGGGATACAAGAAGATATAAGTGTTCATGGGTGCAGCCATTATATGCTGTTTTGGATTAGTCCATGTAGTCATGTTCGAGAGCAATGTTCAATTAGCATACAGCTATCTCATGACTTTTGGCCTTTGAGTGTATATTTTATAAAACAAGAATATACACCCAAATATTTATCTATGTTTCTATGTGATAAAGATTTTTCGCATGCGTTTAGTATCTCATTCAAGAATGCTGGAAGGTAGCATTATGAAGTCTGAAATAACTTACAAAAACCATAACATCGGAAAGGCCCAAACCTACATGGTGGTAAATATTTTCAAGAACTTTCTTTTAAATTAAATCAAATTTTATATGCAAGGTGAATGTAATTAAATGCAAAGGAAAATATGCTAGGATAAGATAAGGACGATGACCAATGGGAGACGATGACGGGAAAATGATGACACAATAAATGACATCATTAATTGATATATATAAATCGAAATGAAAAGTGATATAAATAATACAGGGCCGAGTCACATTATTATGACCACCTGCGACGTTTGTCTTCGGGGTTGCCCAGCCGAGGAACTATGTCACGTGTTAGAAATTGATTAGTGACTATCTAAGGTTGGTTTCCACTACGTTAAAAACATATCACTCATTGCTGCAATGGGTAAGAAACGTGATTTATCAGATTTGGAAAAGGAGATAATAATCGGCTTTCGGGCCAGTATTTCGGAAACCGCGCAGTTTGTGAACTGTTCTCGTGCTGCTTTAGTTAAAGTGTACCATGACTGCGAAAATGGGATAGTTCAGAATAAACGGTATGGGAACTGTGGAGCACCACGTGCCATTGCTGAGAAAGGTAAATGTTGGCTGCAAAGGTATGTGAAGGCCAACCGAAGAGCTACAGTGGACCAACTAACCGCTTAAACCAACGAGGATGTTATCAGCCATGTCTCTAAAACCACAGTACAGAGCACCCTGCTACGTATGGGTCTCCGCAACAGACGGATGGGTACCGCACCCATGTTCACGAAGGTTCATCGCCAAAAACGGCTTCAATTTGCCCAACAATACAGAAACTGGACCACTTCTGACTGGAAAAAGGTAGCCTTCTCCGATGAGTCACGAATTCAGCTCCACAGAAATGACGGCCGTTGGCGAGTGAGGCGAGAAACCTCCGAGAACAAGCAGCCTGCAACTATTGTTGGACGAATCCAGGCTGGTGGTGGCAGTGTCATGGTGTGGGAAGTGTTCTCATGGCATTGTCTGGGCCCACTGATACCTGTGGAAGGCACTCTCAACCAATTCGGTTATTCATCCAAAATTGCAGACAAGTAAACCCATACATGGCGACTGTATTCCCAGAGGGAGATGGCACGTTCCAGCAAGACAACGCGACGTGTCATACAGCTGCAATTGTTCGGGGGTGGTTTGAGGAACACGACCAAGAGTTCCAAGTACTACCCTGGCCCCCCTAATTCCCCAGACCTCAACCCATTCGAGAACCTTTGAGATCACCTCGATCGGCATGTGCGTGCTATGGAACAACCACCGCGTACCCTTCAGCAGCTATCAGATGCTTTACAGTCTGCATGGCAACAGCTACCAGCAGAAACCTACCACAATCGTATTGACTCACTCCCACGCCGTCTAGTTGCTGTCTGTGCCGCTAAAGGCGGTTATTCGGGATATTAGCTGGTGGTCATAATAATGTGACTCGACTCTGTAAAAAAAATAAACATAATATAAAAGCGAAAAAGATTATTAGAAACGAGCAACAAAAAGAAAAATTATTAGTGAAAACAAAACACTAAGAAAGAAACGAAAAAAGTGGAAAATGTGAAAAGAAAAGTAGGGAAGCGTGGGGAATTGTAGAGAAGGAGAAACAAAAGCACAGCAAAGAAAAAGTAAAAAGAAAAGAGCAAATAACGAACTATAAAAACGCTTGCAATAAGTTAGGCAACGAACTGGAGTGAGAGGGGAACCAGGGAAAGGTACCTTTGCTAATGCATTAGAGGTAAGGTAATTGAATTTCCAAATTAGAAAAACACTCAAATTGCTAGCTTTCTTTTTTTGTTGTGGAAGTTGTTACGAAGGATATAAAGACTAACATCCTGTAGGAAGTGACCTGGGAAATTAAAGTGTTTAGCGACAGGGGTGTCAATTGATGTTAAGGACGTGGAATTTGTGCTTGGCAAATTTGGTACGCATTCTGTTGCCAGTTTCCCCAATACAGTTTCTGACAAATTTTATAATGTATCGGATAAATTAGGTTATGAGAAACCAGTATCGGGTCAGATACAGATTAATCTTGAGGTTAAAGGAGAAAGCCGTACTGAAAATAGAGGATTTAAGGAAATGGCAAATGCCACATGGCTTTTCATTGGAAGGAAAACAGCCTTTATCAAGAGCGCGTGGTTTAGTGAAAGTAGCATGGACCACTTATATCTTTAAAATTAGACGTCCGTTTAAAAGAAACTGTTGGTGGGTCCGGGAGAATGAAGTGGAGGAGAGCAATGTCATCAATTTTATGCTAATACTTCTTTAGGATATTTTTGATAATATTAAGAGTTAGATGATAGGGAAGAACTAGTGAAAATATTGCGATGTCTGGAGAAATTTAAGATTCTTTTTAGAATGGGAAATGTAATGTTTATAGATAGAAAAAAAGGAATTTGAGTCTTTTCTCGTTTGTAAATTCAATTCCCTTATCCCTCGCATTGTCCTCGCATTTCCACATTCCCCTCTCACTCCAGTTATGCTCTAATTTATGACAGGCCTTTCTATAGTTCCTTCTTTCACCCTTTCCTTTCTACACTTCTTCTTTTCTATGCCTTTGTCTTTCCCTCTTTATATTTCCCTCCTTCCCACCTTATTTTTCTTATCATATTTTCCACTTTGCCTTCTCCTTCCTTAGTGTTCAGTTCTAATTTTTTATCATTATTAATTTCTTTATTTAATCTTTTACACTTTTTTTCATTTCTATATTTATTTGTTTCTCTTGTCTTTCACTAAGTCATCATTAACGCACTTTCAATGCCCCATCATCGTCTCCCACCGGCCTTCATTAGCACAAATAAAGAGGTGGCAGCACAGATGCAAGCAATAAAACTGTCATCAACACCCCGTTATGCAAAGCGATTCCATAAGATTTGGAAGGCGCAGATGATGTTCAATATTCCGTAGGATGGACTCTAACTTTTATACATGCTGCACAATGTCATAACGTGTACTACATAGTCCAATAATTCTTGAGGCAGCAGACAACACTTTATAACAAGCACTCCATGCTTCTTCAACGGGATTCATCTCCACGGTACAAGGCATTTCTATTCATCAGAAATAATCCTCCACGACATGGGATGTGCGAGGATGAGCGGTCCGACTGTGTCTCTGAAAAGGCGCACACACTGTTGCAGTCCTGCGTGTTTATTACATCACGTCGAACACTTGCAGTTCACCTATCATGATGCCAGCTCACACAATTATCCCTCTACATCCGAACCGATGACGTTGCCATGTGTGAACCTAGATCCTTGTTCCCTCCAGACATAAACACGTCGAGAATGGCTTTCAAGGCTGAAATGGAATTAATCGGAGAACAGGACCCAGCACCATTGTGCTTCTGTCCAGGTTGAATGTTCATTGTTGCACTATATCCATCGCGTTATCCGGTGAACCAAGATCAAAGGGATGCATCCCACGGGTTTTTGAGCATAAATTCCGAAATCACGAAATTGGCTGTAGACTCTGTGCCTCGAAACAGATGACAGCACTAAGTGCCTATCGAGAGCCCTTGCTGTGGATTGCTTATAGCAATTCATAGTTGTTAAACTATCCTCCACAGCCTGGAGATAACGCTTCTTGAAATACGTACTCCTTGCGATACTTCAACTTGGGACTGCCTCAAGACGTCCAAGAATTCTTCATCTTGTCACATAATCCAAATGAACACAGGAGGAAAAATTTATCCGTAGAAAGAGTCCTTCATTAACCAAACAGATACGAAGTGACACATTTATAGCGAATTAACGTAATATTTATTTATTTATTTATTTATTTATTTATTTATTTAATTATTAATTGGATCCAATACGTCCATCCAGGGCCTGTATGGCCAGAGGCCGACGAGTTGGGTCCCTGGATAGGCCTGGATTCACGACTGCTGTATGATGGTCGCAGCAGCCGGGGGGATGAAGATTGGCTATCACGGATGGTCGCCCATCCAGTGACGAGCCGTGCCTGATGTAGCTTAACTTCACAGAAGTTGTGTTCAGTGAAAGCCCACCAGGCCACGGCCTCCCCGTACGTATATACACATTGAGATTAAATATCTAACAAATGCCGCCACCTTTTTTCTACGTGAGTTATGCTAATAAAGGGTGCTGTATATCTTTGCAAACTGTAATGACTTTTAGCGGATTGAAACAGCCCAATCTTGTAAATCCCTTAACTTTTGAGCATGGATGTGATAGGGTAGTGTGTTTGGATGGGACTTCAGTGCAAGTATTCATGTATCATTTCATTCACATATATTCCACTTAATCAATACGCTTGGCTTATAAACCTGTATACTGTTATTTGATACATCTCTAGGGAACTATTCAAAACCATGGACGTCCACCAGAAATACTGAATTCTGCTAGAATTACAACTGGTTCGATTGCAACATTTTACATTCATTTCAAACAAGTAGATATGAAAACCAACCCTAATCAGTTGCTTTCATAGTATAGTTCATGGTTTTTAATAATGTATTTTGTTTCTCAGTATAGATTTCTTAACACAACTAAGAGGCCCTGTGTAGATGAAGCCACATATATTGCATGTTCACAGCAATGTTATCTTAAGATGTATGCCAAATCCTTAACATGCCGGTAAATTTATTATTCACTATTTATTAAATACCGAAAGTGTTTTATGTTCTTACTGGGGGGAATCTGTCTGTCTCTAACTCGATCTTCTCGAAGCGTATGAAAGATTATCAAAATTTGCTTTTTTCCAATCCATAAATCTAGACCGTCGCATTATGATACCTCTTAGACATTTCATTGCTAAGATATGGCTTGCAAAACTTCAAGCAAATGGAAACGTCCTATCGTGAATGAAGATGGACGCATTGCCTGTAGGGTTTTTTTCACTTTGGCCTACTTAAACGGGGCCTTGGAGAGAGACGACCGCGAACAGTGAAGGGTCTTTGGAAAACGTGTCAACATGGGTGGTTTGAAAATGGTTTAAAAATAAAACCATTTTCAAGTAGTTTTCTTTAGTACTTATATATTAGGCTGAGAAACCTTCACGCCCCTAAATTCTAACAACCTAAATAAAAAAAGAAACCACAAATCCACAAATAAAATATTTAAAAAAAGAGACTCGGATGTGCATTTCGGAGACCCTGTCTCAATAATCAGTGAAACGCTGAAATACAGGGTGTTTTATAAATGGTGTCCCGTCTTTAGGTCCAAATAACGGCTCAAGGGGAATAGGTGGGGGGAAAATGAATATTGATTATTTGGGTTTAATGTCCTCTAATTCAGAATAAAAAAATTTCGCGTCCCTGGGGGTGAAAGGCTAAATTTTGAAAATTTTAATTTTGTAGGGGTAGGGGTTAGACCCTATGTGTTATTTAGAAAGTTGTAGAGCACCATGTAAAATGTACGTTTAGCAAAAAACCCGGTGAAAAATTTTCATACCCTGCCCCCTTTATCGAGTGGGTAAAGTGAAAGGTATGGCTAGCCGATGTGGACAAAAACCATACTTATTAGAAAACAGTAAGGCCTACGTTCTCATTCGTTTTCAAATGTACTGTTTTCTAATAAGTAGTAAAGTTCTAATAAGTTTCTAATGAGTTTTTCTTCTTTTGTCTACATTAGCTAGCCATATCTTTCACTTTACCCGCTCGATATAGGGCAGGGGATGAGATTTTTTCATCGGGTTTTTTGCTAAACCCACATTTTATATGATGCTCTACAACTTTCTAAATAACACATGGGGTCTAACCCCTACCCCTACAAAATTAAAATTTTCAAAATTTACCCCTTCACCTCCAGGGACGCGAAATGTTTTTATTCTGAATTAAGGGACATTAAAACCAAATAATAAATATTCATTTTCCCCCCAATCTGTTCCCCTTGAGTCGTTATTTGGACCTAAAGACGGGACACCAATTATGAAACACCCCGTATACATCTGTACTTGTAGAATTGTGGTTTCTGCTTTTATTTATCTTGTTAGAACTATTTGTCTAAAGTTTTTGCATTCTACTCTAATTTACTAAAAAGAAAATACTTAACTATTTTACAGATTTCCATTTGCACCGAAAGAATTACACTTGCCTAGCTGCAATATATCCACAGAAGGAGCAAAGGAATATGAAAAGGCTAAAGACATATATTTTAATACTCATCCAAAATTTCAATGTAACTGCCATCGAGTATGCATTTTCACAAAGGTGCACTATGTACCATTAGTTGAAGCCTCCAATCAAAACGTTACCCGGCTGAAAACATTAATTGACCAACACTTCATAAGAACTGTAATTGAAGACTACAAGGATAACTTATGCTCTCTTTTAGCTGATGTAGGTGGGAATTTTGGTCTTCATTTGGGATTATCCATCTTATCGATGGTAGATTTGTTTTATTACATGAAAAAAATGAGCCTTATTAAAAGGAATGCTCATACAATACCAAAGTATATACGGAATACAATTAAAGTACAACTTAAATCCTACAGCGCATTAAAATTACATAGAGACTGTACCATGAAATCAGTGCAGAAAATGACAGTGATGTTCAGAGTAACGTGTTGCTGCCTAATTTGTTTTCTCATGATATATAATCGTATTGAGTATTTCCTATCGTATCCAGTTCATACTGTAATGGAGATTGAAGAAGTACTTAACTTTACCTTTCCTACGACTACAATCTGCGATGATCCTCATAGAATTACCAAGAAAAAAGTGTCATTCTATAGACGCATGAACATGAGCATTGATCCTTGTGATATTAAACTTATTGACCTTCTTGACCCTAAGAGATTTACCAGCGATCGTGCATGGAGCTATCCCAACCACTTTGAATCCTATGAAAATGATGATTTAATTAATGTAATGGTAAGTGAGATTTGCTTTACGAGAGTTTTTTTGGATAAGTTTTACGATAGCTTCAGCAATTTGCGAGATAAGGACGTGAAAATGGTATGAAAAAAAAAACTTGACACGTGAAAATAGCCACACTTAGAGGTGCCCATCTATAATGTCACGCACGCGCAGAATAGCTGAGAAAATAGCCATGTACTCCATGATAAGTAGAGAGTAAAGTTAACGGAAGCGTCGATGACGTTAGTCATAACCACTCAATTGGCGTGCATGATTTAAAATAAAGAAAACGGAACAAAATTTACTGTTCATCTTCATTAATGCCTGAAATACGTTGAGCAGTGGCCATCAGTGACTTGCAATAGAGAGACATGCTATTTCATTATTTTCCCATTGAAAAAATGTAATATGCTGTTAATAGGCGCCCTCTGAACATTTGCAATGAAACACTCAGGCCATCCATGGTTGACGCAAGTAGTAACATTAACGCAAGACATTATTGACGTCACAGGAAAACCTGGCGAGGCCAACAAGAGACAGTCCAGGGCACCCAAAAGTCACATGATCGTCGGGGTCCGGGCAACAATCCATCCTTCATTGTTTCCAACAAACGAAAAATTACTGATTGCTAAAATCAAAGATGGAGACAATAAAGGATGAATTGTTGGCCAGACCCCGATGATCATGTGACTTTTGAGTGCCCTGGCCTGTCTCTCGTTGGCCTCGAAAACCTGGAAGTGTCCAGTTAAATTTCTAAAAGACAAACCAAATTCCCAGATGATAAAATTGAACTATGCGAAAAATGTAATATACAAATGCTAATGAATCTCAGGAAGAAATACGAACATAGTATACAAATGCTAATGATATACAAATTTATAAAAGACAAGCAATCGATCAGGAAGAAGTACGAACGATGAAAATGTAATCATTATAGAAATCTCGAATATCAACTATACATAATTATAACACTGTTATATAAACTTTGCCTGCATTTCAGTTAATTGTTTTCTGGCTCTTTGCAAACTTACTCTGTATTTATTTGGCTTCATTCGTAGTCGCTTTTTTCGGGGTGGCAGCTAGTTCTCTTGTTGTTTGTTTTTTTCTGCTTTTTTGGTGGTGGTGTGTTGAGAAATGGTAATTTTCTTTTGACACTTGCAGTCTTTTCTTCCTAAGTGACTCTTTTTGATCACCTTGGGATGATTCATAGTGCACTTCTGATGTACAAAGAGCGAAAGGGGCATTGATGATCTGTTCTTGGTATTGTGAAGTGGTGGTGAAAGTTCATGGTGCTGTGAAGTGGATGGTGCACCATTAGTTGATGTTTTCCATGTTCTTGTAAAAATGGTGGGAACTGCTGATTTAATAGATGGCTTCTCTTGCTGGCGTTATAAAATTGTTCATTTTTGAAATATGCTGCACATAATACGTAATTTTTACAGCATTTTTCAAAAGTTTCAGTAAGCAGGTCGCTTCTTCCATAGGCTGTTAACCATATTTTGCACCTAACAATGTCAAAAAACATAAAAACTTTAAGTTAACGACAGCAATAAACTAAGAAAATATAATTATGCATATGTAATATATAAAAGGTAAAATTACTTATTTAGGATTTAATTTGATTTTTTAAAATTTTTGGCGCGTTTTTTAAAATAATCGATATATCTCCTATAGTAAAAAATTACGATGACAATATATTTTTGGCTTTTAACAATATATTGGATTTTAACAAACAGTATTTTTTTCGTTTGTTGGAAAAAATGAAGGTTGGATTGTTGTTAGGCACTATGGAAATTAACAATTTATAAATAAGATATTTACTGTAAATAAACGTACCTCTCAGGCTCCGTCTGAAATCTAAAGAACGAAAGGTGCTTTACACCATGACGTTGGGCACAAAATTTTGCAGCACACCGCTGACCATACATACCTTAGTAAAACAATCCGACAAGTTCTATGATGGTTTTCGCTCGTCGATTTGATCGTTGCTAAACTTTGAACATCTAGCGAAACTTATAATCGAAACTATGACGTCTTCGTCGTCGTTACAGCGCCACCTGAACATACCCAATGAAACACCTAAGAGTCCGTATTACATGAAATTTAAGTAAATGACATGTCTCTCTATTGAAAGTCTCTGGTGGCAATAAGCAACTACAGTTTGCAGAAAACCAAAAATAATCCATATGTAGGTAAAACAAAGCATTATAAAAAGGATTACAACTTCATACTTAGGGACCTGGTGGCAGAAATTTTTATATGATCTTATCTTATGAGTGAAGTTGAAACGTGTAAAGACTTCATAGTAAAAAGCCAGAAAAACCGTTTCAGCCATTACGGCGTTGCTGAGTTTTTAATTAACAGTTAATTGAAAATGCAATAAAAACAACGTTCTAATGTAGTTTTAACGTGTCAGTCACTTGTTTTAAACGTTGTTTGTCAATATGACATTGGTGTAATTGCAGTCGGTTGAAATCTACGTATCTTGGTATTTTGCAATTTAATTTTTTTTATTGTTTTTTATATACTAAAAATTAAGTAAATTTATCGTCGGTGTACCATATATCAAAAGTTTTGCAATGTGATGAGAAATACTAAAACAAACTGCAATCACCTTTGTATTGCTGCGTTTAAAGGGGGTGAATTTTTCAAAAGTGGGGTAAAAGAAAAATAAACCGCTTCTATATTATTTTATCGTGTCAGCCACTTAGCAAGAAGCTTCCTTTATTTGAAAAAAAATAACCAAGTCGTTGATTTTTCACTGGCTGACGTTTTTCCATATTTAATTTTATAAGACTTTTATCGCTATAGGTAGGTAGTCCCAAGAAATATTCTAATGTTTTCTTATATTTATTTTCTTTTTCCTTTGCTTGTATATACACACTTTGAACTATCATAGAAAATTTATTTCCCGTTCTATAAGGTTAAATTTCTGAAAATGGAAAGCTTCAAGTCCAATTTAAAAAACAAACGAAATGTAAATAACAAATATTCTTTCTGGTGAAAATGTTAATAATGTTCAAAATAGTGGCCTTCAGCATCAATACATTTCTAAATACAAGTCATCCCTGATTCCGTACATCGTATCAAAGTGTCCAATGAGATTTCTCCACACACCTCTTGAATCTCATCCCAAATTGTGTCCGGGTTACTTGGTTTACGTCTATACACATCATCTTTCACTGTGTCCCATAAGAAGACATCCAGCGGTGTCTGGAGAGCGTGCTGGAAACTCGATTGGCCCCCTGCGTCCTATCCACTGGCCTGACAAATTTTGATCCAGGTATGCTCGTAAGTCCCTATGATACGTACCCATTTCCAGAAATTTAACCATGTAGAATGGGAAATAAATTTTTTATTATAGTTGAAAGTGTGTATACATTTTTGAAACACCATGTATATAATAATAATATATACAGGGTGAATCAAAAGTCTGTTACCCCCTTCCTATCTTAACTGCCCAAAGGGTACATTCCGTACTTGTTTCGACCAGTGGGCTAAATGCTTTAAAACTGTGCTTTTTAAAACTTAAGTTGTTCATATAGATCATTTATCTGTTTTTCCTTTGAAATAATAAATAAAATCAGTCCACTCCCATGTAGAGTGCAAGGACCATATAAAATGAAGATGATATCCAGTAGTGCAATATCATCAGATCTTGACCAACAAATTCTTCGTAGAAAAACTTGATTTTTGAAGATTGTTCTCCTACTTGCAAAATTCATCCAATTCATCCTATGCTATTTCTTATCATAGTAAACACAATACCAGTAGTAGTTTTATTCTTGGAAGATAACTTGTCCTGGGCTATCTGTTGATCGTCTCTGTGACAAGATTCAGGACCAACAAAAAGAATCGGCGAAAAGGGCCTAGAAGACTTTTGTCAAAGTGGGCAATCTAGAAATTGAACACAGCTAGGTCAATTACTGGAAATAAAGAAAATCATATTTCCTTTATTATTACCCTAAATTATATATCGCATTAGTATGTTTTTGTTCGTTTTTTAACACAGAAATTATCCATAATTGAAAGGTTATGTCAATTACTAGTGGCACTTCATATCTGGGTTCTAGTAGTTGACGGTTAATGATAACAGTTAACACGTTGGTCATTTCTGTTACTACTAGAAGTATTGTCCAGTGATCATACAAAAAGGTTCACGTAAAATTAATAACAAATATTGCATAACATTCATGAAATAAGTTCAAGTAATCAAACCCTCGCATAGTTGTTCATTACAAGGTTTTTTCGACTCGGTAAGGCATTGAACAATCAACATGTGTTTGCGGAAGGGAATGGCAAACACATGAGGGCAATCCCGGAACAATCAACATGTGTTTCGCCGTAATAGGGAGCAAAGTTCCTAGTTTTTTGCTTTTCTGGGAAGCGTAATATATTGTTTAATAAGAGGTGGCAACACCAGTCCCTTTCTTGCCTTGTTACTTTATTAAAAGCATTTAAATCGTGAATTTTCAATTACTGGTATACTGTCAAATACTGGTGCATCTACCCTATTCCCTCGTAATCTCAGAAGACTGTGAACATTCTCTTACTGCCAATAAGGCAACTGAGAGGATGAGAATGCTCAAGTGGAAATTCCTCGATACTTTTATTTAAAAAAACGGTCCATTATTTTATTTTTTTTTATTTTAATTGTCTTTTAATTTAGTTCTTTTTCTGACGAGGGTTAGATATTAATTGTTAAAGCTTTTTATCTCTTATGATTTTTGCACTCGCTGAGGTTTAGTGGGATTCTTAATTGCCATGAATGGTAACTTAAGGGAAGAAACCATTAATCTTGGTAGAATCATTTCTAGTTGATTCTGAGAGGGTAAGTGCCCGCCAAAGGTTTTTTTTTTCTTTGTTGATGGCTGTACGTGCCGAGAAGAAGTTTTCCTTTCTTAGCACATTCCAACTGTCATGTGAGACCCTTTAACCCCACCCCGTTGCGATGCTCCCAATGTCAGAAGTACGGCCACACGAGAAAAAACTGTCATTTTAATGCAGTTTGTTGCATGTGTGGCCTGCTCGGACATGAGACGGAAGATTGTTCAAACGAGTTCCGGTGCTGAAATTGCAAGGGAGCCCATTCTGCCCTTTCAATAGACTGTTTTATTTGGCAGAAGGAAAAGAAAATCCAAGAGGTTCGTGTCCTCGGGGGTTTGTCTTTTCCGGTATGTTCACTGTATCTACCTTTGGATCAGTATACGGATAAAAAATCTTTGTCATCTCTGCTGTGTGAACTTCCAAGCCCCTTCCTAATTCTGGGTGATTTTAACGACCACAATCCCATTTGGAGGTCTATAAAGCACTCTGCTGAAAGAGGATATATGATAGAGAAAGTTTTGAATTCTTTCAACATCAATTTGTTAAACGATGGCTCGATTCGACACCTTCAAAAGGACAATGCCCTAGGTATCGATACCATTTTGTATCGATACATTTTGGTATCGGTAGAAATACCCGACACCAATTCTCGAAAGTATCGATATGTCGAGTACTTAGGAAAAACACTACTCCAAGCGACCCATTTGTTCGACCCTCTTAAATATCATCTTTCGGGTGAACACTTTCCCTACGATTAAGCTGTTCGGTTCTTTTAATCGAAGCGACGATGAAGCTGTACAAAGGGAAGACACCATCTGGTTCAGGCAGCAGCCCAAAGAATTTTGAGCGGCTGATGAAACGATGGGACAAGTGCCTCAACGTACAGGGAGAAAAAAAGTTGTTTTCAATCAGTGCTCGCATTTGTTACATTTCTATATCCATTTGTAACTTACTGACTTTCCTTCGTACACACTCATCATACAGACTCTGTAACTGAAAGAACAAAACATTTGCTTGATTAATAAATTTTATTTGCAAAATTATAGTTTTGACACTCTTGCATGTTAAATGATTTCTGTTTTAATTTACTTGATTTGTTTATATCTCCCCAAAAGAGTGCAATTTGTTTGTCACTAAAAGTCATAACAAATTTTAAAATTGCATCATTATGTGTATTACATGCAACAGATTGTACTGCATCCTATACAAAGATCTGTTTTGAATCCTTTCGCATTTTTGGTAGCTAGAAGGACATCCTAGCACAAAGCATTATCTACCCAAAAATTTTCAAAACGCCTGCGCATTTTCATATTCTACTTCATATCAGTTAAAATTTCTTTAAACGAGTCTTGTTTAATTTTCTAGCAATTTCCTCATCAAGGGTATGGATCAAAATCTCCTTATAATACACCATCAGGAAGATGTGTTCAATTTGAAGCAAGTAAGTTGTTTGCATTTAAAATCAGAATAAAGTCATTTTTTTTTATTAACAAGTAATCACCTTACTCACACTATATGAGCAAAATTTTCCGGACATCCCTGCGAAAAAAATAGATCTGGCTGTTCACATCATCGAATAGAATGAAAGCGCTAGAGGAAGATTGAGAGAGAGCTCATATACAGGGTGAGGATTCGCACACTAATGCAGCTAAAAAGATTCTCACACGAATAAGTAGGGTCCATATTTGCCAAATATAAAAAAGGAGAAAGGTTCTATTTTGCAACAATATGAATTTATTACAGAGACGGTCCCTGAGGATGGTCTAAAACCGAAACGCGTTTCTGTAATAAATTCATATTGTTGCAAAGTAGAATCTCTCCTTATTTAAAAAGATTCTGTTGAAATAATTTCGGATTTTTTTCCAGGAAAAAATAATTAATGCTAAAATTTTTCGGTTTTTAACCAACAGAGGGCGCTGTCAGTTTACAGATATGATATCAGTTTATGCACATTTTCAGACGGTAAGATGCCGGATTAACTATCGGCTTACAAATGTTTAATGTGCCGTCCGTCATTCAGCAACACAGTCGTCAGACGAGACCACATTCTTCACTGCATTCTACATTTCTCTCGGTATGGTAGACACATATTGCCGGATGGAATCTTTCATGTTGCCAATGACTTGGGTGGTCGCGGTACACTTTTGACTTCAGTATTTCCATAGCCAAAAGTCACAAAGCGTTAGATAGGGCGATTTGTATGGCCTTGCATGCGAAAAGCATTGACTGAGGACACGATTCTCCCCAAATGTTGAGCAATCATTGCACAAGCGTATTATTATGCGGTGCTCCATCTTGCATAAAGAAAGACTGTATGAAGTGCTTTTCACGCTTGCAAATGATGCTGGCTCGTAACAGTGCTGCATAGCACATACCATGACAGTAATTGTTTTTAGAACAGTCCCTGTGACTTCCTCGAAGAAAGGTGAACCGATTATGAAGCAGCGCTGAAGCCACGCCAAACAGCAACTCTCAGCTCATGCAGGGGTTGTTCAAAAATGCATATGAGTTTTCCATACTCCTTACAAGCAGTTGTGAGTGTTAACCCTGCTATAAAGTGTGAAATGCGCTTCAGTGGGAAAACTAGTCGTGCTGCTGCTCCATTTTATTGAATATCCAATTAGCGAAATCTTGGCGACTGATGAAGTTGTCAGGGGTAAGTTCATGATTATGTTGCAACATGTACAAAAATCGCTTAAGGATAATTTGCAGTGCTGTACAAAATACCAATCCGTCAGGACACTTCTCACCGTGTGTAGAAATTTCCGATAGCGTTTGCACGGTCTGTTCGATTCTCCAAGTGACAGCAGTGGATTGTGAGGGCTGGCCACTTCTGGACGTCCAGCCAAAGAAACTGGCTTCAAATAGTCATATCATATTTTATCATATACCACCCCGGATCTATGCATGGGTAGATATGCCTGCAATGCCGCGCTGGCGCTTTACTTATTTTGATAATAAAGTTTAACTAAGAGAGCCTACTCGATAATGACAGCATTTCTATGCCTACAATGTCGTTACGGTGAGACGAAACAAATTTCACTATCTGCTTCGGAATACTGTTTGCAGCGAGCGCTGCTCTTTTATACCTTCCGGAAATGTGCATAAACTGATGTATGTAACCTGGTATTGCCATCTGTTGGTCAAAAACCGAACGATTCTAGCATTAATTCCATGGAAAAAATTCCAACTTCATTTCAATCGTTTCTGTGCAACATAATCTTTTTATGAGAATATTGTGTCTTAAAGTTTTTCCTGACTTTTGGATCACCCTATACGGTGCATTTTCCATTTACCGTCTATCAGGTGACATTTCAGGCGACTTCGGAATTTCTGGTATTTTTCAGCGACTTTCTGAATCGCATTTGTTTTCCAACTAGCGACTTTGAAGCGCAAGCCTCTCTCAAGCGTTTTTCAGGCGGCTTTTCAAGATCTACCGAGGTTTGATTTCCAAGCAATAATAGGCGTCTTTTTCAGGTCCAGCCAATCAGAACTAGATTCTAATCAGATGGAAGCTATTTTGCTAGGCATTCTGGTAGTGGTCTCAGCCCATTCTAAATCTGAGTTTCCTTAAGCCTGTTTCACATTCAGGGAATAAGTGGCGTGAAACGAATTCCAGTTCCAAGGCGTTTTCTAGGTGTCTTGAAATCCAAATCGGGATAACGTTTCAAAGAGTGGAACATCAATTTGGGACACCCTGTATACATATACACGATTTCAAGAAAGCAGTGTTGTAAAGATATAACATACACTGACTGAGTTAGCAAAACTCATGGAATAGTTACTTAATATCTGGTCGGGCCACCTCTGGCCCTGTGGAGTGCAGCAATACGGCGTGGTAGTGAGTCTGCAAGTCCCTGATACACTTCTGGAGGCAGTTGATCCGAAGATAGTTGCTGCCCGTTCGTGGGCGGATGATCCAGTGCCCGGAACCTGACTTCAACAGCATCCCAGATATGCTCGATGGGATTCATGTCAGGGCTCCGGGCTGGCCAGCTCAGTCGTTGGACCTCTCCTGCATGCTCCTCGATCCATTCGCGGACGACATTGGAGCGATGTGGTGGAGCATTGTCATCTTGAAAGACTGCTACGTCATCAGGGTGTTGAAATGTCAAAAACGGGTGCAGATGGTCTCCGATGAGTTGACGATACCGTGGACCATTCAACGTTTGGTCCAGGATAACCAGAGGGCCCATTCCAAACCAGGAAAATGCACCCCAGACCATCACTGACGCCCCACAACCCTGCACCACCAACTGTTGGCATGCTGGATCCATCGTTTCGTGAGGTCTGCGCCACACACGGTGCCTCCCATCAGCATGGTACAGTTGATATCGTGACTCATCTGACCATATGACGTTACGCCACTGTTGCAGAGTCCAGCCAAGATGGTTGGTGGCAAATGCACGCCGGAGTGTCCGATGACGCTGGGTAAGCATTGGCACCCGTGTAGGGCGACGGCTGCCAAACCCGAGGGCATGCAGATTCCGACGGATTGTCCACTGAGAGACGTTTCTAGTGCGGCCAGTATTGAACTGGTCTGTGATTTGCTGCACTGTTGCGCTCCTGTCTCTCTGAATCATTCGTCCCAGGTGTCGCCGGTCACGATCATTCAGGGCAGCTGGACGCCCGGTATGGTGCCTGTTGTGGACTGTGATGCCTTCATCCAGCCATTCCCGATACACCATGGAGACAGTTGAGCGGGGAAAGCCAAATTCCTGCACCACTGTCGAAATGGAACATCCCATGCGTCGGGCACCTACTATCATACCCCGTTCAAAAGATGTCAACTCGCGACGACGTGCCATTTCTGATTAATCACTTATCCAAGCTCTTCTCACAACGTCTAATGGTCCATTCCCAGAATCCGTTACCCCTGTGAATTCGTGAGCCATGCCCATCAATCATTGTGCTTGCTATCCCATGAGTTTTGCTAACTCAGTGTACATGTACACGACGAGCTAGATACTTGTTTACCGCCCGCGAAAATCAGTTGCTCTTTTCACCGCCATCTAATGACGCAATTGTGAGGGGAAAAAATCTAAGAAAACACCTCCCTCATTATAACGAAGGTGCTAGAATTGATTCTACGAGTATGCGATACATAAAGATAAAAAAATAATGAAATACATGCATTAAGAATTAATAATAATACAAAATTTAAAAAAAAATAATAAAAAAGAATAATAAATTATATTTATGCCTTAAACTTCCTTAAGCCCGTACATGTTCAAAATGTCCATCTTCTGCCACAGTACACTCCCAACACCGACGTCGAACAGAGCGACATACCGACTAGATTGTAGCTAATGGAATGATATCTTTGACGGAATGTTCATTCTGATCTCTTAATTCCATCAGTGTTTGTGGGTTTATGGCGTACACCGTGTTCTTTAAAGTTCCCCAAACATAAAAGTCGAGAGCGGTTAAATCGGGGGATCGAGGCGGGAACTCCGTAGCACCGACCTTTCGACACATCTTTCACCGTTCCATCGGCTTCAAAATTGACTCGGAGTTTTGTTATTGTTACCCTTGTTAGCGATGAGGTACCAAATTCAACCTTCCTAGCTTTCTCCACTTTCCAATAGCACTTCAGCATCCACTTAAGTTCATCGAATGAAAGTCTCACCGCCATTTTGAACAAATGAACAACAATGAACGTGTTGCTATGCTTTTCCAGCGCCGTCTGGATCATACACAAGATAGAAATATATCTCATTTCGTTGCTGAGCTATAACGTTTCAAAGCGTGTTTACATCAATTGGACATTCTGTAAATTATATCTTTTTATTAGGAAAAGCCATAGAAAACGAGGCACGCGTGCATAGAGAACACGTTATCGGAGAAATTCAATATACCTGACTTGACTGGCGGAAATGGTTTAGAAACAGTTGCTAAGGTTTCTGGGACTAGAGAGATGCTCATTCGCTGCTGATTGGCTGCACATTGACTTCTGAAAATTTCAACTCGGGTGGAACTCCAAAACCCGCGTCGTTGACGCTTCTAAGCCGCTTTCCGCCATGAACTTGTTAAATGTAAAACCAAAACTGGGCGTCGAAAGGTTTCCGCCAACCAAATGGGCGTCGAATGTGCCAGATGCGGCGAATTTGTCGTGAAATTGCTGAATGCGAAAAGGTCTGTAGCTGGTGTTCGCCGACACTAGCTTTTGTGATTTCTCTCGTGAATTTAGTAATAATTCAGGAGTTTCTCTCCTGGCGCCGCCTACTAGGCCGGAAGTATCCAAGAAAGAAAGTGGTTTTGGAGTATCTCTTACAGGGACCGACTCTATAAAGGTACAGACATACACAACTTGGGTTTTAGAAATAACTAGTAATAACGCCCGTTTTTAAAAACAGAAAAATAAAAATTGATTGATTAGTTGACTATCTTTTCATAATTTAATAAACATACAAAACTGTTCTATGCTTCATAATAAAAAAAAATAGTAGTGTTAAGGTCAGTTTTAAAAACGGGGAATAAAAGAATTGGGACAAAACTTTTTGTTTAATGAGAGAAAAATTAATTTAAATATCTGCAATGCAAAAAAAATTTAGGACAATTTAGGAAGAAAGGGTCACTTTGTGATTAGGCCTTGAATACTCTTTTAACTTTCTTTTTATATTTCCGATCTTTTCGAATGCGAGTCAAAAACACTGAGGGCAGATGAAATACATTGGGAAAATACATAATTTATTTTCTAAGTCAGCGGTTCGTTTGCTGTTGTTGGTGGAAGCTCTACGCGATCAATCAAATTTACAAAATCCATTGGAAATAAAACCATGACGTTACAAACTGATCCACGCACACAAAATTCCACTGACATGAATAAAAACTGAATTTAAAAAAAAAAAAAATATTTAAAGTAAACAAATTACAAAACTGAAACTTATCCCTTCCCCCCTTTCCCACCCCAGCGTCTCCTACACGGCCAAAATAATGCACTAAAAGATCATTTAGAAGTCTCTCACAGGACCCGAGTTTATAAAGGGGACAGAAAGACAGCACTTGAAATTATTAATAGTGGATGGGTGGATGTATGAATGGCTTATTATTTTATATTATTTTTATTATTTTTATTATTATTATTA
Source organism: Rhysida immarginata (assembly GCA_023313115.1). Taxonomy (NCBI): domain Eukaryota; kingdom Metazoa; phylum Arthropoda; class Chilopoda; order Scolopendromorpha; family Scolopendridae; genus Rhysida; species Rhysida immarginata. Next base: position 185,375 of record JAHWFO010050194.1, read on the forward strand.
TTAAGCTGGAATCATTATTTGTGTTAATTTTTAAATTTTTTGTTGGTTTTTTTTTTTTTTTTTTTTTTTTTAATATGTTCTTTTTTAAAGGTTCATTTACAACTGTTTTCGTTCACAATGAAAAGAATTAAAAACTTTAAATTAAAATTTTTATTTATTTTCAAACAGTCGAAAGTGAACCTTTAACAAAGAAAACACTAAAAACAAAAAAAAAATACACAGAAAATTTGAAAATGGGCACAATTAATCATTCCAGTTATAATAATAATCAGATTCAGATTTTTTCAGATTTTAAGAAACGCACTTTGTTTAATTTAATAATTGGTATATAGAATAACCCATCAACAGGGTTATCAAAACAACTTTTACTTTCTTGTACAAAGTTCGAGATATAGCTTCACATTAAACGAGGCATTGCTCTTACAGGTGTTATCTATATTACAAGGTTTTATATCTTTTTCAAATGCGTCATACATGTTCAATAATTTCAGCTAATATTCTTGAAAACTGTCTATACAAACATTTGTTTATGCTCCTAGAGTGCTTTCATACCCATTTGTCACGGAAATCGATTCCTCAAGTGATTTCCGGCGACACTGCCTGTTATTACCGCTCGCGTATATTCACCCGTTCGAAGGCGGGGGAGGAGCGGGGCAGACAGTGTCGTCACAACCAACACCACGCAAGAGCCAATGGAGATCAGAGGAAATGGCGTGACGTCAAGCCGAAGCTTTCTTGGCGGGAAGATTCGTCGGTGGAAGGGAGAGCGAGTGAGACTTCAAGGGGAAAACACCTAAAGTTTAGCGGACCGGCACGAGAGCGGAGAGGACTCTTTGCAGTCGTCCGTGATGGTGAAAAGCCCCGAGACCCGCAGCCAGATAAAGGAGACGACGTGGCGAGCCGTTATCAAGCTTGGCTGAAACAAGGTGCGTTCGGCAGGGAAGCTCAGCAGGGGACGTTTCTACGGAGGAACGACTCCATAGACGTGTGCGAAACAGCGTGCTGGAGCTCGCCGAACGAAACTAAAAGGTTGGTGGTGTATCGTGCACTTGTGGTGTCCACAACGTCAACCGTGAGTTGCTTTGCACTAACGTGCACGAATCCGTGTGAGTGGTCTTCGACATTTATGGAATTACATGAAAGAGAGTGCGATGGACGTATAATTGTGAAAGGCTATTTTCCCGCCGGGCTAAATGCCTATCTGTCGTCCCAGTACGGTTTCACATATCTTTCATGCTAAAGTAAATGAGAGCCGTTAGGTGTCATAGTCTATTTTGCTGAAAAGTAAAGTTACTGTATAAAGCTTCTCTCCTTTGTTGTGACGACTTATTCAAGAGGTTGTGTTAATAATATGTTTGTTCGAATTTTCATATTTAAGCTCAGTGCTATGATTTTATTTCCTCTCTAATTTAGGAACCGGACTTTCAGACAAACATTCGTTCGACGTTTATTTCTAAATGCGTAAATGTGTTGTATTCCATTATTTGAGAAATTGTTCACGTAGTTGATAAGTGTTCCTATTTTCCAAGCGTACTGTGTGTCTGTAATAAGTATCCTAGGAATTTTTAAGTAAGAAGCTTGGTTTATTTATATATATTTATATATATGAACTTTCTTGGATTTCGCAACTTTAAGTGCTTGAATCTGCGCATTAGACTTTTACGGAGTTTGATTCAAGTAAAATGTATGGACTTGGACTAATTTAAATATTTGGACTTGGACATTAATGCTTATGCTATTGCCATATTCTACTTTGTGAATTATTTATGCTAACCGGAAAAGTTGAATTTTAACGCCCGTAAGTAGGCGTATTTGTAGATGAGAGACCATGTCAAGTGCCATGTATGAATTATATTACTTTCCAAGCAAATTGCCTAATTGTTATTAACATTCAGTATTAATTAATAATTAAGTAATATAAGACCTTTTGACTAGGTTAAGTTTTATTCTAGTCGTAATTTTTGGATTTAAGAAAATATATATCGGTTAATGATATTTCTCTGGTATTGTGGTTTAGTACTTGATTAAGTTTGCGTGTCTGAAATTGTCAGATCATTCTATAATTAAAGGTGAATCCTTTAGTGTCTTAGTTCGACTTGTATTGTATGAATTAATTTATAAACAAATTATTTGAATTTTGAGATAATGAATGCTTTAGTATTTAATCAGAATGTAATGTACTAGATTTGTAACTGTTGGTTATGTTATAGTTGTTCGCATTTCTTTATTTTGAAATACGTTTCCAAATTAGGTATTATTGAGTTAGCATTCGTTCATAATTATTGAGCTAGAGAATTAGCTCTTTATTTTTATTTAATAAGATATTGATTCTTTGATATATTATTGCTTTGTTTCATTGCATTACTCTTTATTAAACTTTATTTTTTTTTTAAACCTTACCCTGATAACGTGTTCCATTCATATTTTCCACTGCGTTACATTCTACTCTGTTTTTACACGTTACAGGGGAAGGTGCGTGTTAGCGAGCGTGCCACGACATAGGCGGACCTATGTGATTCTTGTTGTTGTTGTGTGGTGCGTATTAGCAAGTGTGCCGCGACAAAGGCGGACCTACGTGCGGTACATTTCCTGCGTGCTGTGTTTTGTTGTGTTTTGGTGCGAAGTAGTTCTGCTGGGGACACCACGATGTGTAGTTTTTGTTTTCACTAGTGTTTGATGTATTGGTGTGTGAATACAACAGTGTCGTCGTACTTCAGTGGAGTGTAGTGTGTTTCGCCATTTTGTGGTGTTATTCGACTGCGTATTCATCAAGTAGTGAATTAATTGTGATTGGTGTGTGCGACAAGCAGTCAGTTTTATTTTATTCGCAGTGATTTTTGCTGATATTCATAAATTAATGAAAATTGTTGTGTTGCCTATACTGTCAAGGTTGCTGTCGTCGCTAAAAATAAGGTCTTCCCAAGTGTGTCTGCAAGTGGTGTTTTGTGTTTCCCTTGTTGTATTTGGGAAAGGTGCGACAGTCATTAACAGCGGTTTGTTGTGCTCCAGGTAAAGGTTGTGTCAGCGCAGCAACAAGTAAAATGGAGGCGGCACGTATTGCTGAACTACGGAAGGCAGCGTTTAAGGACGTACCCATTGACAGGTTCAACAGCAGTTTTCGGAAGTCAGCTAAGCTGGTGGTATCCTTGTCTGAGGAGGACAAGACGGCAATATACCTGGATGCATTCTCACAAATGCTAAAAGAATGCGTGGAGGAGTCGGAACCAACCAGTTTGGAGGAAGCAATGGAGATTGCAGCAGCAGTAATTGGAACGGACGAGGATAAGTCATCAATAGGATGGGCGGAAAAGACCGTCTCCAAGGGCATAACCCAGCCAAGCTGTAGGACCGTTCATGCGGGATTCTCCACAGAGCCGACACTCCAGAACTTCCAGTATCTTCAAAGCAAGAAGAAGAGAAGGAGAAGTAAAAGGAAAAGAAATGGTAGGAATACTCCCAGTGAGCCGAAAGTCTATGTGATAGAGCCACCAATATTTCTACCGCCAGACTTCGAGGATGAGGATTTGGATTCTTTTGATTGTGACGATTCTAGAGCTGACATGGGATGGAGCCAAGAGACATTGGCACCAGCGTCCTCGTCTAGCGAAGCAATACAAGACCAAAATTGTGCAGGCCCTCGCTACAGGTATGTCTTCACGAAGCCAGAGCAAACGTGCATTAGCCACATTAGAAAATTCGGCACCGAGGACGAAGTAAATCAGATTGAGAACCTGATGGACTTGGTGGAAGCTGGACTTATATCTAAAGAACTATTTGATGCTTGGATAGTGGAAACAAGTCAGCAGTGGTGCAAAGATAGTTTACCTAGCTCTCTACACGAGATGAACTTTGAGGAAATAGTAAAGAAGACGGGCGATATCGCATTGGCTTTGGAGAAATTAGAAGCCGGATTAGCCCAAGGGTTGATCCCCCTTCAGGGACTAATTTCTTATAATCGCCCTACACGTCCGGTGGAGGAGTTTATAGACATGAAATCGTCTTTTAACACGTGGCTTAAAAAGAGACTAAGGAACATGTTTCCCTCGGTAGCAAAGATGAATGTCCCAAGGAGGAAAGATAAAACTACTTCGGAAGCTGGGGACAATAGAAAGCAACCTCTTCACTCCATACGAGTAGAAGGGCCGCAAGGGTTCGCAAGGGACAATCCTGACAGCGACCACGAGTCCATGAAACTACAGGAAGGGGTCCTAGCCACGTTATTACGTATGGAAGACACCCTGTCTAAGATTGAACAGTCGTTGAAGGGTTTCTCATCAAAGTACGAAAAACGATGGAGATCCAGACGAAGGCCGAAGGGACGACCCCAGAAAGTAGAAGCGCCACAGCAGGCAACAATCAAGCGACAGGAACTACATCGGTTGTGCGGTATGCAACGTCCCCCTAACGGAAAGAGTCACCAAAAAAGACATCAGGGAGGGAAGCAAGGGCAGAAAGGCAGCCGATGCAACAAAAAATCGAGCCAAACAAGGTGGCCTACGTGGAGAAATGACCCAGATTATGGAAAATCGGGTCGTTTCATGAAATCAGAGGCTATTTTTCACCAAAAGAGGCAACCCACTTACAAGGGAGCAAGGCAATTTTATGTAAAACCCCGTGCGTCGTCGAAACCACCAGGACCAATAAAGGACCCCATGTACAAGGATGTTTACAAGGTGAAAGAGCTCATCGACGTAAAGGGGAAAAAACCGACGCGGAGGTTTTTAGTGCGATGGGTTGGCTACGAAACGCCTACATGGGAGCCCGAAAGCAACCTGCACAGATGCCAGTGGTTAATCTCAAGATTTTTTGAGAAACGTCGACGACTCCAGCCGGGGCATCTGGGACAACGGAAGGTTGACCATAACACGTTGCCTCAAGGAGATAACGTTGATAGACCATTACATTCCATCACCACGCAAGAAGGTTTGCGGTTTGACGTGGCGAGAATGTCACGGAAATCGATTCCTCAAGTGATTTCCGGCGACACTGCCTGTTATTACCGCTCGCGTATATTCACCCGCTCGAAGGCGGGGGAGGAGCGGGGCAGACAGTGTCGTCACAACCAACA